>JAPKLY010000017.1:771378-783394 GCA_026898435.1 Prunella vulgaris | reverse complement strand
TATATCTCGGTTACTTACTACATTTAATTAGTACAATGAATTAAGGCCCAACCCCTATTTTAGATACTTACATGACCATATTTCAGCAACTAAGGTCGACCCGATTTATTTACACTAAGTCATTTTTATAAATACTAGTATTGTACCCTGTGCGATGCACGGTAAAATATATTTCATTGATTTCAACTCATGCTCACACTTTTACGAAGTTGTTTTGTCGATCACATTGTTAATATAAACAAATCTTTTAAATTTTATATGAATGTGATTTATGATATAACCATTAAGATTCAATTTTAGGAACCACTATTTAAAAATTTTATGCTATTAATCAAATACTTTATAGTTTAAATATATTATTTGATGCATGGATACTTATATTTTAAATTCAAATATCACATTATTATATTTTTTAATATTAAATATAAATAATTTAAAAAGTATACAATATTAATTATTGTTTATAGTTATACTCTGAACAATAATATGATATCATGCCATCGATCTAATTCATAATACTTTTATGAGATTATTAATATTTTTAATAAAAAAATTCATCCTTCAACAGTTTAACTTTTTTAATTTATGAGCATTATCATAAATAAATTTTATATAGTATTGTGCACTATGTATAATAAATTATATAAAAATAAAAGTATTGAAAACCCGAATTGATATTATTAATCTTCTCTTCATAGTCATACAAAAAAAAAGCTCTAATAATTATATGTTTGTAATTTAAATGAGTTCAATAATATAAATAATAATAATATACTAATTGATAATATATTTTAATATATTTATTCTTATCTATTCATCCCTTGTGATGTCACATATTCTTTGAGATCATCAATTTTTTTATTTTCACAAACTTAAAAAAAAATCTAATGTTTACATATCATTATTCTTACTATGACAGTTACAATTTTAATTATATTTTATACTTGTCATTTAACACAATAATTCTATTATATTACATATTCCATTTGTCCTAGAGAATTCTGCATACTAATTGACACAACAAAAAAGAAAAAAATTTATATGAACATTAAAAAATATACACATATTTATTCATATGCTATCACTTTATTAGAAACGTGTTTTTTTTTTAATTTGTGTGCAAAATCAAGTATGCAAGTAATTTCGGAATGAAAGGAGTAGTACTTAAATTATTAATTTTCAATAAAGTTAAATGTTTTGCAATATGTAATTTTTACTTTATATATATATATATATATTAATATGACTATATTTAAAATAAATTAAAATTATATAATGTAATTTTTAAAAATGTATACTTAATTTGTATACGGAATTAAGTATGCAAGTAATTTTAGGATGGAAGGAGTATTTACTTCAATTATTAATTTTTAATAAAATTAAATATTCTGCATGATATTGTTTTTACTTTATATATAAATATATATTAATATAGATATATTTTACATAAATTAAAATTACAGTTATATTATGTAAAAAATTGGACTACTATTTTTGTACTAAATATTATATCCAACATCTACAAATACTAAATAGTTATTTATGTACATTATCAATTAAAATAGAATAAAAAAAATATAACACTATTGTGTTTACATATATATATATATATATATATATATATATATATATATATATTTCTAGAATTTGAATATTTTAAAATAAAGGTCTATATAAAAATGGGGGTTGATTCCCGAATAGTATATATATGTGCAAATTGAATATGAGAAAAATTAGTTTAGAGTAACATGAATGAAATTTTATTTTTAAAATAAGTTAAAATATTGAAATATAATTTATTGAAAATACAATGATGTCATTATGGGTTAAATTATGATTATTTATATTTTGCAAAAGAATTGAAAAGCCATTTTTTAAAAAATTTAATGTGAGTCTTTCCAAATTTTTCGTTAAATAAATCTAATTATATCATTAAGTTAAATAATAATATTAATAATTTTAGAAAGTAGGTTATGAATTTAAATAAGTTTCCAAAAAATGAATAAGATTTTGTTATTATATAGTTATAGATAGATATTATTAGGATAAATATATTACTTATTATTTGAAAAAAATAAATATTTTTAAAAGAGATTCAAAAACAACATATCTGCAAGACATACGCTGTTATTGTTAGTAAAGCTAAAGCCAAAGAAAGACAACATTTTCAAGTTAAATTCTTATGCAAGACTATATATGAATATCAAATATTTTAAAAGATATACTATATCAGAGAGTAGTGTTAGTTGGCTTCTCAAAGAAGCTAAATGCTTTAATTAATTCTTCTCCAAATTACAGATTGAAATAAAGACTCGGTTCATAACTTTTGCAGAATTTTAAGTGCAATTTTATATTTTTTTGTGTAATATATCGATCCTCTTCTTTTCAGAAACAAATTTCATAAATTAGGAATTAAGATTATAAAAATCTATATTTTGTATATATAGGAAACGAAGTGAAGAATATTTGTTGAGTGGATAAATAAATTCCATTGATTTGCATCCATTGATAAATAAAATCTATATTTTGTATATATAGGAATTAAGAGGTGTTTTCACATCTGGGATGACACAACTTTTAAGAAAAATAGAGTGTTGTGTAAAGTTATATTATTAAAATAATAAGATTAGTTGGATTGTGAGGATAAAATTAAAGTAATAATTTTTATTTATAGGGTGTGAAAACAATTATGAGACTGAGTGAGCAGTTTATATAATATTTTATCGTATTTTGATGAATACATGAATACCAATACCAATATATTCAACCTTCACGGCACGAGAGATTTACTAGTGTGGAATAAGGAGAGAGAGGAAAAGTCACATGGCCTCGTTGCCAGTGGGGCCTCGGCAGCATCACCACAATCCACCACCCGACCATCAACATCAATATCATCATCGCCCTCATAATGCTGTTCTTGACCAAGCACCTCCACCACCTGCCGCCGTGAACCTCGCTTTAGCTGCCGCCCGCAATATGCAACCAGATAAGGTCTTACTCTTACATTCCCCTCTCCCCCATGCTTCATTTTCTTGTCCGTTTAATTTCTGCCCCTGCATTGTTGGGAACCCTAGCTTGCTTTTCTCCTATTCTTCCTTGGATGTAGCTCAGAAGCTCCAATTCTCCTTCTACCTTTGATTGTTTAAAAGGACTGTATGTTCGTGGAATATTCTGGCGATCTGAGAATTTGTAGTACTTCATGGGTTCTTTACGTTTCAGAATTGAGGGTTTCAGGTGGATATATTAGGATGTTTAGTTATTATTTGGTTTTCGGTTTAGCTTTTAGCTGCTTTTGTTTAGTTTTCGATTTTCGTTGAATTGTGATTCAAACAATTGAGTAGGGGTTTGCTTCGTGTAGCTGGTTGATGGCGATTCTCCTTAGTTTTAGTACTCTGCTTGTCTCCTCCTCAAGTTTTCTGCCATATGATGCTTTCTTCAAAGCCATGATTTATAGAAGATGCTGCTTTTCCGCGGCTGTAATTTGTTGCCTAAGTTTCCTGTCCACTTTGTGTTCCGTTTTTTATTTTTTATTTCATATTCTGCTGGTCTATGGTAGTCATGACTCATGACTCATATGAAGTACTTAATGTTGGTTGGCCTATTTCAAATAGAAGCTATATTTGTTTTAAGCATCGATAACCAGTTTCATTTGTATTGCAGGATATTTCAGCAGCTGTGGTTAATGGGAATGATCCAATTACAGGTCATATTATCTCCACTACTATTGGAGGCAAAAATGGCGAGCCAAAAAGGGTTGGTCATGAAATTCATGTTGAGACTCTCAATTTTAGGAAGTTGTTAATGTGGAGTATTGTCATGGATTTAGGATTGCATAATTTACAATTATAATCCTGATAATTGTTTTTGGGATTGAATGTGACTTGCTATCCTATTTCTGGTGCTTTTCTGCAGACCATTAGTTACATGGCAGAGCGTGTTGTTGGTACAGGATCATTTGGAATTGTTTTCCAGGTATGTGTGCCTGATATAGTGGCGATGTTAGTCTCATGACCTAGTTTTCTGTGGATGACGGGCTGCAGCTATTCTTCTGTAGGCAAAATGCTTGGAAACTGGAGAATCAGTAGCCATAAAGAAGGTTTTGCAAGATAAACGATATAAGAATCGAGAACTTCAGTTAATGCGGATTATGGATCATTGCAATGTGATTTCTTTGAAGCACTGTTTCTTTTCTACAACAACCAGAGATGAGCTTTTCCTTAATTTGGTCATGGATTACGTTCCTGAGACTATGTACAAGGTCTTAAAGCATTACACCAATTCAAATCAACGGATGCCTCTCATCTATATCAAACTCTACACATATCAGGTTTTGGTTAATCTCCTCTGCATGTTCTAGGGAGCTTCTGTGCACTGCAGTTGTACCTTATGAGTTTGGTCATATTTTTCAGTTATTTAGGGGCCTTGCATATATGCACACAGTTCCTGGGGTATGCCATAGGGATATCAAACCGCAAAATATTTTGGTAAGTTCATTCAGGTCGCAACCTCGGAGCTTCTAATTGCAGTGAGATGTGAACAGCTTTCTCGGTTGGATTTTTTGATGGATTTTATTTAGTGATACTGTGTAATTTCTGCAGGTTGATCCTCTTACACACCAGGTCAAGATTTGCGACTTTGGAAGTGCTAAAAATCTAGTAAGTTCCCCTATTATTGCTGCTTTGTTGACATTACAGCCAGAGCGAGGAATGACATGAGATTATATGTTTACTTTCCACTCAGTTTAAATTATATCTTGCAGACTGCTTGGTTACCATCTAATATTGTTGTTGTAATGTCATAACTTGTCTTCTTAGATTTCCAGGTTCTGTATTCACTTTGCTTTGTTACATGAATTACTCTTGCCTGCATAAGTAACTGCTTATTTGTCCTTTACCTTACCATGTAAATTTTGTAATTATCAGGTAAAGGGTGAAGCTAACATATCCTATATTTGCTCCCGTTATTATCGTGCTCCAGAGCTTATTTTTGGTGCAACAGAATATTCTACTTCCATTGATATCTGGTCTGCTGGTTGTGTCCTTGCCGAACTACTCCTGGGACAGGTTTTTTCATCCCTCCCCTGGCATACTCTTGAGTGTGAATGTATACCTTTTAATTACTCATTTGTTTTCCTTGCACAACTTATTCTAGTTTCTTCGTGACAGCCTCTTTTCCCAGGAGAAAATGCAGTCGATCAGCTCGTAGAGATTATCAAGGTAAACCTGCATAGGGTGAATTAATTTATAGAGCAGAAATAAAAGCAACTTTAGCTCTTGTTTTGATTGGAAAATTTCTTAAATAGGTTCTTGGTACTCCAACTCGAGAAGAAATTCGATGTATGAATCCCAATTACACTGATTTCAGGTTTCCCCAGATAAAATCCCACCCGTGGCACAAGGTATGAGTCTGGTACTTTACATCCTCCTCTTTTTCTGGTCTGTGGTAACTTGTAGGTTATATGCTATTGACAAAGTGTGTTATTTAGGTTTTCCATAAGCGAATGCCTCCTGAAGCCATTGATCTTGCGTCAAGGCTACTTCAGTATTCACCAAGTCTTCGCTGCACAGCAGTATGTCTAATTTTATTGCTCTCTGGGGATTTTGTTATTATTCTTGATACTTAATTTTGCTTTCCTGTTTGACTCAATAGTGGAGCACAAAAGTCATGCAATAGATATCAATCTTTCACCCATTTCCCGTCACTTCTATTTATTTACTATTGCTCTTCAGTATTTGCTCATTGAACATTTGGATCGTTGCTCTTACTTTGCAGCTAGAAGCATGTGCCCATCCTTTCTATGATGACCTTCGAGAGCCAAATGCCCGACTCCCGCATGGTCGCCCTTTCCCCCCACTTTTTAACTTTAAACAGGAAGTATGTGTTCAGTTTCTCTCACACACAAACACATACACACAAACACTTGCAGTTTTTTCTACCTAAAGAAAGCTTATTCTGATTGATATGAATGTTGTCTGGGGTGAGTAAACCTCTGTCTGACTGGTGAAAACATAGTTGAATTTTTCTATGGAATTGGAAATATTCATGAACTGCCAAGTTATACCAAAATAATTTTTTTTGCTGATTAACTATTCACATTCTGTGTGCATGTTATAAATTGATGTTAAAACAGAGTCCCATGACTTAGAGCTATACTCACATGTCTCAATGGCAGAAAAAGTTGATGAGCAAATTGCTCCTGACATAAATTGGTTTTAAGTGATGTTTGAAATCTGTGCTTGAGTAAGGGCATGATGACGAACACAATATATTCATGTAATTTTATTTTTAAAAACAAGTGATAGATGCTTATCAATCCGTGCTTTTAGCATTTGATATTGAGTTGAATATTTTTCACTTTAATTCCATATTCCTTGCATGAATACTTGACTGATTGATAGTATGTATCTTCCTACTCTTGAACATTCATCATCAACTCCTAATTGCAGTTAGCTGGAGCATCTCCTGAGTTTATAAACAGGTTAATACCAGAGCATATTCGTCGACAAGCTGGACTGAGTTTCCCATTACCCCATCATGCTGGGACGTGATGATCGCTATCAAGATTGATGCCCCTGTTTCATTTAGTTGTTGGATAAGTAGCAAAAGAGAAATCGCTCTCTGGTTAGTAATGTCAAGTGGTTCAACTCAGGTCAGGTTAGTGGTTTTCGTTCCCCCTTGATGTATGCACATAGTTTTGACTATCGACTCAATTGGTAAGTAACTGTATTTATGTAGCTAAACAAGCTTCATCACATCTGTATATTGTTTTGTTCTGTGCTCGAAAGATCTGGAAATGTAATAGAAACTGTGATGTGTATGTTTGAAAATTTTCGAGCAGATTCTTTCCAAACAGCATAGCTAGTGGATTTGATTGTATTAAAGTGTGTGTTCAGTGCATCAGTTTATGTGCTCATACTCAGAACTCTTGTTCCTTTTGTCCTTAATTAACATACCTACCACCCTGTGAAATGGAATATATTAAGAATAACATTTCAACTAATTTATTTAATTTATACATATAAAATTTATTGAATTACTCAACTCTCTACTCATTACATTTTTTTTCAAATAAGGGAGGCCAATTATGAGGCTAAGGATATTGAGACGGATGGAGTAATAAATTTGAACTATTTTGGAAAAAAGAATTTTTTAGGAGGCGCTTGGTATTTTTTTTAAATGGTAATTATAATGAGTATCATTATAGAGTTAGTGATTATCTCTTTTTTTAACATACTTTTATAATTTTTTTCATGTACAATAAATAATACCAAACACTATTAATGAGAATGAATTCTTCTTAATTTTCATTTATTCTCATTTCTCACCCTCATTACACTCGATTACACAGATCAAGCAGCCTCTTAATGTAATTATATATTTTTACTTTTTTGTGCCCTGATGACCCATCTCTAATTCCGATGGACTAAATGAGGATGCTATAAAAGCACGGACGATATATTGATTCAAATTTTAAGGTGAAATTTACTGTAATCAAAGTGAGTTTTTGGATTTAAATTTGATATTTAAAGATTTTTTTTCCCAAAAAAAAAAAATTGTTCATTTAATGTATAATATACAGAAAAGAAAAAAAGCTTTGTACGTAATACCTTCGAGTTTTAGTCGTACATGATAAATTGACTCATAATAATTAAACAAAAACATTCAATAGGGTTTCGCCTGCCACTATCACGACAGATTTTTTTTGTTTTATTTTTTGACGGACCATTATCAAGAGATTTGATTGCTGATGTTTTGATGATTTGTCAAAGATGAGGAGTTATAATAATAAATATAATAATTTTAAGGTTTCTTATCCCAGCACTCCTCCAATCAAAGCATTCTGACTTGTGTTTTAATTGGTTTCTTTCACACATTCAAAAGCCATCAAGAACATTGACATTGATTTCCTGGAATAACCCTCTCAATTAAAAAGACTCAATCATACTTCATGTTTAAGTTAGGTATCTTAAATATATATAGTTTAAATTGTATAATTAACACCAACCTCAAAAAAAAAAAAAAAAAGATAGATTATGGAGTCATCATTACCTAACATTCATTTTGTGATACTATTTATCTGCAATATCCAAAGCATTTCATGCTTGATATTAATTTATAAGTATAATGGTATTATTGAATGAATAATATTAATAGAAGAATTTGTGTAAATTATTATAAAAAAAATCATTATAAAGTACGTACTTGCAGATAGAACTAAAAGAATCAAATGTTATTTTAGTGTAGCTTTGAACTAAAACCAACCGCACATTCAACATGATGAAGTCATTATTAATATCTTACCGAAATCATTGACATTAATCATATAAAAAAATAAGTAGCATAATTGTGGTAGAATATCCCTCTGTCATAACATTAGGTGAAAACATAAAGGATTCCATAAATGCTTGAAGATAATCTGTACTCCTGGTTGGAGTTCATCCCTTTATCTCTCTCTTGCCCTGTCCAATACTTTCCGACATGATCAAATTCAGAAGAAAAGAGAAGATCATCCATCTTTCCTGTATATAGTACTAGTTGTGCTTCACTTGATTGATGCATATCTTGAACATGGATGCAGCGAGAGAGGGTCGGACGGGCGGCGAGAGTGGAGTCGAGTGTTGTGTTGACGTGAAGGAGAGAGATGATAGACCAAAAGTGTGTAGGATTTGTCACTTTGGGAAGAAGGACATTATCCCTCTTGGGTGTGATTGCAAGGGGGAGTTGGGTTCTTCTCATCGCCATTGTGCTGATGTTTGGTTTGCCCAAAAAGGAGATAAGTAAGTACTTTTATTTTACATGATGAAATACTAGCTACTATAATATTTGTAGTTTGTTTGTTTCATATATTCAAATGGATGTCCCAATTTTTGTTTGTTTATATGATGTGGTGGTATTTAGATGCATAAATTATGAACATTAATTAGATATGAAAATTTTATGTGTAATTATGCATTCATTGACCTTTTGATGTATTATTGACCAGAAATCAATAGTTTGGGGCAATCAACTAGTACTATAAAACTAGATAATTTGGGCCACTAACTAGTCTTAACATGGATATATAAAAAATGTTGTGATTATAACACTATTATGTCAAGAAAGTAATACTATGAATGTGCAGAGTGTGTGAGATATGTGGGAAGACTGCGAAGAACGTCGGCAACAACGAAGAGGCGGAGATGGAGACGTCGATATTCATGATGGAATGGAATGAGATGAGGGAGGCGGCGGCGAGTCTGGATGTTTCTGGAGAGGGCAGACGGCGGTGCTGGCAGTGTTTCTGTCATTGGGTGTTGGGATGCTTCATTCTACTCTTCATGCTGCTCTGGTTCTTTAGAGGGATCAAAGTCTTGTAGCAACTTCTTTTTTCTCAAACCAAAATCTGTAACATTTTTCATTTATAAGCCCAAATTTTGATTTGAGTTTGGATATAAGGAAAATGAAAATTCAATGAAGTAAACTATGTTCTGTTCTTTTGATTTTAATGGATGGTTTCTCTTTTTGTTTACTCTAAATCGAAGAAGAATTAGAACAAAAAATTAGAGAGTACACGTGGTTTAAATCTTGAAGACGTTAAAAGCTACACATACTTTAAGAATAAAATGGAATAGGTAAAACTTTTATGTATAAAATACAAGAATTAAGTTAATTGACCACACTGTTCTAAAAAGTCGGCCAACTTGGTCGATTAATTGGCGACTAGTCGCCCTTTGGCCGACCCGATTAACAACAAGTCGTTAAAGATAACATTTGGGGTAGTAGTCGGCGCCTAAGGCAGCGACTAGGCCAATTAGACACCGATTAGATCGATTAGATACCGACTTAGTAGTTCTCGATTTGACATATTTCTTCCTTTTTAATTTTTTTTACAAATTCTAAGTAATTATAATAAAATAAAATAAAAACAACTAAAACATAATTTTTCTCTTTATTTTTAAATTATCACTTTATTAAATTTTTAGTTTCATGGTTGTTATCACTTATAATCTTAATATTGAAAGGTGAGATGTTACTTATTATTTTATTTACAATTCATTATTAATTTAATAAATAATTAATTATATTTATAGTTTGGGTGCTTATTATTAATCTCCAATTAATTTTCGACTAGTCACTCTAGTTATTAGACCCTAGTGATCCGATCGACTAGCGTCTAAACGACTCATAGAACATTGATTGGGCATGGTATAGGATGGGCAAAAAATTGATATTTTATATAACTATGTAAATATATTGTGAAATAAAAAAAAATTATTTTGAATTTAAATAGTGATGGGATGCCCCGAAAAAGAATCTAGTAATGGGCTGGAAGTCTTTGTCTCTCTATTTAATTTATGTAATTTTTTTTTTTGTAAATTTAAGAAAAAAATCTATAAATTGTAATGAAGTGGAGGTGGTATTTGTTTGATTTCTTAGAGCAACTCTAACACTGCGCTATGCGCTAGGGTGAAAATGAATTTTACCTCCAACGCAACGCTACAATTCAGCGCCACATGAGAGTTGTGAACAGTGTCGCGCTGATTCTAGCGCGCACTATTCACCCGTGCTAGATTTCTTTTAAATAATTTTATTTATATAATATTTTTAAGTTTAAATTATAATATTTTTAGGTTTAAATTGTAATTATATAAATTAAACTTATTAAAAATTTAGAAAAATATATGTAGCGCATAATGTAATGCGAACTGTTGGAGATGCATTTCAAATTCTACGTTACTCTAGCACGAACTCTGCGCTAGAGTGGCGCAAACGGTTGGAGATGCTCTTAGGCTTTGTCTCTCTATTTATTTAATGTAATAAGTTTTTTTTTGTAAATTTAAGATAAAAAGCTATATAATAAAATAATAAATGTAAACACACAGTCTGCATCACAATTCACATCCCTAAAATGATCCATTTTCCATGCAGTTCCAGCTTCCAAGTGATTATAATTTACAACACAAATTCTAAACCAACCTCAATAATTTCAACATAATTTTACAAACTCATGGATAATCATCATTAGTCAATAAATTTCTCCAAGAATTTGAAGTTCAAGTAAAGAAAGATATATATACAACTTTGATAAAAAAATTATAGTGAACCATTTTCATTTATTGGCGCCAATTTAGTAGTACTACATAAATTTCATTTAATGCATGTATAGAGAAAAAATAGTTTATAGTGAACCACTTTTCAATAATTTTAGCAAAAAAAAATTATATTCTCTATCTCTAGTAATAGTGATTAATAATATTTAGTGATAATAATTAATATTATTCATACTTCTTTAATTACTCTTTAGTGTAAACAACTTGTACCCTTCTAAATTGATGATTTTAATGAAAATAACTTAGAACTCTTTAGTGAAACAACTTATATCTTCAAAGTGGTTCATGTATGTATGAACTATTTTCATTCTATACTTTGTCTTATTTATAGTTAAAATGAATTAGTATTTTTGTTTTTATAATTATAAAAAAAAATTAGTATTTATATTTTCTATATTCTTAAAATATATCATGTACTTTCCTTTTCAGATAATCAAGTATCCTATTTAAAGTCTCATATATCTAATTTTTATCTAATTCACAAACTTCTCTCTCCTTACGTGTCACTTCTAAATTTCATTATCTACTATTTCTCTTATTTTTCAAATTTTCATCAATTTGTGTTTCCTCTTTTTTCATCTTTTAAAAAAAAGATAATTATTTTGCTTGACGCTTTTCTCCTTCCACCTATAAAAAAAAATCTTAATGATATTTAAATTTAAATAAAATAAAATAAAATGTAACCCACTAATCACATCCACTACAACGTTCCACATTTTCAAACATTTTTATTTTTCATTTTAAATAAAAAAACAAAAATTATTTGTGTAATGTTAATAATTTAAAATAATAATCATGATAAAAATTTTTAAAAATTACTTGTTTAATGTTATTTGATCGTGTAGTTGTGTAATTATTTGTTTTTTTTTTAAATTAAAGTTTATAATTTAATTCTAAAATTGTGTAGTTGAAAATGTCAAGATGCA
>JAPKLY010000017.1:750055-771368 GCA_026898435.1 Prunella vulgaris | reverse complement strand
GTCAAGATGCAAGTTATTTAAGCCTAAAAATACTCCATTAATTAGATTGTAATGTTCCATTCCATTTTACATAATTGTGTAATATATAAAATAGAAATTGTGTAATATAAAAATAGAAAATTTTGTTATTTATAGGGTATATAGATATAGGATAACAAAGCTTTGACATTTGTTATTGGTATTGCATATTAATTTGTAAAATTTAATAATTATAATAAAAAAGAGATTTGATATATGTATAAAACACCATTTGTGTTAAAAAAAATTATTATATTTTAAAGTTGTACAGTTGCAAGGTTTATAGAAAGATTTCACTCTTTTTTGGAGTTTGTAACATTTTAGATTGATTATTAAAAGATTGTAGAAGATTTCAAAGAACATCTCCAAACTATTTAATTAAATTGATCTCCAACATTCAATCAAAAGACGAACATGTATATATAGTAACTGACAACAGTTCGTTGTATTAAGCCACATCGAATCTCCTATTATCTATTTCTGAATCTATAAAATTCTACGTGGCTTAATACAATGCTTCATACATAACTTTCTAATTTTCTCATAATTTTATATTTTTTAAAATAAAATATGAATAACCGCTGTCGGTTACTTCTTTATCCATTTTCTTTTTAATTTATAAATTTCTCCATCTATTCCATCACTCCATATTTCTAAATACTTTTGTTTTTCATCTTAAAAAAATCTTTTTAATAGTTAAAAAATAGTAACCACAATCCATAAATCTCGACTCATTTTAAAATTATATATATTATTAATCTCAAATTAAATTATTTATTTTCAAAAAATAAAATTTCAAATTAAATTATTTATTTTCAAAAAAATTAATCAACATGTTCGTATGAATTGTAATTAAAAAAAATCAAAATATTCGTATGAATTAAAATTTCCAAAATTAAAATTCAAAACCTAATTGTAATAGCAATACAAGCTTAATATATACATATATATAAATATATTTATAATTATATTTTATTAAATAATTATTAAATATTTAATATTTTTTTTTGAATAATCATATTTAAAATAAAATTATTAATATTTTTAAATATAATTATATAATCTTCAATATTTTATAAAAAATTAATTTAAAATTAATATATAATTTTTTTAATCCGCATATTTACGGGATTATGTACTAGTTTTCTATATTCTTCAAATATATCATGTATTTTCCTTTTTAGATAATCAAGTATCCTATTTAAAATCTCATATATACATGCATAAATATATAAATAATTGACGGAAAATGGTTCGGCCCGAGTCCCGACCTTAATGGGCCAATCCATCCAATCCGAAGATCACTTGGATCGGGTCAAATAAGCCCACCTATGTTGGGCTGGCTGACCCATCACGCCTCATCAGTCCCGTAATTCATAAAACGCCCCTCATCAGCTCCGCGTCATATTTATCTAGGGTTTCTTTTACCTTTTCTGTGTCCCCAAAACCTCTCTGCAGCTGCCGCGGTCGCCATTCCCACCACCAGCTACCATGGTAAGTAATATGCCACTCATCCAATCTTGCGTCCTTATTTTGTATCTAGTGGGTATGCATCGGTGTAATTTGTTCCCGTATATGTGCCAAATGCGTGAAACCAGGCGTCGGAGAAGAAACTTTCGAACCCAATGAGAGAAATCAAAGTTCAAAAGCTCGTTCTCAACATCTCTGTTGGAGAGAGTGGAGATCGTCTTACCAGAGCCGCTAAGGTATTATTTACTCCGTCCCCATTGCTGAATTCATTATTTTTAAAACCTTTTTTTTTTCTGGTTGTCTATTCGTAAGTATGTTAGTTGTGCTTATCTTCTTTTTCATTTCGTTTAATGCTTTATAGGTCTTGGAACAGCTCAGTGGCCAGACTCCTGTTTTCTCCAAGGGTAAACTAATTCACTTGTGTATCAATGTCTATTCGTTATAGCGTGAATAGAATGATTGTGTTTCCAAACAAACAAAATTGCCTAAGCCGCATGCGATGTATTTTTCCAATTCTTCTGTTTGAATGAATGCATGTTGGTTTCTCGTTTCTAGCATGTTTTGCAACTCCAACGTGCTGTAGCACTATTAAGACCTACTTTCTTTGACTAATGTAAGGGGAATATTACTTTGTTATAATTAAAATTTTGTTCTTAAAATAATGTGAAATGACTCTATAGGAATGTGATATTCATGATTGGAACAGTGTTTAGCTATCTAGGGCGTATTGCAGAGTTAAGTTATTTGAAAATGCTGCTCTCTATTTTTTTTAAATTCTTGGTTTTACTTGGAACTTGGAAGTATATAAAAGGCATTCTTTTTGTTGGTTGGGAATATTTTTTGATGGGACATGGAAGAAATAAAAAGGCCTTGGAAGAATTCTTGAGAGCATTTAGCATTTGCTGAGAATTTTCACCACTATTGGAAGTTTGTATTTTTTTTATCTCGAATCTCATTCTTGTTCTTGATTTGAAAGAATTAACTACACAATATGGTATAGCGTGAAAGCAGATTGCTCATCACTGAAGTTGATCTTTTGTCTGGCAGCAAGGTACACTGTGCGTTCTTTCGGTATCAGGCGTAATGAAAAAATTGCATGCTATGTTACTGTTAGGGGTGATAAGGCAATGCAGCTCCTTGAAAGTGGGCTGAAGGTCAAGGAGTATGAGTTGTTGAGAAGGAACTTTAGTGAAACTGGCTGTTTTGGGTTTGGTATTCAGGAGCATATTGATCTTGGAATCAAGTAAGTATTCCAAAAATTAATAAGTATCTCTGGGGTCTCTCTTGTTGAGTGTCATACTTTTACTATTTTGTGGACACCAGTTAACGAGTATTTAATTGCATTTGTCATGCTCATGTGCTCAAATTTCATGTTAAGTGGGATGAGTTCATGGAGCCTTGATCTTCACTATGTTGGTTCACATGAGTGGTGCCATTGTGTGATGAGTGATGCGTATTATTGATTAAGATGTTATATACCTAGCTTCTCCCTCCTATCCTCCTCACCTAAGTAATCAAATTTAAAGTGAAAAGAAGGCAATAAACAACTTTCTATTTTATTAGCATGTTACAATTGGTTTCTGTAAATAGAACAGTATGGTGGTTTGTTACAAACTTCAGTGTTTTATGAGCTCTTTACAACTCTTATCAATCGTTGAGAGTGTTAGGAATAAACTTTCAATTAAGGAGAAATAAACAAGAAAGCACGAATTTGTTGATCCAATTTGTCAAAAATTACCAACGTCTGGGGCCACTACTAAGTTAGGAGATTTTCTAATAATTTTCGAGATCAATGAATACAATAAATCAAATGTATATTTATAGCCAAAGAATTGGGGATGTGAAGCAGTCGCTCAAACTCCATAACTCAACAGAGAGATTATTATATATCATAAGTTCTATAGAGATTCCTAATTATTTTTAACTTCATAAAGTTCATTTTTTTTTATTTAGTTGAAAGCGAAAATTTTGTTACATAGAGAAAGCAAACAGAGTTGTATACTGTGATGTCTTTGACATATCTAAGTTTAAATCATACTGAGAGCTTACATGATATTTAATTTAACCAAGCTTTGACTTGTGGATTATTTAAGATGTATATTGGATGCAAACACATTGAATTGATTTCTTACTTCAATGATATACATATTTTCTTATATTTTGATTTTGATCTTCACAGATATGACCCCTCAACCGGTATTTATGGTATGGACTTCTATGTTGTCTTGGAGCGCCCTGGGTACCGCGTTGGCAGGCGTCGTAGGTGCAAGTCACGCGTGGGTATCCAACACAGGGTCACAAAGGATGACGCGATGAAGTGGTTCCAGGTTAAGTATGAAGGTGTTATCCTGAACAAGGCCTCCAACATCGGTGGATAAATGTTGCTAAGAAATATCCTGGGATATAAGATAACCTTAGTTATATTTTTGTCATAAAGCTTTTATTTTAGCTTTTCAGTGGTCATGTTTCCTTATTTTTTTGACAAGATACGTGTTTTCTGAACAAGTTTTCCATGTTACAAACTCTAATCTCTTTGAACATTATCAATTTGGCTGTTAGTTCCGCCCCCACCCCAAATTATTATGTCATGTATGAGGTATGATTTATGCTAATATCTAATACATTAAATAATTTTGGTAATTATAGATTGTCATAAAAAGGGTAGTAACAAATCCAAGTTTGGTAATCTAATTTTGAAGATTGGTAGCTGGTGAAGAATTTAAGCAGGCAAGTTGAATTCTTGACTGGTCTTTGATAAGCTTACATAAAAAAGTGGATGTGCTACAAATTTCATGGTAATATTACTTTCTATTGTGTAACAATTGTATTATGTTTCGTGAATATTTGTTTTCACTTTGGACTGAATTCTCCGTGTTAGGCTTGTCAATGGGACGGGGGGCCCATCACCGCGGTTGCGAGGATTCCCCGTCCCCGCGAACTTCATGGGGAAAAATTTATCCTCATCCCCGCCCCACCGGGGAACCCGTCCCCGCGGGGATTTTCTGTTGCCCACGATTTTTTTTAAATAATTTATATTTAACAACTATAATTAATTTTTTAAATAAATAAAAATTAAAAGTATTATTAAAATTTAAAGTGCATAAAATACATTAATTTGATATATTATACATTATATATATATATGAATGGTTACTTAGTTATTTATTTATATATATGAATGATATATATATAATATACTTATATGATATATAATATATATATATATATATATAAATATATATATGTATATTATAAAAATATATATTATGCAGGGTCCCGCGGGAAACGGGACGGGGATCCCCGTGGGGTGGGGAATACAATCTCCGTCCCCGCCCCGTCGCCGTCTACGGGGAAATTTTTTTCCCATCTCCGTTCCCGTTTCTTTCGGGGATTCCCCGTCCCGTTCGGGGCGGATTTCCGCTGGGGTCGGGGATTTCCCGCCCCGTTGCCAAGTCTACTCCTTGTAAACACAAGTCTTGAGTTATTATTTCACAAAGTAAAATTCATATTTTTGATAGCGTCTTTGATATGACATGCTAAATGTTTCATAATTGTTTAGTTTAATAAATTATAATTTAAGTGTGTACATGTAAATTAAATTTTTTTAGTAGTGTGTAAATTTATATGAGATATTCAAATAAAAGAAAGTGTGCAAATTTTTATGGACGAGACATTCAAATAAAAGAAAGTGTTCAACTTTTTATGGAATGAAGGGGGTATTAAGTTAGCTTCAAAAAAAAAAAGGGGTATTAAGTTTATTTCATTTAATTGAATAACTACTGCACCATTGAGCAGGGTTACTAAAATAAAATAGATTAAACTAGGTGCAGAAAAGGAGCAACAGTCCTAAGCGTGGAGAGAAGAAATTACCACGTGACGACACGTGTCCTTTGTCGACATTCTATTTCAGTGTGATTCATTCCCAAACAACTGGCCCTCCTTTTGCCATCTCATCGTTTATTTCTTCATCCGCATAAATTTCCAAAATTTGCATAAAAAACCGCCAAAATATCCTCATTTTAATCCCCTTTTTTTGTTTTTTGTTTCTCTTCATTATATACTGAATTTCTTGAAACAGTTGAGGATCTTGTTCATCCATTTTGTGAATCTGTACGGCAATGGCTCAGTTGTTGTCACCAGTGTGTACAGATACACTCAAATTTCAAAACCCATATCAGAATTTCTGTTCAAGAAACAGATGTCCCGTTATAGGAAAGAGTAGTTTACGTTGGAGGAGTCATGGTGGAAGGAGCAAAGGCGTTGGGAGAATCAGGGTTTCCTCTCAGGAATCCCCAGCGTACGATGAAGTTGCTGATGATTATTATGCTGTTTTGGGCCTGGTAATACGACTTTGGTTCTTTAGTAGCTATTCATTTTGTTGATCTTGATTGAATTGAATTGCGATCGATTTTTTGATTTCCTTGTTTGTTTGTTTGATTATATTGTCATCATGAGATGTTGAAAATTGACTGATATACATGTTGATCTTTTTCTGTCAAGTGATCGCTGATTAACTGAGTGCCTAGTGTTTCATGAGAACAAAATAATAATGCTCAGATTGTTGAAAGTAACATTATTTGGGTGATCTTAACTTGCTTAGAGCACTGGCTATAAGGAGTTCATTTGAAATTTAATCTATATGAAGAAGCCAATTGAATAATCGCTTGACAAATCATTATGAACTGAGCAAGTTGAAACATCGAAATAGAATAAGAATTGTGCAAATTTTAATAAATAAATAATCAGAAGCAAATTGTTTTTGAATGCTATGACTTGCCTATTGCAAAGTACCTATTCAAGCAGATGATGATTTGTTTTTCAATTTGTTCGTTGGCCCGTAACCAGCATTCAGATGCCGCACCAGAAGAGATAAAGAAAGCCTACTATAATTGCATGAAAGAGTGCCATCCAGATCTGAGCGGTGATGATCCGGAGACAACAAATTTCTGCATGTTCATAAATGAGGTTTATGAAGTAAGTTCTGCATTATGGGCTCCTTCTAAATACTGGGTGAATTCATGACTCATCTGTGAGTGTTTCTGTTTAGGTTCTCAGTGATCCTGTGCAGCGAATGGTTTATGATGAAATTCATGGATATGCTTTGACTGCAACTAATCCTTTTCTGGATGATTCGAGTCCAAGAGATCACGTGTTTGTTGATGAATTTAGCTGCATAGGTATATTAACAGTTTTCGTCTCTGGTCACTCGACATTTTACTGTATGTTTTGTCTTTAAGTTCAAATGTGGACATCAGATGGTGATACTTGACTATTCTTGGATAAATTCTTAGTAAAATTTGTGAGACAAAAAAATTGCAATGATTGGACCTGATAAGTGATGTGAGTACAACTTCTGCTGAATAATGTATGTTTACGTAATAACCTAATTGTAGAAATGTCATAGAAGATACAATTGTGCATTTATGATGCTTCATTAGTTTGCGTTAAGTATAAATACAGAACCAAAATGAGATAATGTAAACTACTAGTTGTTGTTGTACCCTGGTATAATTGTTTTTATTCTAATCATGTAACTCAAGATGTGTATGCCATATTTATCTATAGTTCAAGTCTGAACCTATACCTATAGTAATCTTATATGGAATGAGCAACATCTGTACTCGTGAAAATTATGAAATTGATAATATTTCTTTATACTCTTCCCATGTTTAGGTTGCAAGAATTGTGCCAATGTTTGCTCTACCGTATTTGCTATAGAGGAAGACTTTGGAAGAGCCAGAGCTTATAACCAGTCTGGAACAATTGACAATGTTCAACAAGCCGTTGATAGCTGGTAACTTTACAAGAAGGGTGCTTCCACTATGAAATATATATGTTTTTACATTATTTTAGGAGATGCATTAAAATTCTCATAGGAGCACCTATCAAGATGGTTTCCGTTCATCTTGACTTACCTTTTAATGTGTTCTTGAAATTCTTGGTTACTATTTACAGAGAGCTAATTTTACATCTAGAGATTTATTGAGCTTGACCAATTTGAGTATATACTAACTGTCACGTCTTCATTTCAGCCCTGTTGACTGTATCCATTGGACTTCTGCTGCTCAGTTATCGCTTCTAGAAGACGAAATGCGAAGAGTAGAAAGAGTAAATGTAAGAATACATATCGTTATGCTATTTCTCTATTCGAACTACATTGTTTGGGAGTTGTTTTTTTCCTATGCTCGTCATGTACCTAGTTATAACTCGTGACTCGTTGTCTGATAACATTTTCCACCAATCTGGATGTGCATTCTACTTTTAGGCACTAAATTCACCCACACATCTTTTGCGCATAAGTATAGAAGATATTTTTTTGATATTAACATAGAGAGCTAGTTGACAAGAATGACCTCTGTTTTCCTTTTCCACGTAAAGCATATTGGAGTAGTTGTATTTGTTCATAATGTTTTAAAATATACCTTTTATGGCTAAATTATCAGGTCACAGTAAGTGGTTCATTAGTTCAGTTAGGGATTTTTTTCTTCTTTTGGGCTAAAGGTTCATGAGTTTCATCTGTGATTTCTATGGAAAACCATTTCAATTTTAAAGTGTGGTCTTTGATTTCTGGCATGAATATAGCATGTACAGTTTTTGGGACTAACTAATTTACGTGTGTTATAATGTAATCCAGGTGGCATTGATGCTCTCGGGAATGGGCTCAGCATCTGTTGATGTCTTTCGAATGGTAAGACCATTTTGTCCTCTTATTGATATGCAATATCAGTTCAGAGCATAGTGATGCCTCATGTGCTTCTAGTAAAGACATAGTAAGAATGAATTTCATCATTTTTTTAGTTATAATCTTTTATACGTGGATTCTGGACTCTTTCTTAATGTTGATAATAAGTGCGACAAATATCAAGATTTAGCAATTGAGGGTTTTAAGTTAGTAATCATGTGTAAACTTTAGTAATGCCTTTTCCATTACACAGAAACTGTATGTTTCACAATGTCTTTGTTCCAGAGATATGTGTTGTTGCTTTATGTTTCTAACGACTCCTACTCGTACAGGCAAGCATTCGATGGGAAAAGAGACAATCTAAAGTCTTGGTAAGAGCTTTATTGGTATATATTTCCAAATTCATATGGGATTGATATTATGCATAAAAGAATATTCAATTTGTACGCTTTGAAATGTAATACTTGGCACGTTGGAAATAAGTTTCACAGTAAACATATTGGTCTGAGCTCATGCCTCTTTTTCATGTTTTTTATGCACAAAATAAGTACTCGCCTGTTTCCTAAGACATTTAGATTCACCAAGCTCTAGTACTCTTGAACATGATCTTTAACTCTATACAGCTCTTGTTCTTCCAATTTGGTGTTTTTTCATTAACAAAATTGATTTTGAGTGGACATATCTTAAAAAATATAGAGAGGACTATTTCAACTTATTGTCTGATGCCTGAAAACAATTCTTATTTATTGCAGGCACAAGCTAGGATGAGGATGGTGAAGCAGAAAGGTTCTGATAATTCACCCTCTTTCTGGAACAACATTTGGAGCAAACCGCAAGAAAATGAGAAAACAGGTAAGATGAAAATTACGATCACTTTCACGACAGCTTTTTTTTAAAGAGAAGACTCATCTGTTTGCTTCAGTCTTCTCTTTATTGAGTTTAGTCTCTTACATGCAAGCGTGAAATGAATAGATGAGACCTATCTTTAGGGAATGACAGCCTTGTGTGTGTATAAAGAAGCTATTTGAATAACTATGTTGCTTAACTTTTTGTTGGGCCGGGTTGCAGAGGAAGAAGTGAAAGATAGGGCCTCGCGAGCAGCTGCAGCTGCTCGAAGATGGAGAGAATATTCAAGAAGGGGGGCCGACAAACGTCCCACCTTCAAACTTCCAGAAGCCATCTCTAACAAGGAATATTAACCATTAATCTCCACAGCTTCTCTGTATCCATTCTATATTCATATAAAAAACTGTATATACGTATACATTTATGTATAATCCAACTTTAGACGTGGAATTGCAGTCATTATTAAGCCAAAACTAAAACCTTAAAAAGTAAAATTCATATTGTTCCTATAATCAATAGAGCTGTGGTCAATACTTTGTGCCAAATTGATATTTTTAACTGTTTGCAAGAAAAGAAGAAATCAACTTTCCACACATATTTGCTATCTGACTTTTAATTTAATTAGAAATTTGTTGTGTGCAAGTTGATGTAGTCGTGGCAGTTGCATTATATAGCAGAATAATGCAAGTATTATTGCAGTGGTAGTCAACATATTATATTGACAAATACAATATTTATGTGTGGGATCAACCAAAGTTGAGGAGAATTGAGAATTCAAAAATAAAAATTTAAACTTGCTATTCCAATACAAACACAGCATAATATTAAGGGTTAATATATAGTTTCTTTGATTAAATTAAGAACTAAAAAATTCCATTTTGAGTGCGGATATTGATACTCTGATATTTGTTCAATACACTTATTTACATTTTTGTTTTATTTTACACTGTGCTATAATGTATTGTAGGCTGTTAATGTTCGTGCTCTTTTATTTTTTCTATTAAAAATTACTCCCCCTTCTCGCTATAAGTTGCTCGTTACTTTTAGGTATACGAATTAAGGTAAAAGTGAAAAAGTATAAATGATTTGATGAAAAAATGAAAAAATATAAGTGATGTGATGGAGAAAAATGAAAAAGTAATGGAAATAGTATAAAAATATTGAAAATAATAATAAAAAAGTAAATAGTAATTTCCAAAAAAAGGTAAAAAAACAAATGAGCAAAATATAGTGGGACGGACGAAAATTACAATATGAGCAACTGATAGTGGGAGGGAGGGAGTAGAAGAAAAGAGTAGAGAATATGAAATAAAATATAGATTAGTTGTGGGTATTGATGAGAGAAAAAGACAGCCCAATCCCTAATTCTTTCATATATTTGCAGTTGTTTATTGTAAAGAATCTGCTGCAGTGCTTATGGCCAGAATAATCGCCCAAAGGGTAAGGATGAAGTGAATTATTATCAATAATTAAGTAGGGCTTTTTTCTTTAGTGGACCTTTAAGGACTATCAATCACAATCTAATACTCCCTCCGTCCCGCTATAAGTTGCTCGTTGTTTTTGGGCGCACGAATTAAGGTAAAAGTAAAAAAAGTATAAGTGATATGATAGAAAAAGTGAAAAAGTATAAGTAATGTGATAGAAAAAGTAAAAAAATATAAGTAATGTGATGGAAAAAAATAAAAAAGTAATGAAAATAGTATAAACAGTAGTGAAAATAATAATAAAAATATAAATAGTAGTTTCCGAAAAAGGTGAAAAAGCAATGAGGAACATATAGTGGAACGAACGAAAATGACAACATGAACAACTTATAGTGGGACGGAGGGAGTAACAATTAAGAAACAAATGAGTGGCCCTAATCAAACTATATGACTAGTCTTGGATTAATTTCCACTAAAAAGTAATATTTAAACACATTTGCGATTTCAATAAATCTATGATGGATGTGTGTAGGGTAGGGATCTGGTAGAGATGGACTGTTGGATCACACACGCACATGCACACACCCGCGCGGGTGTGTAATCCATAAGTCCCCCTCCTATATACACAACAGGGGTTCTCTATTTTTTTTTCAAATCTAAAAGTTGAGTATTAAAATACAATTGACTCCCTGTTTAGTATGAATATATTATGCTTCTCCTAAAACATTATTTTCTAGATTTTAATCCGTAACAATTTATATGCCTACTCATTCATAGTATTTTTATTTAAAAAATAAAAATAAAATTGAGACCTAAACTTTAATTTGTCATGACTCTTGATGACCCGAAGAATATGCTTTCTTTGAAAATGCTCTTCTAGCTGAGCTGGAATATAATTAATAAAATCTTCCTCGAATTTATAAGATATCTTATTTTATTTCAACATGTTACATATTTATTTAAAATATTCACACTATCAAACATGTTGATCGGGTCCCACATCATTTGAACAAGGCGCGGTTATAAAATACTAAAAAAAAACATGTACCCTATTGGTGTAGGTATTAGGAGATTGATGTTTAAGCTATAAAACACTGAAATTTTAAACAATCTTCTTTTAAATATGACCACAAACATTATCATCTAGATATTCCACCTTACTTAATCCTACCCCACCCCATTTGATATTTATATTATTAAATATTATATAATAATAAATAACAATGAAGTTGTAAAACATATAATTTTAATAAATTAAATAATTATAATATTTTTATCATATTAACTAATTAAAATATTTATCACATATATGTGATTATTTAAATTTTTTATTTAGACTATTTTAATGTATAGTGCATATTAATAAATATTATAATACAAAAGTTAAATTTTAATGCAAATTAATGAACACTATAGTTTTTTAAAAGTATATAAAAATATTTAATTTGTGATGTTTGAAAATATATCTATTAAAATTTAATTAACACGAGAGCATTATCCACATCAAAATTAAAAAGTTAAAGCTCTACCGAATTGTCTTAATAAAAATTTAATTATAAACTTTAATTTTTATCAATCGCGTATCGAATCAGTGATTAATTAATAATTTTTTTATACAAAAATACTGATTAGAAAACAAAAAATATTCAAAATAGATTAAAACAACATATGAATGATGGAGTAATAAACAAGATGGTTAGTTGATTTCATATTGGTTCTTCTACTTATTCACCTGCACAAATTAATTAAATATTAATTGATAAAATTATAGAATTATAGATAAATAAAGTTCAATTATATATTGAATAACTTGTACTCTAATATTTATAATACAAAGTCAAACCTAACACCTATAGGATAGTGTGGTTATAAGGATAAAATGGGTCTCAATTTAAAGTTATTAATATTTTTATACCCATTTTATAAGGGTATATAGGTCTTATATTATGAAGTGAATATAATTTTTTTTTAAAGTTATATGTGGGTAAAATAATTTTTTAGAAGTTCAAAATGAGTATTTTATAGTATTTTCACTTATTATATGTTAAACTTGTTAATGATGTATACAAATTTCATATTATTATATTATTTATGTATTCATTAGTATTATTTTATATTGTGATATAAGTATAATATTATATATTGAACAAGTTTTAAAAAAAATGTTCATCAATGTATTTGGAAAAAGAAAATATTCACATTTAATTAAAACCTATACACAACTCATTTAAAATTGCATCATGTGACGTAAATGTTTTTAATTTCTAATATTATATCACTGTGGGGTGGTTACCAATCATCCATTTCATTAGATGGGGCCTTAATTTAAAAAAAATAAAATCAGATCTTAAAGTCTAAATTTATTGAGTGGTCTTAATTTAATCTATTTATATTATGCTTCTAAATTTTTTTCTCACCGAACTGAATTTTCAAGTGTATATATTAGCATACTCATGAGTCCAATAATCTTAATAGTACGAAAGAATTTGTTATATTTAAAATTTAAATTTAGAGATGTGAAATCAAATACTTTTATGGGTGCTTGTTTTAAATTTTTCAATGGTAATGAGAATGAAATTTTATTTTCCTTTTTTACCCGTTGAACGAGAATTCGTGTTCATGGTGGTTACATCATTAGTGTTATGCTATTTTAAAAAATTAAAAGAAAAAGTTAATTGTGGTAAAGGAAATTAATCGAGAAATATAATTATAAGATGGGATGTCAGTAATTAGATTCGGGTTATGATTATCTTATTTAAAAATAATAATAATATTATGTACCTTATTTATTATCATTATTATATATATCTTTATTTTTATTATTAGTGAAGAGTTTTGATATCAATGCTACATTAATTATATCAAGTAATTAAGTATCAGATTTAAGTGCGCAACAAACGTACAAGTTTAATAACAATATATAATTTGGTATCCCATATGCAGCTGTTGGCGATCTCCTACTAAAGCTTACTTTTCCTACACCATTATCAAAATCAACCCCACTTCACTTGCCTTTGAATTTCGAACGTTGCAAAAAGCGTATCATTTCTCTGCACCCAATTTTTTTAATCATTATTAGTAGTAATTTTGTCCTAAAAAACGTGCACCACTTTTTTAACATAAAAATTAAATATACAATGTAAAAATTTTAAAGATCATTTTTATTTTGGAATACGTAAATTTTTTAAGGGATGAATTAAAATAAAAAAATATTATTATTATTAATCTTGCAAACATGGCATGGGTAGCTAATATTCTTCTTATGCTCTCTCTCTCCCTTTTCAATTGAGGCAACTAATGGTAGGTGTACCAATTCTCATACACAGAAATGGCAATTAAGATACAATTATCATACTCATACACACACATAATTGGATGCCATCTGCTTAATTATTTCAACCACTCTGACATTAATCCTCAACAAAATTAATTAATCATCTCACAGCAGAAGCAACATTGTGAGCCCAGCACCTAAGATGATCTTTCAGTTCCATTTCATTTCCAAATGATGCTGGGATTCTCAATTCCTTCATTCTTTCTAACTCTTCCAAACTATCCCACGCTTCAGACAGATACGGCCGAGAAACCCAAGACCTGTCTGATTGTTTCCCAAATCGTTGAAGGCCCGGTATTATGGACGCCAATTTGGAATCCTTGTCCTCATCCGAGAACACAAATCCCAGATCCATAAACCCTTTTAACTCCTCAAATTCCAGCTCCGAATAACTCCTACTCCCCCTGCTTTTTCTCCTTACCTTCCTCCTTTCCCTCTGGGCCCGTTTTTCCCCGAATTCGGGCTTTTCCTCTAATTTTGGGGGACAATCATCGACTTCTTTTCCGGAGAGAATGGTCTGAAGATGAGGGCCCAGAACAGAGTTGGGCGACGGAGACTCTGCGTCGGAGGGACAGCCGTCTTTGGAGCTCAGAAACTGGTCGCTATGAGACTTTCTCATCAGGGTTGTGATTCGGCTCAGCTTCGGTTTTTCTTCGAAAACCGGCGCCGGATTTGGAGATGAGAAATCGGGTTTGGATGTGAAAACTCCATATTCGAACCAGAAAGATTCGAAGAGGTTTAAGATGAATGCAGCTGCTTCTTCTGACATTCTAAGATAAGAGAGAGAAAAGTGCAGAAATTATTGAAGGTTTAGAGTGCTTTTATATGTGGGTAGAGGGTGGGTGGGGGTCGGGTCGGGTCGTGAATTGTTGACCCTGGATTTACCACTAGTGCTATATATGAATAATACTAATAATTATGTGGCCGATTAAATTAATGATACACACGCTTATCTTTTTTCTTATTTGACATGATTTCTTGTTTTGTGGTTGTAATATTTTTTTCATGATCAACTTTTCTAATTTGTCCAAACTTGAGCCACAAAATGGGAATTGGCCGGTGTTTATTAATTTGAATGACTAGTTAAAAAGATAGAGGAGGCGTGTATTTAAAATTGAAATTATGTATCATGTTATAAATCTACATAGTTAATGAGCGATTAATCTAATACTTACCCCTCCTTGTTTTCGTCCCACAACAATATGTCAACTGCTATGTCTAACATATCATTAGTTTCATGGTAAATTATTACTCACTCCGTTCATGAAAATTAATTTACCTTTTTTCTGTACGTGATTTAATACAATATATCGAAGGATATTATAAGATATTATGAGGCCCGTTCACGAATTTAAAAATTGTGTATGAAAAGTATGCATGTAGTATTTTCATATACAATTTTTAAATTCGTGAACGGACTTCACAATACCCCATAATACCCTCCGACATATTACATTAAACTACGTGCAAAAAAGGTAGACTAATTTTCATGGACGGAGGGAGTATTTAAAATATTTTCACGATATAAACCACTTTGTGATATAAGATTTATATTTATAAATTTATGTTTTTTGTCTCGTTAAAAAGTGATTCATAATATGAACCACTTTCACACAATACCTACTCTAATTTCTTTAATTCCATTTTTAAAGTTATTTGATACTCGCAGTCCCATTATGGATCTATTTTGAAATTCTACAAAATAACATATAGACTAGTTTTGCATCAAAAGTTGTGAGAGATACCTTTGAAAAATAAGCTATTTTAAAAGCAGATTCTAGTGTTTCAAAACAGACACTATATGTTTGTTATTTTCATCCGTCTCACTATATCTCATTAATTTTTTTTTAAATTACTATTCACTTTTTATTATTAATTTTATTATTTTTTACATTATTCACATTACTTTTTACTTTTATAATCACATCACTTATATTTTTTTTTTACTTTTGTGTTAATCTATGTGCCCAAAAGTAACGAGAAATATATATCAAGACAGAGGGAGTATTACCTACGTTCCAAAAAAAATTACATTTTTTTTATTTGAACATTTTACATTAATTTGCATAAAAAAATTCAACTTGAGTACTACACTCACAAAGTATTATACATATTTACCAAATGCTTCTATAAAAATAATTTTTTCTTAAAAAGTGTGAAAATTTAGGGGTGTGAATTCCCTGGAACAGGGGAGTATAATTTTTCAAATCAATATGAAAAAAATTTGTGAGGAACATTACATGAGCCCGGGAAAAAATGACGATGAGATTATATTAAAATATGACAATATTTTTAAGAATAATGATAGTCATTTTTAACAAAAAAAAATATTATCACCTTTTAAAAATACGGTGATAGAGTGACAATAATTTTAAGAAGGTAAAATTTTGTATAAAATTGTTTATGATAATTTATTATGAAACAATTTTAATGTATTAAATATTAAACTAGGAGTATCAAAAATCTCATTAGATGTATGTTGATGGGCGAGCCACTCGAGGTAATTCGAAGAATCAAGAGGTCGGCTCTGTAGTGTTGGAGCTCGCCCAGGGCTCACCCCATACCATCATGGAGGTCTCGCCTGAGTTCATCATCACGCAACACTCACAGACCACGCAAGGCAAAAGAGCTCGCCCCAGAGATCGCCCGACTCGTCTAAGAGCTCGCCCATGAGCTCGCCCTTAGTCTATAGGATCCCGGTGGTGCGCTCTTTTTCCCTCCGTTCGGTTTATCCACAAGGGTGGTTTACAGCGAGGTTTTTAATGAGGCCCATCTAGTCTAAGACATAGTAGTAGGACGAGGCACAACATAGGTAGCAGTGTAAGGGACCAGGACGAGGGTTACGGACCCTCGTCAACACTGGAAGCCATATAGGCTCGTAAGGTGCCGTCTCACACTCGCACACCTATAAATAAGACATCTCTTGTACTATTCAGACAATTCTCACAATTCTGAAAATAAATACAACCACCATTACAATTTTTCTCTCTCGACTCTCCCTCCTCATATTACATCCAAGAACATAAAATCTTGGATTATTGTTTGATAGAATTAATATGTTGAAAAGCCACATAAACAAACACCGTTAATAAATTCTGTCAACAATTTGGCGCTAGAAGGAGGGAGCGTGCCTTCGAACCTGAAAATTAAGAAATCTTCACGAACAAAAATTAGGGTTTGTTGAAGATTTGAAGATTTGAAGGTGTTCTTGACAAAACTCAAGAACACTTGAAGATACACACACATCTTCATCCCCTGAACGAAGAACCCAGATCTCCGGACAGAAACCCGAATTATCGGATTTCGCAAAATCTGCCCGGAACAAGTTTTCAAACGCACGCGTGCACACGAATAAACCGAATTTCGGATAATTCGCCAACACGCGAGGCTAGACGAAAATTCGCACAACTCCACCTAAGCTGGACGACCATCACACCGGCGACCTCCACCATTCCGGCGACCTCCCCCCACCTCGGCGACCTGCAATAAGTTACCTCATCCGGAACCCAAAAATGGCCAACACTCGAGCCGCTAAGGGACAGACCTCCGCAGCTGCGGGAAGGTCTAGAGGGGGCAATCAAAACCGGGCCGAGGTGGAGACCTCACACCAGGTGGTGGAGACATCACAACCGCCTCCCCAGAAGAGCACCGCGGCTCCGCGACCTCAGCGAACTGCGGCGACCCATGAAGACTTGGCCCCCGCGCTTAGGGACCTGGTCTGCAATCCTGACGAGCTCCAACGAACCATCGCGACCCTACAAAGGTTGCAGCAGCGACAGCAGGATGAGCTCGCCCTAATACCTAGGCGAGCTCCAGCCGCCGAAACCAGGGAGCAGACCAGGCCCACCCAGGGTACCCAAACCAGGGGAGACTACAGCGTACTCCCCACTGAGCAGGAGGCGAGCTCGACACAAGCTCGCCAGCGCAGGGAGAGGACCGGTAAAGCCAAAATGGGGGAGGAGGGTCCCGCTCCTTACACTGGAAGGGAGCCGGCCTACACCGGGGCGTCTGGCACCCACCAATCTCAAAGGAGGGAAGTCCTCCAAGGCCGCCTGGGCCCGAGGTACGAAGAGAATGAGCGTGCAGCAGCCCCAGCTGCGTCCCAGGGGGACTCTGACTAGCAGCCGCGCAGGTCAGCCCACGAAAGGCTGAGGAGGCCCGCCACTGACCGGCTAGGCCCCCACGGCGGACGCCAATTCCAGCCCGCCACTGAGAGGTCACCCCAGAGTGAGGCACCTCGGGGACGTGCGTCCGCGAGACGCACGACCTTTGAGCACCCTCCACCGGAGGTGACCCGAGACGACGAGCTGGCCTCACTGAAAAAGGCCCTTGAAATGCTGCAAGCACAGGTAGCAGCCAAGTCTGGCGGACCTGACGCCACGACTCTCCCCACCTCTCCATTGGCACCTGCTATCCTCCGCGCACCGGTCCAAAAGAAAATTCAATTCCCGGTGATGTCCGCATACGAAGGCGAATCGGACCCAAAAGTCCACCTGGCCAAGTACGCGGACTTCATGATTTCGGTCGGCGCCACCGACCCCACCCAGTGCCGGAACTTCCCGCTGACCCTAGGGGACAGAGCTCACCGCTGGTTCTCTTCACTCGCCCCGGGGTCAATCTGCTCATTCGGCCAACTCTCGCGGGAGTTCTTGGCCCACTTCTCTGGGTTCGGGTCCTACCTTACCCAGAAGCACCGACTCGCCAACATCCATCAAGGTGAGCGCGAGACCGACCAGCAGTACTTGGAAAGGTTCGACAAGATTCTGCTGGAAGGCGAGCCGGTAAGCGAAGACACCAAGGTCGTCGCAGCGATGGGCGGACTCAGGAGGGGCGCCGACCTCTGGAAGAAAATGCACCTCGCATGTCCCAACACTTATAGCGAATTCCGCCACAAGGCGGGGGTGTATGTGGCTATGCAGGAGGCACTACTGAAAGAAGTTGGTGCCCACGAGGAAAAGAAGCCCTACGGGAAGAAGTCTGGGGGCACCTACAAAGCCCCCCGGAACTTAAAGGCCTTTGGCGAGGGAGACGAGCTCAAAGAAAAGCTCAATCAGGTCCTCACTGTCTCCGTCGACCATGTCTTCACTGCCGTCCAAGGCAAGGCCATGCTGGAGGAGCCAAGGCGGATCCGCCAGGACCGCACGAAGCTCAACCCCAACAAATTCTGTGCCTACCATCAGGCCATCGGCCACTTCACCAGCGAGTGCCGAGATCTCCTCAAGCAACTCTGGAAATTTTACGAGGAGGGGAAGTTGGCCGAGTTCATGAAGAGGGCCCCAGCTAAGAGACCGAGGTTCGAGAGGAGGGCTACCTCCGATGACGAGGAGGAGGAGGCAGACCAACCTGGTCCCCATCACAGACGGAGGGCACCTCCCCAACCTCAGCAAAATATAGAGCCGACTCGGGAACTCTTGGTTCTTGAGGAGGAGACCGGAGCTGCAGGAGGACTCCGGGATGGGGGATTCTCCATATCTAAGAGAAAGAGGAAGGCCGAGATCCGGGCCATAAATCAAGTCCATGAAGGCAGCTCCGGCCCCAGGTCCGCCTCACAGCTCGCTGACGAGCTGCCATTTTCTTCTGCGGACCTGGAGGGGATACTGATGCCCCACAACGACTCGTTGGTGATAACCGCCGACATCATGAACGTCCGAGTTCACAGGCTACTTGTGGACACCGGCGCATTCACCAACATTCTCTTCAAATCCACCTTGGATGCCTTGGGTGATTTTGAGTCGTACCTAGAACCTAGCAATGCTAGGATAGTGGGGTTCGGAGAAGCTGTAACCGTCCCCCTAGGTAGTGTTAGGTTGAGCGTCCAACTTGTATCGGCTGAGGACCCCGCAAGGAGACTGACTAGGCTCATAGATTTCCTAGTTGTCGACCAGCAGTCCTCCTACAACGGGTTCCTTGGCCGTCCTTTTATTAATGAATTCAAAGCGGCGTGTTCGACCTACTACTACTGTTTAAAATTTCCAACTCCGAAGGGTCCCGGAACTATAAAAGGTGACCAGAAAAAGGCCCGAGAGTGTTTACTCCAAATTAAAGATGGCCGGGTCAGGAAGTCCGTTACACAAGTCCACGTCCTCGATGAAGACGTACAGATCCCTGCAGGCGAGCCAAACATCCTAGACGTCATCTCGGACGAAACTGAGATGATGGAGGTAGGCGATTTGACAGAAATCGACCAAGGCATTGTGTTGGTCCCAAAGGCAGGTTTTGGGAAGAATACACTTGAACAAGTCTAGAAGGGGGGGGTTGAATAGACTTGTAAGGATTCAAAAACCTTTTTCAAATTTACTGATTTATTCAGAAAATCAGCAGACTACTTGAGGTAATCTGAATTTTGAAATTAGTGCGCTGTGTATAGTGCGGAAACGTTTTAAAGAAAATCTGATTTTAAGTGATGTGCACAGATAAGAACAGAAAGAAATACGAAGAGACACAAGGGTTTATAGTGGTTCGGACCAACTGTCCTACATCCACTCTCCTCAATCCAACTTGGACTTGAGGGGCTCTCCACTAACTCACTTACTCACTTTCTTACACAATTTTGAGAGTACTACTCTCTTTACAACTCGTCAATGCTATAATTGCAATTGACTTCTCACAGCTTCTACAAAGCTTTTACAAAAGATAAGTATGGATGGTGTTTTTGAGCGTAAGTGATAAAACTGACAGAGTATTGGCTAGCTTAATGTGCGTGTGAATCCAATACAGAAATTATCACAAATACTCCAATTTATAGGATCAAATAACTAGCCGTTGGAATGGACTAGAAATCTGAGATCCTCTAATCTCGTATTCAATCAATCATTGTGATTGATTGAATTTCCTTCTTGATTCCCGTCAATCTTCGCGACCTTCAATCAATCAAGTTTGTCCCCTTGATTGATTGATCCTCTATTCTGGGAATCTTCCTTTTATATCGCAAGTTAACCCTTTAAATTGATTCCGAAGAATCTGGGCTGAGCACAGGACCTCAGCTGATCTGTCTCCTCAGCTGGTGTATCAGTCTGCTAATACTTGGACCTCAGCTGATGTGCAAGTCTGCTGGAGTGCACCTCAGCTGGTCTTCTTGACTTCGTCTGAATAAGTCTTTTATCCATGGTCCTTGTCTTGTCTGCGACGTGCTCTCAGCTGATCAGCTAATCTTCTGATATCAGCTGATCTGCTCTTCAGCTTATCGGCTGATGTAAACTTCTCTGATGATCTGCTTTCGATGCTCCAGTGTCAGCTGATTAAATCTTCTGTCTTCTAAAATCGGCTAAGTCCACAAGGTCTCAGCTGGTCTTCTCTTCTATGAAAGCTTCGGATCTTCTAGGCAGCAAGGTAGGTTCCCCCTTACTCGAACCTATCTAATCCTAACTACTCATCAGCTGACTAACAAGTTCAGCTGGTCCTATTACAAGCTGATTTGTTTTATATCATCAAAACATCTAACACAGATATCCTAACAAGTTCCCCCTTTTTGATGATATCAAAACCAACTCAGCTGATCTCAACAGATAAACATATTCAGTCAAAATCAAGATCACATAG
>JAPKLY010000017.1:655254-724644 GCA_026898435.1 Prunella vulgaris | reverse complement strand
CCAACATGACGAAGCTCGCCAGGAGTTGGCCAACATGACGAAGCTCGTCAAGAGTTGGCCAACATGACGACGCTCGCCAAGGTTAAGAAGGTCGCCAACTAAGACTGTGAAGGTCGCCGAGGTGGGCAGGAGCTAGGTCATTGGTCCGAACCAAGGCCAACACAAGGGAGCTCGGCGAGGTAGGTGGGGACCTCGCCCGTGCTCCCGATAAGCCGAGATCAGCGGCCAAAGGCACCAGGGGAAGAGAAGACTACGGGCGAGTTACCCCTCTAGAGAGGGAGCTCGCCCCTATCCGGGGAGACCTCGCCGAGGTCCACCGCTGCATCATCCCTAAAAATCGCACAAGGCAAGGGAGCTCGCCAAGGACCTCACCTAACCCAAGAGCCCAAGTGACGGGTGCATAAGTAGGATATGTATGTGTAATAGCATAGAGCATTTGTGAGGGATTAAGGCGAAGGTTACAGACCTTCGTCAACACTGGAAGCCATATAGGCTCGCAAGGTGCCACCTCACACTTACACACCTATAAATAGGTCTCTCTTGTACTATGCCAAAAAAAACTTAATCATAATACACTTTTACTTTCTCTCTCTAAACTCTCCACTTTCTCTCTCTATTATCCCTCAAGAACACAAAATCTTAGATTATTGTTTGATAGGATTAATATGTTATAACAAGCCACATAACAAACACGATTAGTAAATTCTATCAATAATTTGGCGGTAGAAGAAGGGTCTCGAACCCAAAAATTTGAGAGTGAAAAGTTAGAGTTTATTTAAAGATTTAAGGATTTGAAGGTGTTCTTGACAAAGACTCAAGAACACTTGAAGATACACACATATAATTTTAACACGTAATTTCTACATGTTAGTATTTTTTTTATTTCGGCAATTAATTTTAATTGTTTACACTTATTAATGAAATACTAATTATAATAGTTCTTGTGTCCAATAGCAAAGGCCTAAATGAGAATAAGATTTATGGATATTAATAATTAATAAGATGTATTATAAGATTTGTAATTTAGATTAAAAAAAATTACGAACACGAAAACTTATGTGCATTTAGGTGCATAATAATATACACATGGATTTTAAGTTTAATTTTTACTTTAATTTTGATTTTTTAGAAACACATAATTACAAGCCGCATTGTGTATTTATGGCAACTGGAGTGTTAGTGACATATTTTTCGGGTATTACTAAATTGTTTTTCGGGTATTGCTAAGTTATTCTTCAAGTATTAATAGTAAATTGCTATTCATGTATTACTTAGACTTGAGAAGGTTTCATATTTTGATTAGTTTTGTTTTAAGTATTTTGGTTGATTTCAATAGCATCACATCAAAGACATATGTGTCTATTTTTCGGATTAAAAGTAAGCATATGGATTAAAATGAAGTGAGTAGTGTATTAATATTCATAAAAATTGAAAAATGATTTACACAAGAAGTCCCACAACCATTATTGTTTCAACACTAATCAAAGCATGAAGTCCTCTTAAATTTCTCTGGCTTTCATAATTTTCAGCTTCCTCATCATATTCAACGTCAGTAGTACTCATTTTGATTAAAAACTTGTGAAAAATATTATTTTTTAAGTTAACTTATAGTATTTTGATGTTGTATTTTGAATAATTATTTTAAGCACTATAAATTAGATTAGAAACTTATAATAAAGAGATATTACATTTATTTTATTTGATATAAATTAACTTGTTCTTTGGGTATTAGTGACTTTTCTTTCGGATATTAGTCATTTGTTCTTCGAGTATTGCTAAGTTATTTTTCAAGTATTAGTAAATTGTTCATTAGGTACTATTAAGTTGTACTTGTAGTATAACTTATTAATGTTCGAACATATTGTTGAATATAATATGAGGTATTAATCAGTTATTATTCGAATATTACTAAGTTGTTCTTCATCTTTTAGTAAATTACTCTTCAAGTATTCTTAAATTATTTTTGTGGTATAATTTATTAATGTTTGGGATATTTTTGAATATAGTGTGGGGTATTACTCAATTATTTTTCGAGTATTACTCAATTGTTTTTCAGGTATTAATAAATAGTTCTTTGGGTATCCACGGCATGAATATGCTTAAGAAAGAAAGGTTTGGCCCAATTTCAAGAAGGCCCAAAAGGGTCCCAAACTCAGGCTTGGATGTCAGGGACGGCCCACCAAGGATGTTAGCATAGAGGACCGAGCATCCTCAGCCCAATCCACTGCTCGAGGGCAGGATTCGAGCAGTGAACAACCATGGCGCGTGGAAAGTAAGCGAAGTTATGAGCTGAATCATTTTTGACACAAAAAATATTTCCTCAAGAGAGGTGTGTCCAGCTGTCACAACGAGATTGGTTGAAGCAGCTTTAGGAAGTGCCCATACCTCCATGAGCAGAACGTGACCTACAAACAAATAGAGATCACTGGACGCGTGTCCTCATGATAGCTCTAGAAAGCATGTATAAATAGGCCTCGTAATGGCACAAGAAATAGAGAATTATACCTCTTGTATTCAACATTTCTTTGCTCTTCATTAATACAAGAACAAATAAACATTCAATTTTAAACCTTGCAATAAAAGACTAGACAAATCTCGGAGTTATTTACACTTCATTTTTTTTATTTATTATCATTCCTATCATCAATCACTATATTAGGAACAAACAAGGTATTACTCAATTAATGATTTAAATATTATTATTTTTTAATTTTTTGAAATGTTTTCAATAATGTTGGGCTAACACAGACTGCTCACACTATTTCATAACTAAAATCAACTCATCAATTTTGTTGTATTTATAATGTAGTTCAACTCTCTAATCGGGTATAAGTAGATCAAAACGAGAATAATTGTTTGGATCGCAAATATAGATTCACCCCATACAAATTCATCAGGAGTCTTTAAAATCAGCGCTGATGATGACATTTTAGTCCTGACAGACCACCCCAAAAATCCATTTGGTCAACGAATCTTTCCAGCAAGGTCACTGAAAACACCGTCGAGGAATTGCTGGATAATGGAATTTCGTTCTTCGATAAGAAAATGATGAAAATCCTGAGAATTATATGTGGAGTGATTAAACATGGGTCGACACCCAAACATTTTTTTTTTGATATGCATGTGTTGTACTCTTTTGGTGAGAGAGGAGATAAAGTCGGAGAGAGGAGATGTGGGGGTGATCAATAAGTTGATCGGTTAATTATATCAAAACTGAAATTGATTCTCAATTTCAAGTGCATGGTTTGCACCCAAGTACACCCATGAGTCACTCTTTTACGAAAGAATATTAATATTTGAATTTGACCATTTTACATAAAATGTATAGTGTAAGAGTACATCATTCTTGAAATTTATTGGGAAAATTATATAATGATTCACAAAATTGACACAAAATTACAAATTGATTATGTGCAGAAAAAATTATATTTTTGTGCAAAAATTGTGAAGCAATTTATAAATATAGCTATTTTTTGAACCAATATGTAAGTGACCCAAATTTATTTATAGTATGAAATCAATATCACTATATATAATAACTAACATTGTTATATGCATTTACTCTAGTAATATATTTTATAATGTGGAATTTTATATAATTAATAAAAAAAAATAATGATATCAATAAATACATCGAATGAAATAACTATAAAATTAGTTCACCGGTATACCATTTATCCTAATACGAGATTAAGACTGAAAGTGGTATAACTCAACTTGTTAGAGCTTTACTAACTATAATCGAAAGATGAAAACTGATTTTGCGCAAAGGCACGTATTATGTAGTTAATTACAATTATTATAGACATTATTGTGGTTATAATATTATAGAGATGGGTTTAATCTTTTTGCCGTCCTGCGTAATACAAACAAAATGTCACCAAACTAATACATATTTCTGTGGGCCCAAATACAACAGTATTGCCATATAGTATTGCCAAACAATATATATTTATACTATCTATATGGATAAGCTTAATTAGAACCACTGTGTCAATTACCAATAATGTACATTATTAAGATATAAGTAGCGTTACTGTATTTCAATACCAAAAATATATTAATGGCACAGTTATTAAATATTAAATATTCTAAATAAGAAAAATTAATTGGAGGAAAAAGCAACCAGCAGAAGGAAAATAAATATCACCACAAAATTTAGAATTTTGTTTTTAGGGTGACGAAATGTAAAAGAGTATAAATATATATCCCAAAAAATGTAAATGACCTAATTTTATAAATTTAAAATATAAAAAAATTTATATATTTAATAAAAGGAGACTATACCTTAGGCACCTAAATCTGTCACCGATACAATTCAATATTCTTTTGGTAATTATGAACGAAAAAAGTGAATTAAAATAATTTCATTGAACTATCATAATAGTTAAGAGACAACAACACTTAATTTTTTTTTCTTACTGTGTCAATTAAAATAATATTTTGTCATTACATTATCCAGCATTGAGGTTCAAAATTTTACTTAGTCAATCAGTCTGAAACAGAGGGGAAATCCATTTTTAATTTACTTTCGTATAATATTTCATACTCCCTCTGTCCACTAAATATATGCACATTTTTTTACACATGATTTAATACAATACTCCCTCCGTCCACAAAAATTGGACTATCTTAACAATTCACGATTATTAAAAAAAGTTGATGTTGACGTGTAAAAGTGAGTGTATTAGTATAAAAAAAATATTTAATTATTAAAAAAGTACTTGATGTGATGTGTAAAAGTGAGTATATGTATATAAAAAATGAAAATAATGATTGTATGTTTTTCATTTTATGTAAGTAGACCATTTATTGTGGACGACCATTTAAGGCAACGTGGACCATTTATCGTGGACGGAGGGAGTATATCGGAGAATTTTTAGGGGTGTTGTGAGACTCGTTTATGAATAAAGATCATATTTTTGAAAACTACACAATATGCACTTTCCAAAAATATGATCTTTATTCACAATACCCCAAAATATCCTCAAACATATTGTCTTAAACCGCGTGCAAAGAAAATGTGAATATATTTAGTGGACAGAAGTATATTTTAATATGCATTAATTAATTGCATCACTAATTTATATACCACGCACACCAAATACAATAAATAATACTCCCTCCGTCCATTAAAATTGGACTACCCTTGCTGTGCACGGTTATTAAGAAAAGTAGATGTTGATGTGTAAAAATGAGTGTAATAGTATAAAAAAATATTTAATTATTAAAAAAGTACTTGATGTGATGTGTAAAAGTGAGTATATGTGTATAAAAAATGAAAATAATGATTGTAAGTTTTCCATTTTAAGTAAGTAGACCATTTATTGTGGACGACCATTTAAGACAACGTGGATCATTTATTGTGGATGGAGGGAGTATAAAATTAAATATCGTTGGCAGAAAATAAATATCAACTACTCAAAAGGAGGGGTGCCTGTTGGTTCAATAATTTATGCCCGAGGCGTTATTTATTTCCGGCCCTATTAACATTTTTCTAAGCTGCGGGCACAAAAAAATTGACCGATTGATATTACATTATATCACTGGCAAATTTATAATTAAACACAATTGAATGGGCCCTAATTGGAAAAAAAAAAAAAGTATATTATAGGAAAAAACTAGTTGAATGCTACAAGAATGTGTCAAAAAAATATTATTAAGTGAATTGGGTTGCACGTCCTTAATAAATTACTCCCTTATGCCAATCTGTCAACGTGACTACTCCCATATTAAAATCCTAATTTCACAAATTCCACCACCCTCCCCCCACCCCCCACCAACTCTTTCCGGCCACCCCCTCCACCACCACCACTACCGGCGCCGCCTCCTGCAAGTGAATTATCCAGACACATGCATATGAAACCAATTTTTATAGGAAAGTTTCTTTCATAAGCTAGCTAGGATACTTGTGTATGTATATGTATTGTATCTTTTTCAAGTAGTGAGATAAAATGGTCGGTAGATTTGATCATGCCACCACTCCTCCTCCGCCGGAAAATACGGCCGATTCTCCAATTTCCGGCGATGAAGAAGTATATGCCCCTTCACCAAAGAAAAGGTTTGATTGGGTTTTCTCTTGTTTTTCTTCCTTTAATTTTTTTAAAAAAAAAAAAAAATGAAAGCGTCTTGGAAAATAATATTTGTATTGATTTTAATTATATGGATTTAAAAAAAAAAAAATTGTTGCAGTAGGAGGGGTGCACATAAGAAAGTAGTGACGGTTCCCATTGGCGACGGCGACGGGCTGCGGAGTAAAACGGAGGTGTATCCGCCGCCGGATTCTTGGTCGTGGCGGAAGTACGGCCAAAAGCCTATAAAGGGGTCGCCTTACCCAAGGTAATTAATTAATTAAATTTTTTTTCTTTAGAATAAAAAATGAATTTAAATTGTGAAGAAGAAAAAGAAATAAATTTTGGAGGTGTGAATAATGAATTATCTGCCGGCGGGCGGGCGGTTGTTACAGTGTTTAGATTATTAGAGGGGGCGGCTATGGGCCAAAATATTACATTGATTGAAAATTGCTTTTCTCAAATATCACGCGCTTTCCCATTGGTCTCATCTCATCCCCACGCTACAAAAATCTACTTGCATTTCTTGCGTGCAAAACATGGCTACCACCTCAATTCTTGAGTTTTTTTTTCCAGTGGAATTTTAATTAAAAAATTAAATTCTGTCTCTGAATAAGTTTGCAATTTCTAATTTTTTTTATGTTCTCCAATAATTTTTATTATTTTCATAAAAAATAAAAAACAACACTTTTTTATATATTAATAAATAAATAAATTTTTTTTGGACAACTACCACTTATTCTTTAAAATTATAAAATTGTTTAAAAATGACACTTATTTATAAATATATTTGAACATGTCAAATTTGAATACTTTTGCACACACACAAAAAAAAAAGGGGGTGTATGTCCAAACTCTTTAAACCAATTTACAATTAAAATCACATTTTTAAGTCAATATTAAAATCTGATTTTACTTTACAAAAATCTACATGTCACCCAATATATATTTACAACAAATGCACTTTTTAACAAAAATAACAAAAAGCTATGAAAATTTTTTGTAGGTGAAGAGAGTTGTTTCTTCTTTATGAATCACAAAACGTGTTGTAAAAAAAACTAGCTCGTATTATGTAAAATATTAATTATATATTAAATTTTTATTATTTTTATTATTATTATTGTAACAAGAAGTAAATTATTAATATATCAATGCATTTTTTGGACAAACTAATTTTTTACATGCTTTTTTTTTACATATCTCAGTTTCTATTGTGAATAAATCAAATTTTAATAAAATATTTATGCAATTGGTGCATTTAAATATCGCAAAGTATTATATAGATCATTTTCATGATAAATTTTTTGATGATCTACTATTTATTTTTAATTTTATGAACTCATTTTTAAAATACAAAATTTATTTTAATGGGCTTATTAATATAAATTACTTTCACATAAAATCTATTCTTCAAATTTTTACCTTAAAAAAATTTCCTAAATAATTCTTATCCTCTTAGTTAATTTTCAGTTACAAAAGGGTTCAATTTTTTAGAAGAAAGAAAAGAGTTGATGAATGCAAGATTCTGAATAATCGATTAATTTGGACGACAGACATCGAGCCTTGGAATTGTAGTATTTCATTTCATTGGAGTATTATTATTATTATTATTATTATTATTATTATTATTATTATTATTATTATTATTCCATTGCCCAAATGAGATACATAATAATACAAAATAGGTTCCAAAACCACGTGGTATATTTTGTTTGAGGATATTTCTTGGAATCGTTTGGACTTTTATTGTTTGGAAGATGGGAATTTTTCCATTTTCTTCACTGCTAATCATGTAATGGTGTGAAATTGGCGCCACAAGTTAGGATTCATCCATATCAACTTGTTGGTTCGTATGCAAAGAGAAGTGTTCCACTGAAAAAATAAAGTAAAAAGTCTCTAAATATATATTCAAGACTTTAATTATTTTTTACAGTGCTTGATAACTCTACTTTCAGACTCAATTTTGATGACCTGTGTACACGTAAACATGGACGTATTCTTTTAGAGATATTAAATAAATAAATTGATTTTATATTTTTATATGTTTGAAAGTTTAGGTAGGATATAATTCTTTCATTGCTTGCCCAATATTTTGAGTTCTGTTCTCGGTGAAAGTAATTTCATCCTATTACTGTCAAAGAAAAAAATTGAAAAGAAATTTCATAAAAAATGAATTAGTTTAGCACTTTTAGATGAGATAAAAAAAAATTCACCTGTGGCTGTGAGCAAGTTAAAGTGATTTTTTATCATAAACCCAGCAAGATCTCTGCATATTAGTGAAAACCGTCTTAGTCATGGACTATACAAAGGACGATTGGTCAAATGTTTACTTTCTTACATCTGAAAATTGCTTGCCGACAATAGCTGCTACATGCAAATGACAAATGCAGTATTTATTGTACATGCCAGAAAACATTATCACACGATTTTAGAATTTATTAGGTTTGTTAATATCTAAGTTAATAATTCACATATAGCACTAGTACTATTCCAATAAAGAGTGACAGTTATTAACTGTGAAATATGTGTTTATAAAAAGCACGGCCTCCGTCCCACAAAAGTTTGTATACTTTTCTTTTTAATTTGTCCCACAAAAATTTGCATACTCCCAAAATAGAAAAATATTTCTTTAAATCTTCACTTTTAAAATATTTACCTCACAATCTTCATTATACACATTTTACTCATTATAATTTTTCTTAAAAGTCGTGCCCCAAAAGTACCACAAACTTTTGGGGGGACGGAGTTAGTAGTTGATATTTTGATATATAAGACAATGTGAATGTATGTTTTTTAATGATGGACCATTCTCCTGAGTTGCTTATTTTTGTTGCATGAGCAGAGGATATTATAGGTGTAGCAGCTCAAAAGGGTGCCCAGCCAGAAAACAAGTTGAGCGGAGCCGCCTTGACCCCACCACCCTACTTGTCACCTACAATTGTGACCACAACCACCCTCTCCCCACCACCATCAAGAACCACCACCATCACCACCATAATCCTCCTTCCCCCGTGGCAACTTCCTCCGCCACAAAGTCCTCCATCCCTTCCTCGTCCTCCGACACTACTAGTCCTTCTCCCGCTAATTTCCCTCCGGAGGAATGTGCTGCCTTTGCCAGCCAGCCAGACATCGAGCCGAGTGACAATAGCTTCTCTGAACTGGCCGGGGAGTTCGGGTGGCTCTGCAACGTGGGGTCCACGATGATGGATGGGATGACCCTCGTGGGTCCCACTTGGGGAGCTCAGGCGGATACGGAGGTGTTCATGCCCATCCGGGATGAGGACAAGCACTTGTTTGGCGATCTTGGGGACTTGCCAGAGTCCACGGTGGTTTTCAAGTGGAGTCCGGAGACACCGTGTTGTGCCGGCACTGGATAGGGTTTTATGATCGATCTTGAGTGGTGAAAGATTCATTCGTGCATAGCATTAATAAAATTGAACTTGAGCCATACAATCTTGTCATCATTTTTTTTTTTCTTTCCTTTTTTCACTGTAAAGATTTGGATAAAAAAATCACTTTCTTCCCCATAGCAATTTTCACATGCATTCTAGAATTTGTTGCTCAAGTCACATACTGATCTAGAAATAAATTTATTTCGACATGCCCATTTTTCCACCTCGTACTCTGTATCCTTTTTGGCTATATGTTAAGGTATATAATTTCTAACTTACACAAGCGACCAAGATTGAAGGTTACTCTACAGCTAAGCCAGCACTTGCTGTAAAGAGAGACAAATCCAGCTATCAAGGGCTTAGAAAATTAAAATATTCTTAAAGGCAACATCAAATTACCAAAAGGAGAAGGCAACCAAACAGCACTTATCATCTCCGAGGCTCGCGAGGGAGCTTTCAAAGCACTAGTTAAAGATGTTCGGTTTGATCAAATCTTGAAACTTACCTGAACTCTACGATAGATCAATCGACTAGAATTCATATATTTCTCAATAAACATCATGCAGACGTGTACTCTTGGAAAGAACACAATGTTCTAGAACAAAGAGAATGTATTACTGTGCAAAAACAATAACCGAAAATAAGCACATTATGCAAGTCGAACACAGAACCACAAGTCATAGAAACAGCATCATGAAAGATAAGTACATGGAGAGGATGAGATCTTGCAAGTATAATACGTAATGGTTTTCCATAAGGGTTTCCAGAACCATTGTCCAAAAAACATACTAATGTTGTTGACCCTCACATTCATATTCTACAAGCTGACAAATTAAACTACCAGCATTTTGGCTTCTATGCAAATCAAGTTTTCACGAAAATACTCCTTCCTGAATTTTCAGGATCCGCATCATGACTGTCGTAAGGAAAAAGGATAACATAAGTAATAAACAAGAAAAAAGAGGAACTGTAAACACATGATAATGAACTAAAAAGGTACGGAATATTATAGTTACCCGCAATTTTAAAAATTCTCTAGCTTGAACAGCATCCCAGTTTTTTCCATGCAGATGCATCATCTTTGATGCTTATTGTTTCACCTTTAGAAGGAACAGAGGAAGTAGCAGCTTCATCACCAGCCTCAACTGCCTTCCTGCTTACGACTCGGTGAATCTGGGAGAGGACTTCAGTAAATGCATTATCGACATTGGTGGCTTCCAAAGCAGAGGTCTCCATGAAGTAGAGAGACTCCGTCTCAGCAAATTCTTTACCATCTTCAGTTGTAACAGCTATGAGGTGTCGAAGATCAGATTTGTTGCCAATGAGCATGACTACAATATTTGGGTCAGTGTGATCTCTCAATTCTCGTAGCCATCTTATAACGTTCTCGAAAGTAGCTCGTCGAGTAACATCGTATACGAGCAATGCACCGACAGCTCCTCTGTAGTAAGCACTAGTAATGGCACGGTACCTGGAGACGGATGGAGGGGAGGGGAACTAATAAAATATATTACCAGATTAAGGAACACCAGACTCTCTCTCTCTCTCTCTCTCTCTATCTCTTCCTCTAAAACACACAAACACAGGCATAGCAGGTATATATGAGGGCATTCTAATGATAAATTGACAAGGTCAAGGATACAAGTAGAAGACATTGAAATTAGCAGAGAAGAGATCATGTGAGTTCACATGTATTTGAGTTTATCATTACAAAATTTAGCTGACATTTATAAAACTATGAAATATTTAGCTATGATTTCAACACACCTCTTCAGAAGAAAAACGAGGATTCCGTGCTCCCAGATATTGAGGAAAATGACTTATTAAAACATAGTAATACTAATACAGAATTCCCCCAGTATTCAAGAAATAATGATTCAACACACAGAAGCAGGTCTAAACTCGGTGCCATTTACAGAATGGGACATCCCCACGATGACACCCATACATAAATAGTTATCTCTTCTATTCCATGGTCGAATTGTGTGATTTGAGGATTTCTAAATACCTTTTTCCAAGTAATCAACATATTACATACAATTGTGTATTTTACAGCCCTATGCCCTTTCAACAAATCAAGACTGAAAGGAAGGATAAGGTGAGAGCATTATACCAAGAACTAAAATTTGATAAGGTTGGTTTAGTGCCTTGAACCATGAAGTTTATCGAGCTACCTGGAAACATGTCTTATGAGCTGGGGGACAACAACTAACAAATGGATCCATTTCACCCAAAATCAGTCATGCCCTATGTTCACCATTATCAATTCTCAATTAAGTATCCCTCAGTTTCATATGCAAGTAAACAGGGGATTTCAAGAAGGCATAAACGGGAATTTAAAAAATTCTCTAATCAGGAGTAGCAACATCTATGGCTGTTGACCTGTGAATGGTTAAAAACACAGATACAGAAGCTATAATTACACAATTCAAAACCCCACATAAATCATTTAAAATAATCCAAGAAGGAAACGCCGAAGCCCCCACTTCATCTCCACAAAAACACATAAGAACGATGACATACAATAGATACGCAGTAAAACAAACAAACCCATCTCACAAAATCATGTTCGAAAGATCAGAAAAGGGAGTGACCTTTCTTGACCAGCAGTGTCCCAAATCTGAGCTTTGATAACTTTACCATCGATAGTAAGACTCCTCGTCGCAAATTCAACGCCTATAGTGGACTTCGATTCGAGATTGAACTCGTTCTTGGTGAATCTCGATAAAAGATTGGATTTCCCAACCCCTGAATCGCCTATCAACACGAGTTTGAACAGATAATCGTACTCATCATCGGCCCTGTACCCAGCCATGTTTGCTCGCTTCTCTCGATTGAAATCTGATTGATCAATTTTAAAAAAGGTTCGTTTGTGAAGGAGAAAATGACGGATTCCGTGAAGAAAAGTTGAGTGGAGATTGACCTGTTGAGAGTTTGAATACTGATGTCGGGGGTTTCGCCTTATACTAGGAGTTAATTGCAAATCGGCCCCATTATTTCCAAAAAGTTCGAGAAAAACCAGATTTGTGAGAAAGCGTCATAAAAACCTCCTTAGATTTTACTCCCTCCATCCCGGTATAAGTTGTTCATTGCTTTTGTACACACGGATTAAAATAAAAGTAAAAAAATATAAGTGATATGATGAAAAAAGTATAAAATTATAAGTGATATGATGGAAAAAGTAAAAAAGTAATGAGAATATGGTAAAAAATATTGAAAATAATAATAAATAAGTGAATAGTAATTTTCAAAAAAGGGTAAAAAAACAAATGGGCAACATATAGTGGGACAGATTAAAATGGCAAAATGAGCAATTTATAGTGGGACGGAGGGAATGACAGATTAAAATGGCAAAATGAGCAATTTATAGTGGAAGGGAGGGAATACATTTTTTTGAACAGACCTCCCATGTCTTCAGGTGTGTTTTCAAATACAACTAAAACACTAGAAGCATTTATAATTTAAAAAAACTGAGTCTTATCAATTTAAGAAAAAAATGATTTTACACTATTCAAATGAGTTTGAATACAGGCACTTCGTCTTATAGACTTAAAATTTTCAAATTGTGTAAAGCCTTCTAACCAAAATTATGTTAATAATTAGATTGATTTTATATTATTTTACTCGAATTTATTACAATAATTTTATACTGAATAAAAAATTTTAAGATATGACTCATTGCATTTAACCTAAAATTTAATCATATATATATTTTTTTTTATATATATATTAAACGGCATATATAATATCACACGAGTTATGAAATGGTGTTAGCGTCATGCATGTGAAATGTTATCCGTTAATTCACTAATTGAATCTGTAATTTATTTTATAACAATAAAAGTTCACGAAGTGTTGGAAAAATGCAACGGTTTCATTCTAATTTGTCAAAAAGAAATTGATTTTTGAATTCCAAGGGGAATCTAAGCATCATATTCATTTGGTATATATTTAAGACTTTGAATTGGCATATGTGTCATTCAATTCTTCATCAAACTTGAAACACGTTTTCAAGAAGCAATTTTGTTAAACAAATTGGAATCCAAGCGTTACGTTATATATACGGCCATTTAATTGTGTGGTTTTCTTTTTCAATTAGTAAAAGTGGATATATATATATATATATATATATTTGTGAAAAATTAGGTAAAGCAGCATGACATACAGGCACTAAATTGAAGTTTATATCAATTTTGAGTTCTGTCTCCCTCTCTTGCTTCTTCGTCCTTGCATTTGAATTATTACAATATCATACATCGGAGGGTACTACAAAATCCATCTGTCATATATATATATATATATATATATTTATAAATTTCGATACGTACAAACTTGGTCGATGGGAGAACTATAATGCTACATGCAGATGCAAAACGATGTTGGATGCTATCAAATTCTCTGAAAAATAAATTATACAAATTTTGTTTAAACAAATATCACAAGTTAATATGGAAAATATATTCGAAATTCTTAATGAATTTCAGTTGAAAATGTCGAAAATTTTTGGAGAAAAAATCGAAATCTGCTGATTAAGGATATTTACAAATTGTACGGATTTTTTTCCAAATATCAGAATAAAATTTCGGTTGATTTGTTTGAAAATTTTCAATATTTATCGATTGTAATTTTTTAAAATATTTTGTTATTCAAAATGCGTGATTGCAAAGTAAGGGTAAATTGTGATGTGTGTACTCAATTTTTAATGAATATATATACCCATATGACCATAAATTTGTATATATAAAAACGTGTTTATATATAATTATATACTTCCAATGTTCCAAATCTAAAATTTACATGGTTTAAATAAAATAATTGAATATGAGTAAATATATATAATTTTGTAAATATATACGTAAATTCATATTTTTTAATAATATATAAATTAATTTTAAAATAAAAAGTGCGCAAACTCATTTGAAATTCAAGGGGTATATGTGTGCTCAAGCGTGTGCATGTAGTATTCACGAGACAGGTCCTATAAAAAAAATAAATTAATTTGCTTGCCTTGTTCCCAAAACACCCCACCCCCTCCTCTATCCAAATGGGATGTGTTCTAGGTAGAGAAGTTAAATGGGCCAAAGGCTGGCGGACCAGCCCGTTTAATCCTGTAATTTACAGGATTATGTCCGAGCATATGGTGGTCCGTATAAATTTAGGCTTTTTTGGCCCGGATCGGTTTGCCCGATTTTATTTTATTAAATTAATTATATAATATAAATTAAAAAGTGGGGTTTGGTTCTCTTACTGTAGTAATTTGTAAACTTGTATATATTAAGTCATTAATACTTTATACTTACAGTTTGCATTATAATTTATAACTAGCTAACATGTTTATTAATTAACTTATTACTCATATTAATTATTAATTTACTAATTTGTTATTAATTAAGAATTAAAATTAGAAAAAAGTAGATAACTAGATATCAATTAAATTAAGTTTTCATTTTCTTCAATTATGGTTAATGTGATTTTTATGGATTATGTTGTTAATGTGTGACTTTTATGGATTATATTGTTAGTGCGTGAACTTTATGTTGTTGATGTGTGAACTTTATGAATTATTTTAGTTATTAAATCATTTGTCGTATTTTATATTAAATTTTATTTTTTAAATTTTTTTTTACCCAGAGTCCGTTAGTGGCCCGTTTAGCCCACGGACCGCTAGATTTATGGTTAGGTCCTGAGTATTAGTGGCCCTTTAAAAACGAACTGTTAAGGCCCGGGACCGTTTAGACCTGCAGCCCTGTAGGACTGGCCTATAGGATTAGACCAGCCCGTTTAACATCTCTAGTTCTAGGTGGATCTAAATTTGACTTTGCTATATTATTAATCCTAACATAATCAAATTCGATCATGAAAGTCCCTTGGAAAAAAAACTCATGAAATGACTACATAATTCAGTAATTTATGATAATTGAAAGATTTATAAATTTCGGGGATGTTTGAATTTAAAATTTAAAATTAGAACAGTGATGAAAATATCTTTTGTACTAGGCTCTCGCATAAAAGAAATATAATGAAGGAAGAGTTGTTTTTAATAGTTTAACATTATTAGTACTATACTCTAAATTAAATAAATGAAAAAAAAAATTATTGGTTGAAAATATCTTAACAGAAGAAATTATTATTTCATCCGAGATATTTAATTCAAATGGAAACTTATCGGACCAAACCTCTAAGTTTGAAAAAGGACCAAACTCAAAATATTTTTAAATTTATAATATCAATATCAAAATGTGTAATTTATGTGGAACAAATTCAAAATTCCTCATAATTAATTTACAGGATGGTGTACAGCTCACAAACGTGGGAGCATATAACCCGTGCCTTAATAAATACAGTCGGGCCGGGCGTGCCGTTGGCAGCCACTTTTAAAGTGTATGATAGGGCTTGGGAAATATGATTGGGCTTTTGAATATAAAGCCGTATTTAAATAATGGGCCGAATGAGGCCCAAATGAAAGGCACGTCAGGCATGACGCAGTTGTAGGCCATACTGGGTTGGACGCGCTTTCATAAAACAACAAAAAGGGACACGTGTCTCATCCCCATATGTAACGTGCATGGCGCGTGGTGTTACACAGGATCCTGCCAGCTGGGTTCTATTCCAAAGTCGGCTGGCTAAAACCTTATCCTCTTTCTTTTTGGGGAATGATAACATCACCCTTCTCCACATAAATAGAAACATCACTGTCACTCTCAAATTCTCCATAAAATCATACTCTCTCCTTCCCAGAGGTGTTTTCACCTCTAAGATGGCACAACTTTTAAGAAAAAATAAAATATTGTGTAAAGTTATATTATTAAAATAATAAGATTAGTTAGATTGTGAGAATAAAGTTAAAGTAATAGTTTCTATTTATAGGGTGTGAAAACAATTGTGAGACGAACGAAAAAAAAAAGTGTAAAAATAATTATGGGACGGAGGGAGTACTAGTAAAGGATACATGTTTCCATTTTCCAATCTTATGCAACCATTCTCGAAGAAAGATAGCGTTTAGTTTTTTGTAATTCTGTCCCAATTTTTTTTTCATATTTTTTAATTTTAGAATGTTCGAACTATTTTTTTACACTTTAAAAAATAAATAATTTACACTTGCAGAAGTTAATAAAATACACGTTTATATTTTATTATTTAAGTTTATATTTATATTTTTTTAACTGTGTTTAATTTAATCTAATTTTCTTTAAATTCATTAAGCATGTTCATAAACTATGATAAGTTTTAAATATATTGATTCTTATTTTGATTTAATATGTGAAATAAATGCATGATTTACTAAATTATTTTAGAAATTAACATTTTGAAATTATTTATCTACATTTGTTAGTGGAACTGATTTATCCAGTATTGATTGTGTTTTAATACTCAAATCCACTAATTTATTAATTGAGTTGTGAAGATAATATAGTGGGAAATTTTTATCACATTCAATATGATTAATTAGGATAAAATGTCAAATTATATATTTTTATCTGTCCACGTGTATTAAAAAATACTATAGTGGAGATTTTGAGTGTGAGAATTTTGAGGGGTGTAATGTTTAATGATTTAAAGTGGATTAAGTTTCTAATTTTAAATAAAATTGTGTTTGATTTTTATAATTTGAGCCTAGGATTAAATTTTGGTCCGATATTTGAATTCGACATAATCCTACAAAAAAGAAATAATTTGATCACAATTATTACATCGGATTAATTTTAAGAAAACAATAATTAATACCAAACACATACTATTTTTCAATTAGTATTGCAATCAATACAATCCATTAAAATTATATCATATCTAGGAAACCAAACACCTCCCGAGAGATTTCCTTCTTAGAATTATATAAATTTTGTAGGATAAATTCAAAGATTGTTTTAGGTAGAATCATTTGAAATATAAGAAATTTGAAAATGAATAAATTTATAAAATAAGGCGTCATAAAGTTGATTAGATAAGTTAAGATAAATTAAATTATTTTATCTAATTTTGTTTGGTGGACAAAGACTCAAAATTAATAAAAAGCCTTTAAAATTCAATTTATCTTAATGGTAGATAATATTATTTTTAGAAAGAGGTATGATAATAATATATTATATTTATCTTTACTAAAATACTCTTTTTATATTAAAAGGAAAATCATAATCCACTTTATTTTTTTTATGATATAGAGGGCAAAATTGTCAATTGCATATTTTTTTTTTTTATTAATCATACGATCCGAACATTCAAAATAAAATTATCTTACATTACTAATTATCTTAATTCATCTATCCAAACATACTATTTAACTCACAAATAACAATCTTTAGATTATAATCTTGACTAATCTATCTTGAATTATTTATCTTGTCTAATAAATCAAATGAGCCATAAGTGGAGTAAAATACAAATTTATACATATTTTTATCTCGTGAATATCTTCACATTTTCCATTTTGATTCGTCTTAATTTTATCTTCACACTCTTAAAAAATAAATAAAATTTAATATAATATTCATATTATGCACTAAAAATTAAAACAATTAATTTTAATTGATTAAAAATTAACAAAATAATTATATAATACACATTTAAATATAAATATAAAAATAGACAGGGAATGAATGGAGCAGTAACAAGAGGGGTTTTGAGGATTGGGTGAGTTTAGTGATTTGTAGGCACGTTTTGTTTCCCAGATAGTATTATTTTATCCAATAAAATTAACTAGTAATATATTATTTATGCTCTTGAATATTCATATCCATGAGCCAGCCGATCGTCGATTGACTGGATTCATTTCGTTTATACACAAAATTGCGTATATCAATACCCAGGTTTAATATTATATGTTTTTTATTTGCTTTTTGCGTCAAACCCTAGAATCCCATTCTCAATTTTTGGCTTAACTTTGACTCTTGTGAAGAGACACAAGATTGCTGCTCAATTCAATCCCAGAGGTCAGCTCCAACCCCCAATTTCTGGCTCAGATTAGAATTTCGTGAAACCTAGGGTTTCTACTGATGAATGGTGTGTCTTTTTTTATTCCCTTCGGATTTTAATTTTCTTGTCTTGAGTACCTGTTTGTTGAGTGCATTAATTTGATGTTGGTTATCTGTTGTTTTTCGTGACATTCTGCGTTCTTCATTGAAGCGAGGGACTGTTGTTGGAGTGATATCTTCGATTCTTGCCTTGTTCTAGTTATAAAATATTGGATTCTCTTTATTGCAGATAATTGGAAACTGAATTTGTTTAAGATTGAGAATTCGGTTTTCGAGTCGTGAGATTTGAGAAAGAGGCTTTCTTTACCTTTTGAGGAGTGAAATAAGGCAAATTTTGCGAAGATGATGTCAAGATCTTATACAAATCTTCTGGATTTAGCATCTGGAAATTTCCCAGTAATGGGTAGGGAAAAGGAGCGGAAGCGTTTCCCCAGGGTAATGACGGTCCCTGGGAATATCGCTGAGCTTGATGATGAGCAAGCTAATAGCGTTACATCTGAAAACCCATCTTCTATCGCTGGCGAACGAATTATCATAGTCTCAAACCTTCTACCTTTGAAAGCAAAACGCAGGCCAGATAATAAGGGTTGGAGTTTTAGTTGGAATGAGGATTCTCTGCTTTTACGGGTTAAAGATGGCTTGCCAGAGGACATGGAAGTATTGTATGTTGGTTCGTTGCCTGTTGATGTTGATCCAATCGAACAGGATGACGTAGCTAGTTACGTTTTGGAGAAATTTAAATGTGTCCCTGCCTTTCTCCCGCCTAGTCTTTTGGCCGATTATTATCATGGTTTCTGCAAGAAGCAATTGTGGCCGCTTTTCCATTACATGTTACCATTTTCGGCTGATCATGGTGGTAGATTCGATCGACACCAATGGGAAGCATATGTCTCTGCCAATAATATGTTTTCACAGAAAGTTATTGAGGTGCTTAATCCAGAGGATGATTTTGTATGGATTCATGATTATCACTTGATGGTCTTACCCACGTTTTTGAGAAGGCGCTTTGTCCGCTTGAGAATGGGTTTTTTCCTTCACAGTCCCTTTCCTTCATCTGAGATATATAGATCACTTCCCGTTAGAGAAGAAATTTTGAAGGCCCTACTTCTCTCAGACCTTATTGGTTTTCACACCTTTGACTATGCTCGACATTTCCTCTCTTGTTGCAGCCGAATGTTGGGCTTAGAATATCAGTCAAAAAGAGGATACATAGGGTTGGATTATTATGGAAGGACAGTGGGGATTAAGATTATGCCTGTTGGGATACATATGGGCCATATCGAGTCGGTGATTAGGCAAGCAGATAAAGAAATGAAAGCTGAGGAGCTAAAGCAGCAGTTTGAAGGTAAGTCGGTGTTGCTTGGAGTTGATGATATGGACATATTCAAAGGTATCAACCTGAAACTTTTAGCTATGGAGCACATGCTAAAGGAGCATCCAAATTGGCAGGGCAGGGCTGTGCTGGTGCAAATTGCAAATCCTGCTAGAGCAAAAGGGAAGCATTTAGAGGAAATTCAGAGAGAAATAGAGGAGAGCTGCCAGAGAATTAACAAGGAATTCGGGAGACCTGGATATGAACCCATTGTTTTAATTCATCGTCCCGTATCAATTAGTGAAAGAATGGCTTATTACAGCATTGCTGAATGTGTTGTGGTGACAGCAGTGAGGGATGGGATGAATCTCACGCCTTATGAATACATTATCTGTAGACAAGGGGTGTCTGGTGTAGGTACAGGATTACATTTGAGTGGACCTAAGAAAAGCATGCTGGTGGTGTCCGAGTTCATTGGGTGTTCTCCTTCCCTAAGTGGCGCAATTCGTGTCAATCCATGGAATGTGGAATCAACAGCTGAGGCAATGAATGAGGCCATATCAATGTCTGATACAGAGAAGGAGTTACGACATGAGAAGCACTATCGTTATGTTAGCACCCATGATGTAGCTTTTTGGTCAAGAAGCTTCTTACAAGATATGGAAAGAACTTGTGCTGATCATTTCAGGAAAAGGTGCTGGGGCATTGGTCTTGGCTTTGGGTTCCGTGTTGTGGCATTGGATCCTAATTTTAGAAAACTTTCCACAGATGAGATTGTGGGTGCTTACTGTAGGGCCAAAAGCAGGGCCATACTGTTGGATTATGATGGCACACTGATGCCGCAAAACTTAATTATAAAAACTCCAAGTGCTCAAATTCTTTCTCTTTTGAACAGTTTATGTGCAGATCCCAACAATTTAGTTTTTATGGTTAGTGGTCGAGGGAGGGACAGCTTGAGCCGGTGGTTTCTTCCTTGCAAGAAGCTCGGACTCGCTGCAGAACATGGCTACTTTATAAGGTATTTACCAAATTCGTCTCCTTCATCAATTATAGCTAGTTATGGCCTGTTAAAAAAAGTAATATCTGTGTGAGAAAGAATTCCTTAATCCTTAGTGGGGTCACTACTAGCATGAAATCATCATATGGCTAAATGATCAGTTTAATCTTCTCCACCAGGTAAATTGCTTTCTAAATAATTTATTGCGCTGCAACCTTTTGTTGTGTCTTAAATATCTTCTGGACTCGAATTAATTGTTCTGTTTACAGCCAAGGTTCCTAATGTTTACAACTATCTGTCCTGTTCAGAAAATAATTGTATCTATAGATGCTGAACTAACTACTCGCTGTGATTCCTCTTTTTATATGATGAAGATTATTCATATTATTAAAGCCTGTTGATGTATATGATGGTTAAGTGATACCAGGACTTATGTGCTAACCACTGGCTTTTGGAAGTTTCCGTTGTCTCTTCTATTGAAGGCTTAAAAGAAATTTTCATTTTGTCCAATATGCTACTTAATATTTTCTAAAAAATAGCTTGTGGTTGCTAGGATCTAGCATGTCCTCCATATGCTTACACAAGAAAATTATGTTAACATTTATGTTGCTTGATGTCGTCTTTAACATTAGTGTAACGATGGATAAGATGATATACCATTTGGTGTTATTGGGGTCCCTGGGAGGTTATATTCTGTATCTGAAGAGGACTGCCCAAATCTCCCTCTAAATCTTTTCCTTAATGAATTTAAACATGACTTATAGTGCATTTTTTATTAAGTAGAAACATGTGATCCACATCTTCGCGAGGTAGAAATATCCAGAGCACCTTATCGGGTCCTAGTTCATTTAGACACAGTAAAACATGTGCTGGAGTATGTTGATACCATTCAAATGGAGTTATGTAATAACTGCTACTGTTTTGATAGACTTCAATTCTATATTTTGATAGTGTGATGGTCTATTTTGTTGCACTTTGTTGAGTTGTTCATGGACGTCAAATTTTGCAGGTGGCCGCAACATGAACATTGGGAAACATATGGTCATGGTTCTGAGTTTGGTTGGATGCAGATGGCGGAACCTGTTATGAAATCATATACTGAGGCTACTGATGGTTCTGGGATTGAGAGAAAGGAAAGTGCTTTAGTTTGGCATTATCATGATGCAGACCCTGGATTTGGTTTTTCCCAGGCAAAGGAAATGTTGGATCACTTAGAGAGTGTTTTAGCAAATGAACCTGTTGCTGTCAAGAGTGGCCAGTTTATAGTAGAAGTCAAGCCTCAGGCATGTGTTAATAACTTGCATTGCTTTTTCGACTTCTTAGTATCGGTCCTTTTTTCTTCTTCCTAAAATTGTTTTAATGCAATGTTTGTATTGTAAGCACTATGTAAAGTTTCTGCATCTCAAGCCTTTTCATTTTAATATAATATTAGTAACATTTGATATCGTATAATAGTGTTGGACTTATGCTGTTACAAATTAAGATTGCTAATAGTTTGTTAATGCAGGGTGTTAGCAAAGGGCTAGTTGCAGAAAAGATTTTCACGTCAATGGCAGAGAAAGAGAAACCAGTGGATTTTGTACTCTGCATTGGTGATGACAGATCAGATGAGGATATGTTTGAGCTAATTGGTACAGCAGTCTCTAGACATATACTGTCTTACAATACTGAAGTGTTTGGCTGCACGGTGGGGCAAAAACCAAGCAAAGCCAAGTACTATTTGGATGACTCATCTGAAGTGGTAGCAATGCTGGAGTCTCTTGCTGAAGCTTCCTCTCCAGTCTCGTCAGATGATGAATCACATAGCTTCCCAGGAAATATTGCTCATGGTTCTTCCTTTGTTTAAATTTACTTGGGTTCTCTGAGTGCCAGTGGGGAACAATTTGAGATTGGCTAAGGCTATCTCTTGCTTATATGGATGTTATGTGTTAGGTACTATAGAATGGAAATGATGTAACTTTTCTTTTGTTTTCTCATTTTTCTTTCTTTCTTTCTTTCCTTTTTTTTTTTAAGTTTCAATTTTCCTTTTTAGATCTCACTCTCATGTCAGTCGTTAGGCCCTTTCTTGGCTGGAGCTATTGAACTTGCTAGTTGAATTCTTTGGGGGAAGTAGGACAAAGTGAGGTTGGTTGATTGCTCTTTTGGCGAAATGCCCAGGCCAGAAGAAATGTATCGAGTCTGGGGAGGCTTGAAGCGGATTTATGACGGTGAGTGGTCCTTAAAATGAGTTGATTGCTGTTCACTTTGGTCGGTTCCCCTGTACAGGTTTCCTTTGGACTAAAATGATGTGAATATGGGCAATAATTCTTTGACAAGTGGATGCTCCTGTTGAATGTTGAATACTTTTTACTTTGATTCGATTCTATTCTATTCTTTCTGGACATTTTGATTGTTGCTCAGTAATTGGACTCTTAGTTCCTTGTTTTTCATTTTTTCACTTTTGTACCCGATAGTGGAAATTCTCATCTGATATGTGTTTCCATATTCTAGAGCATGCTCGTTGCTCGACAGTATCATCCTATGGTTGTGATATTTGCATTCCATTTTGTGTAGCTTAGGCACGGGTGTGCGTGATGAATGCTTCACCTAGTATAATATTATTCAGCTCTACATCATATGCCATCTGTAATGAAATATATAGAGCTTGGAGGTTCTAATTTGTTGTATGATGTGTGGGTGGTGCCTTGAAGTAAGAATGCATCAGGTATATTATTTTCTTTTCACACACACACACACACACACACACACACACACACACATATATATATATATATATATGTATATACACACAAGGGTGTAAATGGCCCTTGGCAGTCGTCGGGCGGTCGAGTGTGGCCAAGGAGGCCTAGGCGGGGCCAAGAATTTTTATTATTTTTTAAATTTTTTTCTAAATATATATTAATAAAAATGTACATTATACAATAAATTATAAATTTAAAACATAATTAATACCCAAATGTATTTTTCACAAAACACAACAGGTCAATAAAATGCAAAAAATTATTTCAAAATGACATTGTTCAACTACTAAATAAAATACTTACTAAAATAACAAAATATTGTACGAATAAATTAATAAGTAGTTTAACTAAGAGGAACATCTAAAGACACTTGTTGTTTAACTCTACGTACACACTTTTCATCATCAGATTCAAAATCCACATCAACATTTATTTCATTATCATCATATGAGAAATCATCCTCGTCAAGCTCTCTAAGTCGAGTAGTCATACTCGAGGTTGAGCCAATGTCTACCTCAACAACACCATCATCAACTTTATGAGCATAACTTGCATCATCTTTTTCACTTAGTTAATTAGTTTAAGTGTATATTTATTATTCTTTAATTAATTTACTTTATTTAAATAATCAAATCATATTTGATATTTGTCTACTTTCTTAGTTTCCGTCAAATCATCGCCTAGGCCGCCGATTTCCGTCAAATCCTTGTGGCGGCCAAGACCGCCTAGGCTGGGCCTAACCCCCCCAAACCGATTTTTTCCAAGGATTTGCCTTAGGCCTCAGCCGCCGGGTGCGGCCAAGGGCCTAGGCGGAGCCATTTGCATCCTTATATATATATATTGTCACCATTTCCTGGGATTTGAGAACAAATGTACACAAATGGATGCACTTTTTGAGCAAGGCCGGCTATGTCCTAAAGCCAACATTAGTTGCCTTTCTTTCAGCTTTTGCTATGTCCAGTGAACACTCATATGGAGGAGAGAGAGAGAGTGTGTAGATAAGGATTAGAAAACCTGAACTACATGTTTAAAATGTGCTAGTGTATTAGTATGTTTGTTTGTAGGTCAAACCATGGTTGATATATAGTTTCTTAATTCAATCCAATTCGTTTGTGCAGCTGCTAATCTTGTTCAATATTACTCCTTCCATTTCAATTTTTTTTTTTTTTGCTTAAGTCGTGTTTCTACTTTCTATATGTGTGTTGCAATTATATATTCTTGGAAAAATTATAAATGATTCAAAAGTTTATTATACAAATTACAAATTGATTTATATAAAAAAAAATTATGCTTGTGTGTGCACAAAAAGTTTACATGTTTGTGTGAATATTTTAAATTAATTTGTAAGTTAATTATATTTTTAAATTAGTATGTAAATGTTGTTATATTTTATTAGTTTCTCTTATGTTTGCCCTTTTAAAATAAATTTTTTTCATTAAAAATTAATTTTTCACCCATTTAATATTCCATATTATTTCCCTCTTTTATCTCCCCCACTTGATGAAAACTATATTTGGTTGCATGTATGTTAGCTAATTAGAAATTATAAAATTGCAAGATTATATGTTTGTTAGTTTAAATACACATAAATTGCAGAAAGAAGAGTTGAAAACTGATGGCCAGATAGAGTATCCTTTTTGAAGAAAAGCCCTTTTCATAATAAAAAATTGCATCTAAATTATTTTTCGTGAACCCACAATTACAAATGCTAAGGTAAGGTAAAATAATTGAAAAGCTCTCTCTCTCTCTCTCTTCTAAATTTCTTCTTTCTTCCCACTTCCGTTTTCCCAGTTCAATTAGCGTTGCTCTATTTCAAGTGTGTTGGCAACTTTCTTGGAGCATCTCATTATATCTCCTCCTTTTTTTGGTTAAAAATCTTTATTCACAGCATTTACCCAGAAAAAAGGCCATCTCCAATTTTCTCCCTTTGATTTGAATGAGAATACATATGCTCAACATTCCCATTCTTCTCACTTCCATGGCTCCCTCGCCGGCCCATACGCTTAAACCGGGAGACTACAACACAACACCATTCCCGGTTCAGACCAAGGCTCAAATCTGCCGCCTCGACCGGAGCAATTTGATGAACAGTGCAAGTGAAGAACAATTTCTTGTAGATATACAGCATTTACCTTGTGCTTCTTCAAAAATTGTAATCAATATTTGTACAGGTCAGGACTGGAAAAAAAGGGTATAGTTTGTAATTCACTGAAAAATGTGGGACTCAAAAGAAAAGAAAAGAAGAGATATAAAGACGTGGCCAGATTTCATTATGCTCATATGCTATCCACAAATCCAACGCAACTCTTCCTTCCTCTTTTCACCAGCAATCGTACAGCCCCCATCCCAAAAACAGGGTTTCCAATATATCCATTTTTTTGCTTGCATTCTTTTTCTGTAAAAATCGTGTCTTCATCAACTTATTATGGGCTTGGCTTCTCTTGCGATTCCTGAATTTTGACAAATGGGTGCACTTTCAGTACAAACCCATGTCCTCAAGCCCACATCATCCATGCACACTTATTCTTTCAATCGCCTCTTTGCTTCTTCTTTTGCCTCCCCCTCCCAGGTATTACATAAATCTTGATTCTTGATTTACATGTGTTTGAACCCAAGTGATTGAAAGTCATTTTACAGAATCCCATTGCAGAGAGGAGCCCATTTTTCAGAGGTCAATTTCGGAGTAGATACTTTCTTAAATTTGATCCTCCTCGATTACCCAAGAATCCCCCCGGTAATTCTTGTTCCCTGTTATACAAGTTGTTATGAATGAATAATTTGGCTTTGTTATCTAATTAGATTAGATTGTGTTTAGGATTCCATTTGTTTTGGTGCACTTCCTAATAAATTGTGGTGATTGAATTTGTAAGGCGTTGTAGTTTCTCCAAGGTGTGTGTTGCCACTAACAGAGGAGAATGTTGAGAGGGTTTTGGATGAAGTGAGACCAGGGCTAATGGTGGATGGAGGGAATGTGGCCCTTCATGAGATTGATGGCCTTGTTGTGGTACTCAAACTCCAAGGTGCTTGCGGCTCATGCCCCAGTTCAGCTATGACCCTCAGAATGGGGATAGAAACTCGTCTTCGCGACAAGATTCCTGAAATCGAGGCAGTCGAGCAGATCCTTGACACAGAAACGGGCCTTGAGTTGAATGAAGAAAATGTAGAGAAGGTTGATACTCAAACATATTATCCCTTTTTAAGTTTGTTGAGTCCTATCATTATATATTTAGAGTGCATCAAGATTGAAGAAGATGAATGAGTTTCTGCTCTTACTTTATTATGCATGTTTGGATCATAATACTAGGAAGTGGCAGTTGATTCTAGCTCCTTATAAGCATATCACCTAACAAAATAAACTGGATTAATTGCAAATATGTCTTCTTTCTAGCTAGGCAGCGCGAAACAATGGAGAATTAGGGCGATATCTTCGTTTTCTAAGTTAAAGAATTTCATATATTCTTTTGCTGCTGCAAATATGTCACATATTGATGGATTTTAACAATGTTTGGTGTTGAAATACAAGGCAGATCGAACTCTACTTGTTTGTTCGTAGAATGCAATTCATGTGATGTATGTTGTTAGCTTATTTGGCAATGTATAGCTGGAATTGATTGCCATCATTGAGAGAGCACAAGAAGAGTAGTAAGGTCAGTTATTTTGCAGGTCCTATCAGAGATTAGACCTTACCTCTCCGGGACAGGTGGTGGAGAGTTGGAGCTCGTTCATATTGACGATTATGTCGTCAAAGTTAGACTTAGCGGACCTGCAGCTGGAGTGATGACCGTTCGCGTAGCGCTCACACAGAAATTGAGAGAAAAGATACCATCCATTGCAGCTGTTCAGTTGATAGACTAAGAAAGAAATTTTAAGAGGCAAAATTGTTGCAGGGAATTCTTTATTGAAAAAGAAAATCTTTAAACATCTGATCTTAGTATATATGTGTTTTTCTTTATGGAAGTGAGTTTCTGCCGTGTGTTACGCCTCTGCATCAAATGAATCTTCTTCATGTCATGATCATCTGCTTCATTTTAGGTTAATTATGATTGGAGTAGCTTCATTTTATTCTTAAAGATTTTAGTCTTAATATATGTACACATTGTTATTTGAACTCTGCTTCATTACATATACTACATGTGAGTTTCTCATATAAGTTTGCTTTTTTTTTTTCCGGTTTGTCCTATATAAATTTACATTTTTTTTTTTAATTTGTTCTCAAAAGTTTGCGTACTCTTAAAATAAAAATATTTTTTTAAATATTTACTTTTAAAATTTCTACCTCACAATATATTATACATCTTACATATTTTATTTATTACATTTTTTTTTTCCAAAATCATGTGGAGGTAGTATTGCATTTTAAATTTGAAACAATAATTATTTTACAGAATAATTTTTTATTTTCAAAATACATAGCTCATATGGTTCTATAGTTCCGACTAGATTTATGTATGACCACAAATCAAGTAAAATATCATAAGGATGTAAAAGAATTCGACTATCCTACATTTTGACTAATCTTAATTAAGTATGCTACCCTCGTTAAAACTTTAACAAAACAAAGAGACATTTCTCTTTTCTAATTTAAAAAATATTTATCTCGCATCACATCTTTCTCTATTTCTTTTTTTAAAGAACACAACAATATTATTGTACAAAAAATTAAAGGAAAATCTAATACAATGGAATGGAGGTAGTATTACATTCCGATACAATCTATGTTTAAAAAATTGGTTGGATTGCTAGGTGCTAACCGGACAAAATATCATACGGTTCAAAAGCGTTTAATCGGTCACTCAATAAACCGCTTGAGAACCAGACAAAAAGCGGGATTAAACGGATTGTACCAGTCACTCAATTAACTTGGTTTTGTATTTGATGTTGGTAAGACATTTGATGAAGTTGAGTTCACGTTTGATGTTTATTAGACTTGTGGTGAACTTAGCTTCACATAATCACATTTAATATTTGCATGATATTTGATGAATTTGTTTTAAAATTAAATTTATATTTACATATTTTTTATCACAATTTGTTCATGATATATATATATATTACAAAAAGAAAAAAAAATTATATGATAACCATAATTTTATATTTATATAATTATGACATCATACTAGCTCAATCGCTTTATTAATGGTCTGACCGTTCGATCCTGGTTCGACCAAAAATTCTAAGGTGTTCGGTCCAATGTCTTCTTCCGCTTTTTAAAATATAGGAAGGATACAATATTGATATTTAAAAATAATTTTAGTCTTATATGCATCAAATACACCGTGCAACTCAAATGCATTTTTAAAAAATTATACAAAATATTATTAAAAAATTATACATATTATTATTAAAAAAATTATTTTTAATAATATGATTTTTTAATAATAATACGTGTAATTTTTTTTTATTTATAATTTTTTAAAAATATATTTAAATTGCACTTTACTCCTAAAAGATCGAACTCAATGTAAATTCAAGTTTGACATACATTTTTGTGAACTTTGGTGTATTAATGAAACAAGCGTATAAAAATTGTTTTAAAAAGTTTTTTTTTTTTCCCCTAATATTTTGACTTCCACGTCTACTAGCTCTGTATACCCCAAATTGAATCGAAAATCCAACAGAAAATGCCAAAACCTCGAAGAAAAAAATCATGGACACAGTGCATATGAAAAGGTAGACCAATCAATTATCCAAAAAACTGCCTGCCACGTACACTGTTTCCAAACCACATCTGCTCCTTGTAAATACTCCTCCCTCCCTCCCTCCCTCCCATTGCCATCCCCAAATTCACAGGTACGCGTCTTCTATACTTGATGATATTATTAGCTGTTTAATGATTGTACTCTGCACTGTTTAATGTTTTGCGTATTGCTTTCCGCCATTTCTGTAATCTGAGTTCTGTTGCTGTTGTTATGGAGTTCTGTGTTTCCAACTAACCCCACATCTTCTAGGCCGCTTTTGAGTAATTTGATCAAAAAGATGTTGATTCATTTTAATGTATCGTGCATAATGAACTTTTCATGGATTCTTTCTGTGGTTTCATTTTTTGTAATTTTAGATGATGCTGGTTTTTTAAGTAAGGTAAATCTGTAAATTTGATCTGCTTTTCGGGTCTTTATTTTTCTTCCCATAGTTATTGGCAATCGTTAAATCCCAGTTTGAGCCCTAAGGGAATTTTTTGCTATTTTACAAGTATTGTGCTTGCTTCAGTAGTTGGAAGATGAGCACCACTGTTAATTCAACACATATTTTTTGCTGTTGTATGAGAATTCATGTTATTTACTGTTTTAACTTTTTCCATCTTTCCATTTTTTGACATGCACCATCACCTGATAAATTGAACCCAGGATTGTTGTGTTGCCATGGCTCTATTTCCGCAGTACTCATTACTTAGGGCGGTTTTTGAACACCATTGTTGTTTTTTATGGTTCTTGTGCTACTTCACACTAAATTAAGGTTTTCTAAACTACAGGAACAAAGATGGCTGCTTCATCAGCATGTGTAGTTGGAAACGGTTTACCTGCAGGTAACACTAGAACTGGTCTGAGCAAGGAAATACTTGGCAAGCAGTTTGTCCAATCCTCAAGCCTACCATCATTGAAAAATGCATCCAAATTGGTTAGCTTTAGGGCGTCTCTTGATCAAAGGACGAACGAAGGAAGAAGAGGCTTTCTGAAATTGTTGCTCGGCAGTTCTTCTGCTATGGTACCTGCATTACTAGGTAGTGGAAATGCCATAGCAGATGAGCAAGGTGTTTCTAACTCAAGGATGTCGTATTCTAGATTCTTGGAGTATCTAGATAACGACAGAGTGACTAAAGTTGATTTATTTGAAAATGGTACCATTGCCATTGTTGAGGCAATTTCCCCCGAGTTGGGTAATCGAGTGCAGAGAGTGCGTGTACAGCTTCCAGGCCTCAGCCAGGAGCTTCTTCAGAAGTTCAGGGAGAAGAACATTGACTTTGCTGCACACAATGCTCAAGAGGACTCTGGTTCTGTTTTGTTCAACTTAATTGGAAATTTGGCCTTCCCTTTACTTTTGATTGGTGGTCTTTTCCTTCTCTCAAGACGATCTTCTGGTGGCATGGGTGGACCCGGTGGGCCTGGTTTCCCTTTAGGCTTTGGTCAATCAAAAGCTAAGTTCCAAATGGAACCAAACACGGGGGTAACTTTTGATGATGTTGCGGGGGTAGATGAAGCAAAGCAAGATTTTATGGAGGTGGTGGAGTTTTTGAAGAAACCCGAGAGGTTTACTGCTGTGGGTGCCCGCATTCCTAAGGGAGTTCTTCTAGTTGGTCCTCCAGGTACTGGAAAGACCTTGCTGGCTAAGGCTATTGCTGGTGAAGCTGGTGTTCCTTTTTTCTCTATTTCAGGTTCTGAATTTGTTGAGATGTTTGTTGGAGTTGGTGCTTCCCGGGTCCGTGACCTTTTCAAGAAGGCAAAGGAAAATGCTCCTTGCATCGTGTTTGTTGATGAAATTGATGCTGTTGGGCGTCAAAGAGGAACGGGTATCGGTGGAGGAAATGATGAAAGGGAACAGACTCTGAACCAACTCTTGACAGAAATGGATGGTTTCGAAGGGAATACTGGTATAATTGTAGTTGCAGCAACTAACCGTGCAGATATTCTCGACTCTGCCTTGTTGAGACCAGGAAGGTTTGATAGACAGGTAAAATTTCATAATATGTGTTGCTTCCTGAGCATACTTGATATTTGAATGAGAAATATTCATAATTGGTAACCTTTATGCAGGTGAGTGTTGATGTGCCTGATATTCGTGGAAGGACAGAGATTCTAAAGGTCCATGCTGGCAATAAAAAGTTTGATTCAGATGTATCACTTGAAGTGATAGCCATGAGGACACCTGGTTTCAGTGGAGCAGATCTTGCTAATCTTTTGAACGAGGCGGCTATTCTGACTGGTCGGCGTGGCAAGACAGCAATCTCATCCAAAGAAATTGATGACTCAATCGATAGGATTGTTGCTGGAATGGAAGGAACACTCATGACTGATGGGAAGAGCAAAAGTCTTGTAGCTTACCATGAAGTAGGTCATGCCATTTGTGGGTAAGTACATTCAAAACACAGATCTTATATATTCCACTAATTTGTGTTAATAATTCTGAAAATTGGATCCGGGTAAATCCTGTGCTATAATTCTTTGCCGTACACTCTGATTTTAGCAGTTCTAACATCACAAACTTGAGGTTTCCGGCTCCATCTGTTCCTGTTTGGTGCATTTAATGATGGGCTATTGTTAGTTGTTAATCATATAGTTTATCATGTGTGGCCATAAAATGATGGGCTTGTTGTTCCTGTTTGGTGCAGAACTCTAACTCCAGGGCATGATGCGGTTCAAAAGGTGACGTTAGTACCACGTGGGCAAGCACGTGGTTTAACCTGGTTCATCCCTGCAGATGATCCAACATTGATCTCCAAGCAGCAACTTTTTGCCAGAATTGTTGGTGGCCTCGGTGGAAGAGCTGCCGAGGAGGTTATATTTGGTGCCCCAGAGGTCACCACTGGTGCTGCCGGTGATTTACAGCAGATCACTGGTTTGGCCAAGCAGGTACTTATACCCCCTCGCATCTATGGCTTTCGTCATGCACTACATATTATTATCAAAGTTTAGTGTTTTCTGCTAAAATGAATCACTTGTTGTTTTGTGGGGCAGATGGTTGTTACCTTTGGCATGTCAGAGATCGGTCCATGGTCGCTCATGGATGCGTCTCAAAGTGGGGATGTGATCATGAGAATGATGGCTAGGAATTCAATGTCTGAAAAGCTTGCGGAAGATATTGATTCCGCGATCAAGAGGATTTCAGACAGCGCCTACGAAATTGCTTTGAGCCAGATTCGGAACAACCGAGAAGCAATAGACAAGATCGTCGAAGTCCTCATTGAGAAGGAGACCATCACCGGAGATGAATTCCGTGCCCTTCTTTCCGAGTTTGTCGAAATCCCTGTTGAAAATAGAGTGCTCCCTGCACCTGCACCTGCTCCAGTTACCGTCGGATAGATTACGTATACACACATTCTCGTGTTTGAGATCAAACTTACATCGTATAGCTTCTATTTTGTTTAATGTACAAAACAAAACTTTACCCATTTCCAGTATAGTAGTAACATTCATTCCCATTTCCAATATAGCAAAAGTCACGTATTTAATGTTGTTATCAAAAAGAAATGCTCGTTACCTTATATGGTGGGCAAAAAAATTTAACCAAGGGCAAGGTAAAATTACAGTCCTTTTCTTTTAAAACAGAATAAAAGAAAAATAATAATGTACGAGGGAAATTTAAACGTCAAAATTTTTTATGATTTATGAATAATGTAATAGCTACATTCACTAAAAAAAGAAAAGAAAAACAAATCCATATAAAATTTATGAATTAGTCTTGTATACACCAGTTACACTGTGCAACTCAAGTTCATTTTTAAAAAGTTAAACAGTTTATAACTGAAAAGTTACTGTTTAACTTTTCAGTTATAAACTGTTTAACTTTTAAAAAATGAACTAGAGTTGCATCGTGTAACTGGTGCACATGAGACTTACTCAAAATTTATTTATTAAAAACAATTTGTTATCTTTTTATTTATTCTAACAGTTAAAATACTCAAAGATCCTCCATTCGAATCACATTAATTCACTATCGAATCACACTAAGGGTGTGTTTGCAAATGATTAAAAAAGTGAAGAATCATTTTTTTTGGGAAGTTGGTGAGACCCAACTTATCCCAAGAAAAAGTGATTTTACACTTTTTTAATCTCTTGCAAACACACCCTAAGTGTCTGGTTGCAAATATTTAGTGGAATTAAAAAAAAAGTGATTTATATATAGATTCATTAAAGTTACTATATTTGTAAATAAGTGTACAATTTCTGCACAGAATCATATTGTTTTTTCTGCACAGCACCTATTTATAAATAAAGTGATTTTTTTGAACTTATATGTAAATCACCCTTAATACAAATAAATTTTTGTAACAAAATAAAAAATAAAGAGTATTTTAAAATTAAAAGATTTTAAGAGGTTATAAATAAATGTGTTTTGTAAAAAAATTACTTAATTAATTTACAGAAATGTTTAATGAGAAATCAGAGACAGAAAATTCTTATTTTTCTTAAAGTAAATTTTAAATATTTATATAAATAGTTGAAAACAGATCATAAATATATATATATTTTTTTAAATACTTTTGTTTTGGAAAGAAGTTTGCAAGCGGGCACTAAGACACAAGTGCATCACACAATAAATGGGAAATCCCCTTTCCCTCCAAATTAAACACACCCGCTCTTCGTCTACAGCCGCCGCCGCCGCCGCGGCGACGGCGATCGTCGGAGCCGCACCGGTTTCCTTCATTGCGTTGTGCGCTCGAGGCCACCTCAAGGAAGCCGTCACCGCCAACTTCTCGCTTCTTCGGTCAAAACCACCTCTTGTCTCCCACCTTCTCAAAGCATGCGTCGACCGCCGCTCTCTAACGTTGGCCCAACAACTCCATTCGATCATCATCACCATTGGTTGGTGGAATGTCAAGTTCGTCACCAACCACCTGATGAACACTTACTTGAAATTAGGCAGTTTGAAATCTGCTGTCAAGGTGTTCGATAATATGTCCGAAAGAAATGTCATGTCTTATAACATCCTGATTGGAGGATACATACAGAATAGCGAGTTGGATGCGGCTGTTAAGGTTTTTAAGAAGCTGGGTCAAAGGAACTCGGCCACGTGGAATGCAGTAATAACAGGGATGATCAATTCCGAGCATAACGAGGAGGGATTGAATTTGTTCTCGAAAATGCTTTCAGATGGGTTTTCACCTGATGCATACACTGTGGGGAGTGTGTTGAGAGGATGTGCAGGATTGAAGGATTTGATCACGGGAAAACAGGTTCATGGCTATGCCATAACATCTGGGTTGGAGTTTGATTTGGTCGTTCGAAATTCCACTGCACACATGTATATGAGGTGTGGTAGTTTGAGCGAGGGGGAGATTTTGATTCAGTCAATGCCAATTCATAACATTGTTGCATGCAATACGCTTATTTCTGGGCGAGTGCAGAATGGTTGTGCAGCAGGGGCATTGGACCATTACTACTCGGTAAAAAGGGCTGGACTCAAGCCTGATGATATCACTTTTGTTAGCTTAATCACTTCGTGTTCTGAGTTATCCACTCTCGGGCAAGGCCAACAGATTCATGCCGAGGTGGTAAAAGCAGGGGCAATGTCGTGCGCTGCTGTTATTTGTTCACTAATCAGCATGTATTCAAAGTGTGGTTGCTTGGATGATGCTGTGAGAGCTTTTGAGGAGAGGGGAGGGGCTGAGAGCGATCATGTTTTATGGAGTTCGATGATTACTGCTTATGGGTTTCATGGGAAAGGAGATGAGGCTATAGAGCTGTTTAACAAGATGGAGCTAGATGGGCTGAAGACCAACAAAGTGACTTTCTTGAGCCTACTATATTCTTGTAGTCACTCAGGCTTGAAAGATAAGGGGCTTGAACTTTTCAATCTGATGAAAGAAAGGTATGAATTAGAGCCTGAAGTAAAACACTACACTTGTGTGGTTGATCTCCTGGGCAGAGCAGGTAGTTTGGAAGAAGCAGAAGGTTTTATACGATCCATGCCTGTCAAGCCTGATGCTGTCACTTGGAAAACTTTGCTATCAGCTTGTAAGATTCATAAAAATACAGAGATGGCGAAGAGAATAGCGGAGGAGATTCTGGTAATTGACCCTCTGGATTCTGCTTCTTATGTTCTGCTTTCAAATACCCAAGCTGCTGATAAAAGATGGGGGGATGCCTCAGAGGTGAGACAAAGAATGAGGGGAAGTATGGCGAAGAAAGAGCCGGGGATCAGCTGGTACGAACTTAGAAACCAGGTTCATATCTTCGTAACGGGGGATAAATCTCATTCACAATCGGAAGAGATTAATTTGTATTTGAAACAAGTGACAGCTGAATTGAGATTGCATGGCTATGTGTCTGATATAAGTGCATCTTTGCATGATTTGGATTTGGAGGAAAAGGAGTATAACTTGGTTCATCACAGTGAGAAATTGGCTGTTGCTTTTGCTCTGATGAACACACCGGATAGTGTTCCGATCAGGATAATGAAGAATGTGCGTGTATGCCTCGACTGTCACGTGTTTATGAAGTGTGTATCGGTGGTCAGAAAACGAGAAATTGTTTTACGGGATTCGAGCAGATTTCATCATTTCAGGAACGGGCATTGCTCTTGTGGCGATTACTGGTAAATGAAATTGTCAGAACAAGATTATGGAGATGTTCATTTCTTGACAACACTAAAATATTCTATCATCTTTCAGATTTAGTGTGATTGTGAATGTCATGAGTTTTGACTTCATTTCATTATTTGATCAAACAAAATGTATTTTCCAAATTTTGTTTAGGACAAAAAACAAAAGAAAAAAAGTAGGTACATGCAGATTGACTGTCTTAACTTCTCAGTGTTTGACTCCACATCATGCCAAATGCTTCCGAGTACAAATTTAAGAGCACTATCTCATGTCTCAACATATGCATTTCACTGTTGCATTCAAACAACATAACAGATTCCATAATGAAGGAGGCCAGAGCGACTGCAAAAAATGGAAATGGGAGGAGTGCTCTGGAGAGAGAGAGGACTAAGATGAGAGAGAGGCAACGGCGTTCCATCACCACCAACATCTTCCACGGCCTCCGCAAGCACGGCGGCTACCGCCTCTCCCCTCGCGCCGACATCAACGAAGTCCTCCGCCACCTCGCCCAAGAAGCCGGCTGGGTTGTTGAGCCTGACGGCACCACCTACCGCTCCACCACCGCCATTTCCAACGTATTTTTCCGGTTACTAATATTTTTACCATATTTTGATTATTTACTAACAAAACGTAATCTTCGATTTACGCATTCGTATTTAAAGGGAACTACTGCGTGCCCGCTCTGCGGAGGTGGAGGAACGGCGAGGCCAAGCTGCAGCGCCTTGGGCGGTGGAGGAGAATGTTCGACGACGACCTCGCCCCGCCGCCTCATAGCCGGAGGCTCTGCTGTGAACAACCTATCATCCGGCGGCCGCGTGGTTGCGGACGACGCGATTTTGGCCGTTTACATGAATGCAGAAAATGTCTGCGCCGCCTCCTCCAACGCCGCCGCGTGTGGGCAGGGACGGCAGCAGCGGGTGTACCTGTTGCATGAGGCTGGTGTGTCCAATCAGAGTACGCCAGCTGGATCGGCCTGAATATGTACTTGGAGTAGTAAAAGTCGGACTTTTTTGTCCATTTCCAAAACTATCCCTGTTGCTATGGGTAGTGCTTATTTTATTTCTTATAACTAAAAAAAAAAAAATGTTATGCTTAATCATGTCAGCTAGACTGAGATTATTCTTAAATCACGTCTAATTTATTTTAATTACTGATTTATTTATTTTTTCAATCAAATTATTTATTTACTCAGCCCAATTAAAATATGAATAAAACTTATTTTGGAAATTAATTGCACTAAACTTTCACCTCTTATGATGTGGATGCCAAAATTTTAAATTATTTTAAGAGTGATTTTGTACAAATTCGCAGGTTAAAACAGGGTTTTGCAACAATTTAAAATTCTAGTGCATGCCTATATTTGCCGAGATTTTAGTAGCTAAGACAAATTTTATTTTTCAAGTACTACTTAAATTGTACTATGTAACAATATAAAAAATAATAAAAATATATTAAGTATACATTTCAGTCGAAAAGTGAAAAAATGAGATGTTTTTGCAAAAAAAATTATACGAACACATCAACTCATACAAAAATGTTAATCGAAAACTATCTTTATACATTTACATAAAAAGTAAACCGGACATATAAAAGTCTTCAGATGTGATATAAAAAGTCTATCGATTAGTTGAAGATTAGTTAAAAATATTTAAACGATATATATAATTAATAATTTAATAAATTAGCAGTACATTATATATAAAATAAAAAAATTAATATCATCATCCTGTAAAAGCAGATTAAATAAATAGTTAACTTTCCTTTATGTTTACTTTACTAATGTTTTAATAGTTTACGGAGTCTAAGCGATTAAAACAATTAGTTGACGATTAGTTAAAAATATTTAAATGATATATATAATTAATAATTTAATAAATTAATAGTACATTATACATAAAATAAAAAAATTAACATCACTATTTTTTTAATATTAAAATTATAAATGATTACAACACCATGAAGAAGAAAGAGGGAGGCAGGTTATATGTATCTTTGTGTTTGATACGAATAGAAAGGAATTAATATTTTAATTATTTTAATTTTATTTTATTATATTTATTTGGGGTTTGCAGAATTTAAAAAAATAAATAAAGAGAAAAAAAATTCACTAATCGGGAATGATCTAGTTGGTTTAGTCGTCATCTAGTCGGTTCTAGGCAATGACTGCTACCCTAAATTTTTTTTAGCAATTTGATGTAAATCGGATCTACAAAGGTCAGCTAATAACTAATCGGTCGACTTGACTGACTTTTAGAACACAATATTTACTTTATTATTAGTAATAATTAGATATGCATTATCGTTTTTTGATAAAACTTACTCCCTCCGTCCATGATAATTGGACCATTTTTGTTGTGCATGGTTATTAAAAAAAATAGATGTAATGTGTAAAAATGAGAGTATTAGTATTAAAAAAATATTTGTTTATTAAAAAAATATTTGATGTGGTGTGTAAAAGCATTGTTTTTGAAAACCGGTTGAACCAGTCATAGAACCAGTCCGGTTACCCTCTAAAAACCGTTTTTACGGTTGAACCAGAAAAAACCGGTCAAAATCGGAAAAACCGCCCAAAACTGGAAAAAATCGGTTGAACCGGTTTGCTTTTAATTTTTTAATTTTTTTCCTAAATTTTTTATTAAATTAAATCGTGAAACATGTTCGAACCCAAAATTAATTTATTCTACAATTTATATATTTTAAATTTTTATAATAATATTTTAATTTGAGATTTTACTATGCATGAGTTATGAAACATATAATAGATTACAATTTGGTATTATAATTTGAGTTATTTTGAATATTTTGATTTTAATTGTCTATGTATTATTAGTTTATTTAAATTATAACTTATAATTTATTAAAATTTTATATAAAAATATTTAATTTAATTTATTTTTTTAATATAATATATGTATAATATTAAAAATAGACTAAAATAATTTTAACGGTTAGACCGCCGGTCCATCCGGTTAGACCGGTTGAACCGGCAATGGTGCTCTATCCGATTTGATCACCGGTCCGGTTATGAAAACACTGTGTAAAAGTGAGTATATGTGTATTTAAAATGAAAATAATAATTGTAATATTTCTATTTTAGGTAAGTGGACTATTTATTGTGGACAGCCGTTTAAGGCAGTGTGGACCATATATCGTGGACGGAGGGAGTACATCATATAGCTTCTATTTTATTTAGGCAAAATATTATGTGAATGATACACACAGTAAATTTTATGGTGAAAAACAATTTCTTCTAAGTATTTTGAGATTTGATTATTTTAGAGATAAATGACATAAAACACTGTATATGAACTAACACTACAATGTATATAAACTAACACCACACTATATATGAATTAACACCACACGTAGTATGTCATAGTGAATGAACTAAAATCATATTGTATATGAACTAACACCACACTGTATATGAACTAACACTACACTGCATATGAATTAACACTACACACCGAAATGTGTGTTACTGAGTGAAATAAAATATGTCGTTCACGAAATAATTACGGTGAGTATTACTCACATAGTACCTACTCTTTTATTTAATGTACAAAACAAAACTCTCAATATAGCATAATATCACGTATTAAGTGTTACCGTAATAAAATAATAATCCCTCCGTCCCAGGGGTATTTGCACAGCTGGGATGGCACACTGTTTAAGAAAAATGTATTTTTTAAATAAAATAGTGGTGTATGGGTAAATGTGTGGAAAGTTTTGTGAGTGTGCTCGTAAATCGTTGTTTCCCTTTTAAGTAGTGTGCAAATTGATTTTGGACAACCAAAAATGGAAAGTATACAAATTAATTTGGGACGGAGGGAGTACAAAACAAAACTCTCAATATAGCATAATATCACGTATTAAATGTTACTATAAAAAGAGAAAAAGTTACACTTGTTGCTTACATGATGGGTAAAAAATTACACCCAAATGCAAGGTAAAATTACAGTCTTTATTTTAAATAAAAAAAAATCGTCTCTATAGTTAAAAAATGCAAAAGTTAATATTAAAACCGAACAAAATAGAGATATACAAAGGGGGAGTTATAGGGGATGCATTTATTTTTAAGACCTCTAACACATTTTATTTTTTCACTTGCAAATTAATGCTCCTCAATGACATGGCCGATTTTTACAATTTATATGACGTATTATTGTTAACTCACCAAAGCAAAAAAAAAAAAAAAATCAGCTTTCATCCAACTGTCAACTTTCATCCACCGATTATCAACTTCAATCCTCAAAATTCTATTTTTCAATTCCAAAATTTTTCGATTCTTCCTAACGGCACTCAACTCAATCCAATTAATTCACATCAAATTCCCTATATGTATCCAGCTCAATTTTTGTACATGTATTCTCAACATGGTTTTCACCCGCCAATGGGGTCAAATTCGTCAAAAAGGCCTAGTACAGATGGTTTAGAGATAGAGGAAGACACTTCAACACCGAACTTCCAATGTTCGTTTCCTTTCTTGTCTTAATTCTCTCCAATCGGACTTGAGCGCATAAATCTCACTGCTGACTTTGAGGCTGTCGACGATTTACCAAAGGCTCCTATTCTACAAAAGAAAAATTACCCTCATGAAGAAAATGCACACCTCGTAAGCTGTTGGGTCGATATTAGCATAGACTCTGTGGTCGAAAACTATAAAAAATTGGAACAAATGTGAATTCGGATTGCTAATGCATACAACATGAACCGTCCAAGCAGCACACTATTTAGGAATCATAATGTGTTGAAGTCACATTACTATATGTTGATATATAAAATAAATGACAAGTTAATCAGGTAATTTAACCAAATAAAAAGATGAAATCAACATGTGTTCTTTTAAATATGATATAGGCGACCAATGTGGAGCAAGAAGCGACAAGATTGGTGCATCGGCGATCATATTACAAGATGTGTCGATTGTTGATAGAATTTGTTAATCGTATTTGTTATGTGGCTAGTTATAACATGTTAAATCCATCAAACAATAATCCAAGAATTTGTGTTCTTGGATGTAATATGAGGAAGGAGAGTAAAGAGTTTAGAGAGAGAAATATTGTAGTAGGGATTGTATTAATTTTTAGAATTGTGAGAGTTGTATGAATAGTACAAGAGAGATCTTATTTATAGGTGTGCGAGTGTGAGACGGCACCTTACGAGCCTATGTGGCTTCCGGTGTTGACGAGAGTTCCTTACCCTCGTCTTGATCTCTCACACCGCTTCCCCTATCACGTCTCGTCCTACTACTATGCCTTAGACTAGATGGGCCTCATTAAAAACCTCGCCGTAAACCACCCTTGTGGATAAACCGGACGGAGGGAAAAAGAGAGCGCCATCGGGGTCCTATCGACTAACAAGTGAGCTCATGGGCGAGCTCCCAGCGAGCTTCAGTAGGTCGGGCGAGCTCCCGAGCCTTGACCAGATTCCAGGGTATCGGGCGAGCTCTGGTGTACCCACCGACGGGCGAGCTCTGGACCTTCTCCAGCTCGGATGGGCTCTGGTGACCTGGCAAACCTTGGGAATTATTTCTGAAACTGACGTATTAGTTCGCCATATCAACACCGATAATTATGTTGGAGACCAAGTTGGTCGCCACTCCTACAACTTGATCACTCATCACCAAAATATGCTCAAAACTAGTTGCGTCATGCAGTTAAAGGAGCTAGAAGGCCTATTTATAGGCAGAGTTGATTGCGTATCATCATAGAGGGTCGTCAGTTACTTCATATCTAAGTAACCAAAAAGTCAATGTACTATTTTCTTGCTTGCCACGTGTAGCTTGCATGCAAAGGATGAAGCATACATGTGTCATCACCTGCTTATGTATTTTTATAAATACCAGTTCAGTTTCTACTAAAGAATCGAATTTTCGACAGTTTAGGGACGTGCTGCTCGTTTATTAATCAACCTACTTGCTTATACAAACTTTATAATTCCAAAGGTTGAAGGATAATCTGAATGTTATTTGCCACATTTTATATACCATTAGTATAGATTATCAACATTATACACTACAAAAACAGGTAAAATGGTTCTGTTGTTATTTTAATCAGGGGAAAAAAGTTCGGGTAGTGGTTGCAGTGATGTTGAAATTATAGAAAAAACGAGGTTCAATACAAAGAATGTTGAGTTAACAATGAATGTTTGAAATCAATTGGAATAAAGAATTTGAAGAACACCAAGATTTACGTGGTTCGATCAGAAATGATCTACGTCCACGGATGAGGGCACCTCTCTCACTAATCGATGGAAGATGATACAGATTACAAGTATTTTATCTCTCAGAGTATATGATCGTTCTATTTTTCATCCTATGTCTCTCTATACATATGTGCGTATATATATAGGAGTATGGAATCCCTAATAAATGTTAGTGATCGTAACCACCTAACAAAAAAACTGCTACAGTTGCAACAAAAATGAATAACTGTCAAAGCCCAACGATCTTCAGTTTTGATTCTGTTAAACTGATCGCCTGTTGTCCAATTTGGAAGTTTAAATTGCTTCATAACTGATCCTGAAATAATTCCTGACTTCGGAGTCAGTATGCTCCTTTCTTGTCTTGTCTTGTCTACTGATATGATATGTCCTCAGCTGAGTCTGAGTACTCAGCTGATATCATCAGTAGACCTTTTGTCCTGATCTGACCAGCTGACCAGACCATACCATCCTGACTGACCCTCAGCTGACCACCATCAGCTGACCTCCTCAGCTGACCACCTCAGCTGGCTACCATCAGCTGACTACCTCAGCTGACTACCATCAGCTGACTACCTCAGCTGACTACGCTGATATCCCGGATGACTTTCAGTAGACTTCTTAATCGATCTCAGCTGACCTCATCAGATGACTAACCATCAGCAGACCTATCAGCTGACTTCCTCAGCTGATAGTATAATGTTCAGTTAATCAGCAGTACTTGCTCATCTGATCTCAATTTCACTTTCTTTGCACCCATAACAATTCTCCACCTCAAAGTAAGTGAGATGCCTCCACCTAACCTTCACATCACAGTAGTATTAAGGCACATCCCATGACTGTACCTTAACCAGCTCCAAACAATAGTTGAACTTAGAACTTGGTATGACTTTAGTCAGCATATCAGCAGCATTGTCATCAGTAGATACCTTTTGTATTGTGATCACCTTCTTTTCCACCACATCCCTCACAAAGTGAAGCCTCACATCAATATGTTTAGATCTTTCATGAAAGACCTGATGCTTGACTAAGTGAATGGCACTCTGATTATCACATTGCACAGTAATTTCATCTTGCCTGATTCCAAATTCCCTGATAATACCCTTAAGCCACATAGCCTCCTTTACTGCTTCTGTCACTGCGATGTACTCAGCTTCAGTGGTTGATAGTGTAACCACTGACTGTAATGCAGCCCTCCAACTGATGGCTGTGCCATATAGTGTAAACACATATCCAGTCAGAGACTTTCTTGTATCTATGCTTCCAGCATAGTCAGAATCTACAAAACCTTGTAGAGGTTGCTTGTCCTCCTGAGTCCTCTCAAATAGTAGTCCCAAATGTGCTGAACCTTTCAGATATCTCATTATCCACTTGAAAGCTTCCCAATGTGTCTTTCCAGGATTAGCCATAAACCTGCTGACCAAGCTCACTGCATGAGCAATATCAGGTCTGCTACAAACCATGGCATACATTATGCTTCCAACTCCATTTGAATAAGGTATCTTGTTCATCTGAGACTTCTCCTGATCACTCTTGGGACATTGATCAGCTGACAATTTGAAATGTTGTCCAAGAGGAGTAGAGACCGATCTTGACTCATACATATTGAATCTTCTCAAGATTTTCAGTATGTAATCCTGCTGAGTCAAGAACATCCTTCCAGCTGACTTGTTCCTGATAATATCCATACCCAGAATTCTCTTAGCACTTCCAAGGTCTTTCATGTCAAAGGTTGAACTGAGCTTATCCTTCAGTTTCTGAATTCTTCCAAGACTTTTGCTGGCAATTAACATATCATCCACATAGAGTAATAGATATGTCAGTACCTCAGAGCCTTGTTTTTCCAAGTACACACATCTATCATACTTGCATCTTTTGAAGCCTATTGACACCATGAAGCTATCAAACCTCTTATACCACTGCCTTGGGCTTTGTTTAAGTCCATACAGAGACTTCTTCAGCAAACATACCTTTCCTTTATTTTCTGATAGTATGAACCCTTCAGGCTGTTGCATATAAATGGTTTCTTCAAGCTCTCCATGTAGGAATGCAGTTTTGACATCCAGCTGTTGTAATTCCAGTCCATCCTGATTCACCTTAGACAATAAGATCCTTATTGAGCAGTGCTTCACAACTGGTGAGAACACTTCATTGAAGTCTATTCCTTCCCTCTGAGTAAATTCTTTTGCAACTAACCTTGCCTTATATCTGGTCAGCTCCTGTCCATCTGACCCAATTTCAGACTTTTTCTTGAATATCCATTTTGAGCTGACAACCTTCTGCCCTTTTGTTCTATTCACAAGAACCCATGTGTGGTTCTTCTCAAGTGAATTTAACTTCTCTTTCATAGCTGAAATCCATTGATCTTTATCCTTCATTGTCACTGCATCAGCATAAGTTTCAGGTTCTTGATACTCTACTTCTTCTGCTACTGATAAGGCATATGAGATCATGTCAGCTTGTCCAAACCTGATTGGTGGACGAATGCTTCTCCTATGTCTATCTCTAGCCAGACTGTAGTTTCTCAAATCTTGACCCTCCTCATCTGAATTTTCAGTTTGATCTTCAGAATCACTGTCTGCTGATGCACTCAACTGATCTTCTTGTGGATTCCTGATATCAGAGTTTTCCTGAGCCTGATCTTCATTCTGAATCCTGGTTGTAGGCTCCACCTGAACTGGTGTATGTCTGATTATGGGGTTGTCCTCAGCACCCTGAGAACTTTCAGATGCACCATATCCCATGACTTTCTCATTGAAAGTCACATCTCTGTTGATAATGCACTTCTTGTGTCCAGCTTCAAGGCACCATAATCTATAACCCTTGACACCTTTTGGATATCCCAGGAAGATGCACCTCAGAGCCCTTGGTTCTAGCTTATCTTGCCTTATGTGAGCAAAGGCTAAGCAACCAAACACCTTCAGATTATTGTAATCTGACAATCTACCATACCAAAACTCATCTGGGGTTTTAAACTCAATAGCAGATGAGGGAGTTTTGTTTATCAAATAACAAGCAGTATTAACTGCCTCTCCCCAGAATACTTTAGGTAGTTTAGCATCTGATAGCATGCACCTGACCTTCTCCAAAATAGTTCTGTTCATCCTCTCAGCAAGCCCATTCTGTTGAGGGTTTGCTGGAACAGTCTTGTGTCTTGTTATGCCTCTTTCCTTGCAGAAATTTTCAAATTCTTCTGACACATACTCAAGTCCATTGTCAGTCCTGAGATGTTTTAAGGATCTGTCTTTTTTGTTTTCTTGTTCAAGGAGCCATTCCCTGAACTTCCCAAAGGCTTCACTCTTCTGCTTCAGGATGATTACCCACACCTTTCTGCTGAAATCATCAATGATAGTCATGAAGTACCTTCCACCTCCATGAGTTTCAGTTCTTGAAGGCCCCCAGATGTCAGAGTGTACATAGTCCAAAGGAGCATCAGTATGATGTTTCCCCTTTGCATAAGAGTGTTTCTTGGATTTTCCCAAAACACAATAATCACAGAAATCCAATTTGATTGTCAAATGAACAACTAAATATCCACCTTCATATGGTGGAAAAAATCAAGACCAAGTGTGTGTTGTAGTTATTGTATTTATTTCCATTGTAATATTAGTCGACGTATTTCTTTTCTTATTGTTGGGAATAAGTTTTGTTTTGGAGTTTTTTTTTTTTTTGCTTTTTGAGGTGCTGGTGATGTAGCAGGGAAAACCTACTTTTCGAATAGAACAATTGAAAAAGGTCTTAACCTCTTTAAAAATACAATATTTCAATTTGATTATTTCCTCTCTCTCTCTCTCCCTCCCTCCCTCCCTCCCCAAAACTCACTTTTTTGGCCACCTCCCTCCCTCCCCAAAACTCATTTTTTTGGCCACAGTCTCTGTATCAATGCTTCCTATTGTCTCTCTCAAAATGATGCTACCCCCAGATCGACATTCCCTTTTGTTGTAAAGGTATATTTGGAGATTGTTTTTCACACCTCTAAAATTGAAAATAATATGTTATTGCAGTACTTATTTTTATTTCAAAGTAATTTAAATTACTACCTCCGTCCACAAAATTTATGCTCACATTTTTGCACGTGGTTTAATGCAATATGTCGGAGGGTATTACGGGATATTGTGAGGTCCGTTTTGAATAAAGAGAATATTTATGAAAAGTATATCATATGTACTTTCCATAAATACTTTCTTTACTCAAAACGAACCTCACAATATCTCATAATACCTTCCGTCATATTGCATTAAACCACGTGAAAAAATGTGAGCATAAATTTCGTGGACGGAGGGAGTAATTAACTAAAAAGTTAATAAATTAATTTTCTTAAAAAGTGTGTCTCTCACATATGAGGTTTTTCAAGATTTTACATGCATTAAGTGCACCGTGTAATTCAAGTGTATTATAAAATAATTGAGACTGATTACATTGAATATTTAAAGTTGATTACCTGAACATTTATGTCTGCACAACTGTAACTATTCAGTGTAATTAACCCCAACTGTTCAATGAAAACTATCCAACTATTTAAATCTTTTGTGCATCTAGTGTATGATGTATTCACTAAGCAATTAAGGTTGTTTACATTAAAAGTTTGAGCTGATTATACTGAAAACTGTGAGTTCATTATACTGAAACTTTATACCACTTTTAAGTATAAATAGTGTTAAATATTAAGTGAGTGCAACCGTGCACAAAATACATTTAAAACTTTTAGTTAATATTTTTTAATTATACAATACATATGATGTATATAATTTTTACTTATTAAGTGTCTTTGCAAGTGTTACAAAATAGTTTTTAGAAGTAATTTTTTTTTAAAAAGTCGTGAAAGATAACTCTAAAAAAATGATTTTTGAATTTCAAAACCGGCACTAAAAAAAAAAAAAAAGGGGGAGGAAGTATTATTTGGATTGAAGGAATGGTATATTTTGAGCGAGAGATGACGGGTTTGGTTAATCGATGGATAGAGGATACAAAAATAAAAAAAATAAAGAAAATAAAAAAAACGAATAATAAATATAGAAATGAAATGAATGATGCAATCTGTTGAGTGTTGAGGCAACGTCACCGTTTCACCGTCTTTTGCTTGCTATACACACAAAATAAAATACACACACCTGATAATAAATACATAGAAGAAAAAAATATTAAAATATGAAAATAAAAAAAATTTAAACATTGACAACGGATATTTCTTTATTTTTTGATGGATATATATTTCTGTAATCTAATTTACAATTTTTCTCTTGAAAATACACCCCTACCCTCGATTGCAGGTAATATTGTTTCATCGTCGTCTCTTTATCCTATATGTGCGAGTGAAACTATGGAATCGAATCGAATTTAGAAATTTGATGGTAATTAGATTCCTGAAATTCACAATATTTGTGATTAATTGGGTTGAATTCCAGGGATTTTCTCGAATCGAAGATTGCGGCACGGAGTTTTATAGCGAGGCGCGGGTGTATGAGCTAGGGTTTTTGAGTGGGCAGATCTGAGTGCGAGTCTACGATTCGGTTATTGCAATTAGAAATTCAACATGTTTTGGCGTATGGCTGGTCTAACCACTGCATCTCCAGTGAGTGCCGTGATTTTATTCATGTTTTCTTAAAGAAATTGTTGTATTGATTATCTGATCCAATTTATTGGCACGTTGTATTGTTGAACATTGGATTTCATTTAAAGCTGAGTGAGTAATTCGCGTTTCTGAAGTGTTGTGAGATTTGTGGAGTCGGAATATTTTCGTTATTTGGAGTTTTGCATGTTCTCTTCGTATCTTATTGGCCAATGTGACGTATGGAAAATGTTGTATGGAAGTTTCCTGATTGGAGGATATATGATGATCTTATTTGTCAAACTTATACTCACCTCCAATTTGTTCATAGCAATGTAACAGTGGCCAATTTAGTGCGCTGCACATGGTGCCACAGGCGTAGGATATAAATTGGTACAGAACTTCAGGTTGCCGTATTGCCAAAAGCCCTTCGAGCACTATTTGCTAGATGATTTATTCTATTTTGAATAAACAAGGCTGAATTTCATGTTCAAAGAATGCATAGTTGCACACCGTTTCATTGGAAGTATAGTAAATCAGCACCCCCTAGCTAGTCCAATGATTTTTCGTTTGTGCTATTAAGTATAACTCGATAACTGAGTGTAGCTACATGCCTCAATTGACTGTTTAGGAATCTACAGTTGTTTTTTAATTATCGAGCTTAAGATTTTGGAGGTTACACTCTTACGAAGTCGGCTATTCATCTGTTTATTGGTTGAAGGATGCTTTACAATTTAAAAAAAAAAAAAAATTATCTGCATCTGAGAATTTGGCTGTGGCAAGTCAGCCTTTGATCTGATGGTAATTTGGTCTAGTGAAAATCTGTGTACATAGTTTTGCTGTTGTTTAGGGATTTATGATTAGAATTGGAAAAGGTCTCGGTGACCCATACCTTTTACGAAATGGTACCCATTAGCTACCCTGCCGACTGCAGTTAAACATTGCATTACTATATGTCAATATAAATTTTTATCCCTTCTGTTATTAAAATTTCAGGTGGAAAGCATACTAGATAAAGACGATTTTACACTGGAGGAGCTATTGGATGAGGATGAAATAATTCAAGAATGCAAAGCTCTTAATGGCCGTCTTATTAATTTGTGAGATCAGATTTCACTTATCACAGAAATGATTTATTGATTTTTGTTTATCCTTGTTTGTCGTGTGTTCTAGTTATTAATTCCTGCTGGTAGTGGGACAAGCCGATAAGGATATTTTGTTGTTCATGAATGAACGGACTGTTTCTTATTTAAAATTACACCTTAGCTTAAGAGATCTCCTTATATGATGTTTTGTGCAGTAATTGAAAATAAAGCTTATATTGTTACATAATGCCACAGCATGCAAAAAAAATAATTTATGATTGGTTGCTAAAAATGAGAGATGAAAGACAATATATAAGCTTCTTTTCAGCTGATCAATTTGTGTTGTAACTAACAACAGTAATTTGACTGTTTTGTTCTCCTCCATAAATGTCCTAACCTTTTCTCTTGTTGAAAATGGCCCGACTATTTCATTAACCTTTGTACTACTATATTATAGGTGAAACTTACCTGCTTTTTAGCTAACCATTTCTTCTCTCTTAAAGTATTCAGGATATATCTCCTAATGGATATTCCAACCTCTCTTGCAGTTTGCGGGAAAAGTCTAGAGTCAAACAACTGATTCAATACATAGTGGAAGAAGCTCCAGAGGGTGCTGAGAAGCAACGAACATTCAAGTAAGCATGTGCGATAGATGGTTCTAGTTGTATGCTTATTTCAAGTCTGTTTTGTACCAAATTCATGTAAATGAAATTATGTTATGCAGCATAAGAAGAAGAAGCAAAGGCTAATTTATCTTGTTTCTCCTCTCAGGTTTCCTTTCATTGCTTGTGAGATTTTCACTTGTGAGGTTGATATCATACTCAAAGCCTTGATAGAGGATGAGGAGGTGAGGAGTCGTAGAATTTTTCTTCAATTTGTTGGGAATTTTTGAATCTTGAACTTCAAGGTGATCTCTTACTTTTGGTTCACAGTTGATGGATCTGCTCTTCTCTTTCTTGGAACCTGAGCGCCCCCATAGTACTTTGTTGGCTGGTTATTTTAGCAAGGTATAGTCATTTGTGAACCTGCCAATCATACTGCAACATGCATTTTAAGTATTTTGCTGGGTTTCTGATGCCCTAATCTTCATGTTACAGGTTGTTGTATGCCTCTTGCTGCGGAAGACAACTCCCTTAATGAACTATATACGGGTGAGTCCAATTCTCTTAGTAATCAGTTATCTAATTGTGAGTCATTGCAACAAACATCTGGATAACATTTTTAGGCCATGTAAGTGCTTATAATTTGGGGTCCGGAATTTGGGTTGATAGTACTCTTGGCTTTCTACTTTTGTGTCCTTGCTCCTTTCGTACAAAGAAATCTTAGTGAGTTACTACTTACGAGGTCTTCTAATAACTTCCAAATTTCTCTTTATACAAGTCTAACATTGAAGTTGCTAGCTATTAGTCAGCAATCTGTTTTCCTATTTGGACATGCTAAATTGTTTCAGTCATTCCACGATAATGATTAATGGTTCTTAATTCCAAGATATGTTCCCAATTATTTTTCTTTTATTTAATGTCATGTCATATGTAGAAGTTGATGATCCTGTTAGAGTCTACTTCACTTGTTAAATGGGTGGCTAATCATCATATGCTGACTGCCATATAATTTGGCAGTTGCCCAGGTTTTAACTGTTCATTTTTTGTTTATTTTGAACAGGCTCATCAGGATATAATCAAAAGGCTTGTTGACCTAATTGGAATTACTTCTATAATGGAGGTATGCTGATCAGCTCTCCATCCCTCACACTCCAAAACTAGGGTCTCTTTTACTGGGTATCTTTGTTTGACAATCCTAATATGTTTTTCTTTAAACAGGTTTTAATTCGACTAATTGGTGCTGATGAACATATTTATACGAGCTATGCAGACTCTATGCAGTGGTTGGAAGATATGAATGTCCTGGAAATGATAGTTGACAAATTCAGTTCATCTGTAAGTTGCAGTAAGCATGTATAACGTGGCTTAACAGTCTTTATTTACTCTCATGTGTGTTATCTTTTCTGGGTGGAATTGTTGGAGATAAACTTTCTCCTCCGGTTCTAGGCGTAGAGTTGATTTGCATAATTTTCTTTTCAAGATTTTGCGTTAGTAGTTGTAGAGAGAACTATTCATTCATCAGATTTTGCATGGTTCAAGTAATACTACCTATGTGGCTTTATTGTTTTCTGGAACTAATATTTTTTAAAAATTGCATTTTGGAAATGGAACACTACCTTGTGGGATCCAAGTTCTTCCACATCCATTTTAAAAAAATTGAACTCCTTAATGTTTCTTTTTTTCTTTTGTATTTGCAGGACTGCCCTGAAGTACACACTAATGCTGCAGAAACTCTTTGTGCAATCACTAGATATGCCCCACCAGGCTTAGCTTCGAAAATCTCCAGCCCAAGGTTCCAGTCATTATTCTTATATTGATTTCTTTCTTGGTACCCTCATCTCCGCAGTCCTCATTTTCTTATCTTGATTGGAATCTGGTTTCTGTCTTAGTTTTATAGGAAGATTGTTTCGACATGCTTTGGAGGACTCAAGGCCAAAATCTGTGTTGGTTAACTTGTTATCCGTCTGTATATCGTTGCTTGATCCCAAGAGGTTAACATCAGGGACATATTACATGTATACCCGTCAAATGATTCATGCATTTACTGCTAGTCCTGAGACTGTTAAAGGCATGTTGGAGAGCCTAGGTCAGTTCTTGGACTTCTTTACCTTAACAATGTTAAATAATGCACTATGAATATGAAGAACTTGGAAGCTACTGATTGTTTACTTATTTAAAGTATTGGAAGAGTATTCCATCTACCTTAGAGTTGAGACTGGTCATAATTATGAGTAGTCAGACAATTAGTTCTTTTGCAATTAATTATTATGAAGCTCGCTATTTAAATGCTTAATCATCAACTGTTGATGGACTCAGAGTAACTGTCGAGAGCTGATCAGTTTAGTCATATTTCTGGAATTTTTTAAGAGTCAAAATTATGTGCATTCTTACATTTATTTTTCTCTGTGGATGTTGACAGTCTGTTTGATGAGTTTGCTCAGAATTCACTCTGACTCATCAATGGATTTGAATATGACTGCCTTATGGATGCTGCAACTCAGCTGCATCCCCCAATGTAAAGAAATTGCTGATGCATTGCAATTTCACTTGCTGTTGATTTTATTTATTAGAAATTGGTGATGAGCTGGTTGCAAGAGCATAATATTTTTTTTGGTAAATAGTAGTTCTTCTGCAAATTTTGCTTGCTGAATTGGAGAGGGAAAAAACAAAAAAAGTTGGCACCTAAAGAAATATTGAAAACTAACTTACTAAGAAATAGAGGTTTCATCCCACCCATTTCCTTCTCTAGATATCTATTTAATGAGTTATAATAAAAAGACATGATAACTGAATGTGTTTTTGTCCATTAAAAAGTAAAAATATCTAGGTATATTTTTATGATTGTGATGTTAGAACACTTAATTCTTTGTCATGGTTTGACATAAAGATGATATGCTGATTTACTCGGCAGGTGATCTGCTGAAGCTTTTGAATATTTCATCGGAGGATCATGTCTTGCTAACTACGTATGGAAAACTGCAACCTCCTCTGGGGAAGCATCGTTTGAAGGTTTATCTTCTTTATGTTAGTAGCGTTAGGATTTTGTTATTATTGTGTGTCTTAATTTCTTTTTAAGGCTCTTCTATTATGAATATTAAATTTTTGGAAACTCAACTTTTTAAGGCTCTTCTATTATGAATAGTTAATTTTTGGAAACTCACTTTAGCATCCATCAAATGAAATTTATTGCTACTGCAGTCAAAATCTTCATTTGTTATTCGTTTGTTTAAATAAGTTCTTTTCTGCATTTCTATACTCCATCTGCCTTTTGTTACTTTGTCATATTCAAAATTCTCACTTTATAATACCAGTTCTATTACAAATCTCATTGTGGACAATGATGGGTCTTGCAGATTATAGAGTTCATCTCAGTCTTGGTGGCTGTTAGTAGTGAAGTTGCAGAAAAGGAATTGATTCACCTGGGCGCTGTAAAACGTATTTTGGAATTGTTTTTCGAGTATGTTTTTTACCCAAGAAGTCAGTTCTTTCGTATTAACTATTATTGTAGATTTCAGACATTTGACTACTCTTTTTTAGGTATCCATACAATAATTTCTTACATTACCATGTGGAACAAATTGTAATCTCTTGCCTGGAGAGCAAGAATCCTCATTTTGTTGACCATCTTCTTCGTGATTGTAATATAATTGGGAGGATTCTTGAAGCAGAAAAAAATTACACTTTGACTGACAACTTGGGGAAGGTAAAGTTGGCACTAGATGATTTTACTATCTTTCGTCTATTTTTCTCATTAAGTACCTACTATAATCAATAATAATTCTACTTCTTTTCACTTTCTGTGATTTTCTCTAAAAACGTAATAATGATTGAATCAATGTGGTTTAATGTATTTTGCAGCATACTGTACCCGCAGAGGGAAAAACACCACCAAGGATAGGAAATATTGGCCACCTGACCCGTATTGCTAATAAAATTGTTCAGTTGGGGAATAGCAACAGTGAAATACAGGCATTTCTGCAGGTCTTTTCATCTTTATTTTATATTATTACCGCCATTTTTTTTCAATCACCATGCATCATAGCTAACTTCAGAACCAAGTTCATTCATATCTTCAACTTAGTGATATTGCTGTTGATCGGCGTAGAGCCATCTATGAATTTATCATTATATGCTCCTAAATCTATGATGACTTTTCATTCTGTATTGGCATCTTAGCATTTGCTTTCTTTTCTGCACCCTGTAAATAGTAAGGGACTAAATATCATACTCATAACTGTATTCTTGAATTATTAATCATGGATAACTTAAGTGGAGATCTCATAATACATTGCAAATGTTTCCAGGGCATCTATGTTGTTAAATATCTGATATATCTTTAAGTTAAAATTCTAAACTATCTTCCTATTTTCAGGAGAACAGTGACTGGGTTGATTGGCAGACAAATGTGCTTCTTAAGCGCAATGCTGTGGAAAATGTCTTTCAGTGGGCATGCGGGTCAGTGCTAAAAAATTGGGTTTCTGCATCTTTAATACATGTTTTGAAATAATTGTATCTGCATTCATGGTGGTGGTTTCGTATACTTCGATATATCTGAAAAAATAATCGTTGATAAATGGTTCATACACAAGTTAGATTATCACATTTGAATTATGTGCTGCATCAATTGTAAAATGTATTGAGGAATGTTTGTTAGTTCTCTTTTGAGATTCATCAACTGTTTATGTATATATCATTCTGATCCTTACACAAGTGGTGCCTTTCAACATAATTTTTGGGGCTCAAGTACTACTTAATTTTAGTCTATCTGGCTAAATCAAATTTTAATTTTTAAACTCAATTTATGCATGCACCTTTTTTACGGATTTTTCAGGAGGCCTACAGCACTACAGGACCGTAATAGAGATAGTGATGATGATGAATACCAAGATAGAGATTATGATGTTGCAGCATTGGCAAACAATTTGAGCCAGGCTTTCCGTTATGGAATCTACAGTAATGATGATATTGCAGAGGTTTGATTTTGTATTCAATTTGTCATTTTGCGTCATAAGAAGATTAAAAGTTCTGTAGAGCTGAGAGGACTAGAGTAGCCTTTGCATAGTATAATTTTTTGTTAATGCATTAATCAAAATTATCTCTCTGCTTTTGCAGGCTCATGGTTCTATGGAACGTGATGATGAGGTATGCACATGAGTGCTAAAAGTCATGACTAGATTATACTTTTTGTTTCCATGCCTTTTCAGCAGATTAATGATGGTGATGACTTATAAATGGCCCTCATATAGTATATATATTTTTTTTGGTCATTAATCGTTCTTTCCCTGTCACATATATTCAATGGATAGGTTTCTGATAGTCTGGTACCTTCTTACAAATCCTAGGATCTTTCTTTTCCTTCATCTTTCATGATGACAGGTTGGATGAGTGAGTGTTGGTCTTAGTCGATGACATTCTATAGGGCATAATTAAACATAAAAAGCCAACAAGCAGATGATTTACTTCTCTATAAACTATTATAATCGTATTTGCATTTTTTAACTGATGAAGCTTATGTCTCATCACATCGTGTATTCAATTAATCCCGTACTGTTACTTGTTCAGGATGTCTACTTTGATGATGAGTCTGCTGAAGTTGTCATTTCTTCCCTTCGGTTGGGAGATGAACAGGAAAGGTATAAAAAAGCTGAATTATTTTAATATTTGAGCTTATATGGAGTATTTTATATCCTAAATTTGTTGCCTGTTTATTAGCTGACTTTTTATATTGTCACAGTGGGTCTCTTTTCACAAACTCCAACTGGTTTGCTTTTGAGGAAGATAGAACAGTTGATGAACATGCTTCCCCAGTCCCCAAAGCTGAGGGGCATGATGGTGTTGTAAGAGCTGAAAATGTCATTATCGAGGAGGATGAGGATTTGGCAGATACTGCAGCTTCCAGACCTCCTGAACAGAAACCAACTTCTGATGATAACGTGCCTAGCAAATTTCCTGAAGGTTCTACAGAAAGTGATGCTGGTGAGTCCCAGAAACCACCCGAGAAGGTTGAGTGGAGGGAAAGTTCTGATTCTACTGAAATGCCGCCTCCTTCTAATGCTGAAAACATGTCCAGTTCGACCCAACTCCCCCCACCTTTGCCAAATGGTGAGGTACAGGAGGAATTAGAATGTCAAACTGATATTGAACCTGATAAAACTATTGCTTCTCCATCGGGATATTCTCCTGACTCAAAAGATTCTGCTATTGATCCTCCGCAATCCAAAGAAGAAGTGGGTGAAGGGAACAAAAACATTGAAAAAGCTGTAGAGTCTAATGATGCAAAGGACGACTCTCCTGAGCCCGCAGAATGTGGAAAGGATAATTAATTGATGGGGACAACTGTAAATTGTTACACTATATTGTCCCCGGACGAAGATAGCACTGTAATGAATTGGGAGGATTAACTCCGCGAATGATGCAGCTGTCGTTAATTCTAATACGGGGTTCACTAGAGCCAAGGTGATGATTTTTATCCTTCTCTCTGTGCAATAAAGTGCTATTAGCTCTCAATTGATGCCTAACAGCTATTGAATCTGTAGATTTGTTTTGGCCCCTAAGTTTTTTAGTATTTGTAATTGTAGTACTTGCTGTCAATGTATGTTTATATTTTTAGTACTTACACACTCTCTCTATCTCTGTCAAAGTGCAATCTATAGATTCATATCCAAGTTGTCAAATTTGTAACTCTTGACGCTAGAATAGTGCTCACTTTATTGGGGGTTAATGTGTCACAAGACTCACAACCATATATAGTCTTTTGGATCATAGTATTCTCAAATTTGCACTGGCTGATTCTTTCCCTATTTGTTATACTACTTTTTAAAATTTATTTGAAGAAATGTGTTATTCAAATTTGCACTGGCTGATTTGTTCCCTATCTAAATTTATCGATATTGAAGATCCATCGATATTTTCACAAATTTAAGGCTTTGACATTTTTATCGACATCTATATTTTCAGTCTTTCATGACAGTGTATTAGGAAGTTTCTTTTACACTTTGAAGAGTAGTCGGAAGGATAATGTGAACAAAACACAGGATAGCATTTTTTGTTAAAGAAATTTAGATAGCCTTTAGTGAATATTACTCCCTCCACCCCTACTAACTACATAATTTAAAAAACCTGTTTTGTAAGAAAAATAATTTTGCTAATTTTTTGGACAAATAAATGAGAAATGTTTTGGAAAGTTAGTATTGAGAAAGTGATTTATTTTCATTTAAAATGTGTAAAATTCATTGTGAGAATGTTAAAAAAATGTGAAATATTTTATAGGGGATGGAGAGAAGAAAATGATATTTGTAATTTGTATATTTTTTATTAAATTAAAACTAGTACTAAATAAAATTATTAATTTATAATCTAAGATTGTAATTAATCAAATCTTATATACTATTTTTGCCCCGATAAGAAATGTTTTCATCCATTTGAATTTAATGTAATATATCAGAGGATATTGCGTGATATTGTGAGATTTAAATATAAATAAAATAATTGTTATAAAAGACAAAAAATTTTATGAATTCGAATTCACGATAAAGTTGGTTTTGTCAATTATTATTTCACAAGAGATCTACTCCTTATAAAAATATGTAATATATAATTTTTATAAATATTTTAAATAATAATTCTTACAATATTCTATAATATTTTTTAAAATATTTATAATTAAATAAAATGAATGAGCATATTTTTTTTTGTTGAGGGAAGAAGTAATTTATATCGGTTGCAAATTGATAAAAAAAATAAAAATGGCGAAATTGTCACCGCAGCGCAGAGACCCTCGTCGCACACGCTCTCTTCCCCTCTAAACTCGGTAAACCCCACGAAATTCGAAAACCCCTGGTTACAACCAGAGGTCTAAAACTCGGCGGCGAATGATGGCCAACAACGACGAGGTTCGATTCATATCTTCCTCCATTAAACTGCCGCCGTTTTCCTCTACGCACCATCTCCACTCCCCCCTTTCTTTCCTGCAGCACACCCCACGTTGCAGTTTCGCGAAGTTGCCTTTCAACTTCACGTTCAATTTTAGTCCTCAGCCCATCAATTTCATCTCCAAATTCGTCCAAAATCAACCATTTTTACATCACAAGTTCAACAATCGTCTGTTCGAAACATTGTTCAAGAAACCCCCTCTCTTTTGCTCCGCCACATTAGTTTTGTCCGACTCAGAATCTGGTCCCTCGTCGACTCAATCAAAAAGCGGAGACGACTCGAGCACATTGATTCAGTACAAGGGTGATGAGTCCGGGCCTGTCACTCAATCTAAGAACGCGGGCGGTACTCGAGCAGCTGAGGAAGAGAGGGTCCTAATTAGCGAAGTACTTGTGAGAAACAAAGATGGGGAGGAGCTGGAAAGGAAGGACATGGAAGCTGAAGCCCTGAATGCTTTAAAAGCTTCACGAGCCAATTCGGCTCTCACGGTGCGTGAGGTGCAGGAAGATGTGCACAGGATTATTGCCAGTGGGTACTTCATGTCTTGTATGCCGGTCGCTGTTGACACTCGCGATGGAATTCGGTTGATTTTTCAGGTATTAATGAAAGTTCATTGAAACGTATTCTCGTACGTATTTACTGATTGAAGAATCCTAGTGTACCAGATTTCCTTATTAGTCTCCCTTAAGCTGAATGTGAAATCGTTCAAACTTAAGAAGTGGATTTAAAAGAATTTCTGCAACCTGTGCTGTTGATGTTGTAAATCTAGTAATAGGAGCACTTCATGCAACTGTTCTCCAAATATAATGATAATCTGTCTCAATATGTTTGTCATCACATTTATCATGAAAACTTTCTTCCAAAAGCTAATCCTTGAGAAGTTTATATGCAAAAGACTAAACGGACAAATTGACTTCGCATGCATGTGTTAATTCAATCCATTTTGACCGCTTTTGCACATTGATTCCAATACATACTTGTGCTGGCCAGGAATCCGATAATGAGTTCCCAATTTATAATAGCTATGATTTATTATTTTCAACATATTTTGTCATAAGGTAGAACCAAACCAAGAGTTTCAAGGGTTGGTGTGTGAAGGGGCTAATGTACTTCCATTGAAGTTTATAGAGGATGCATTTCGGGATGGATATGGTGCGTTTACTTCTGCTATTACTGGCAGTATACTTGTGGACAGTGAAGTTCCTCGCCACTCCACTTGTTAAGGGTTTCTGATGTTAGACCTTCCCCCATTTGTGTGTCAAGTTATGCAGGAAAAATAGTAAATATCAGACGTTTGGATGAAGTAATAAGCTCCATTGATAGTTGGTACATGGAACGGGGCCTATTTGGAATGGTTAGTTTTACACATAAGGAAGTTCTCTTTGTTGTTTATATTTCTGATGGTTAGAATGTAATGCTAAATATTAGCATAACTAATGGTGCTAAGGTGTCAATTTGCTCCTAATGCCTATTTTTAATAATCACTCTATCAGGTTTCTGGCGTTGAGATTCTTTCTGGAGGTATTATTAAATTGCAAGCCTCAGAAGCAGAAGTCAATAATGTATCCATACGTTTCCTTGATAAGACGTGAGTTATTGGTTTCTGTATTTCATGACAAGTGAAGATATATGGTATTATGTTATCTCATGGTTTCCTTTTTTTTGGTCATCCCAAGTGGTGAGCCAACTGCTGGGAAAACAAGGCCGGAAACAATACTCAGACAACTTACAACCAAGAAGGGACAGGTATCTAGCGTTAAGGTTTCTAGGACAATATTCATTATTCTTTTGTACATTTGATGTTGATGTAAACCTTGCTACATAGAACTTTTCTACAGCCTCTGCTCTAAATAGAGGCTAATTCGTTGAACCATAGTTGCCGTGAAATAATGTTCCCTGAACTCTTTCTTTTTTTTCTTTAAGAAGCTCACAGTTCTGTATTAGTGACTAGTTTCCGCATGATAATTACACCTCTTTCAGAATTACAATTTGTATCAAGAACATCATTACATTCTTCATTCATGGTTGATGAGTTTTCTGTTGTCATGCTTACCATTTCTTAATTGTAAATTCCCTTTTACCCCTTGTTTTATGTAGGTCTACAGTATGATTCAGGGGAAAAGAGATGTTGATACTTTGTTGGCAATGGGTGTTATGGATGACGTTAGTATTATTCCTCAGCCATCCACTGGTAAATGCCATTTGATGCTTTGTTTAAGTAATTAATATCGGCTTCCGGATGTTAAATGCAGTGTCTATTTCCATCTTTTAATTTCTGTGATGCTTCAGACACTGGCAAGGTTGATTTGACTATGAACATTGTTGAGCGTAAAAGCGGAGGAGGAATTTCTGGAGGTGGTGGAATATCAAGTGGGTCTGTAATATTTCCCGATTATATTGGCAGACTCTGAGATGTGATTTCTTTTTCTCCGTGTTAGCATGTACTGAACCTAATTTATTCAATGGCATTTACTTTGCAGAATAACAAGTGGGCCTCTAGCTGGACTTATAGGGAGGTAAATGAGTAGCAATTATCAGTTTATTATGTAAAAAAATCTCTTTCACGTGTACGGTCTGTGAAGATTCTGATTCAATTCTATAATGTAATATCAATTTGTAATTCGATGTGGTACTGCTGCCTTACTTTGTGTAGCCTTACTACTAGATCATGATTGCTTTTAATTCATTAACTTATCTTGAATAGCTTTTGCATATGTTTGTTTGCAGCATTGCAATTTATCATAAAAACCTTTTTGGACGGAACCAAAAACTTAATCTATCACTAGAGAGGGGGCAAATTGATTCCATATTTAAGATAAACTATACAGATCCTTGGATTGAAGGAGATGATAAGAGGACATCAAGAGCAATTATGATTCAGGTAATTAATGTCTATCTTATCATTCGCTTATCATGTCCTATATCAATTGACACTTATTTATGGAACAATTATCAGAATTCAAGAACCCCAGGAACACTTGTACATGGAAATCAACCCAATAACAGTGGCCTCACAATTGAGCGCATCACTGCTGGAATTGAGTATAGCAGGCCATTTAGGCCAAAGTGGAACGGAACAGCTGGACTTGTTTTTCAGGTATATGTCAAGAAAAAATGCCCTTTTTCCCTTCATCTTGTGCAGTACTCGACTAATTGCTGCCTGTCTTTGTTAACATTCTTCGGGGATCCATGGTTTAGTAATTTTGTTGCGTTAAAAACCCCATTTATATTTAGTTGTTGTATAGGAATAGGTTGCAATTCTTTCAACATCAGTATTAATGTCTTCACATTATTGGTAAAAATATTAACGAAGGTATTCTTAAATTGACTGATTCTTTATTATAGCGTGCTAGCGCACGTGATGAGAAAGGAAACCCTATCATAAGGGATTTCTTTGGCAGTCCTCTTACTGCAAGGTATGTATGTTGTTGGATACTAGTGCCCAGCTTTCTAATTTAGTTAAGATGTAGTGCTATCTATTCAGTGCGTGCAATTGAATCTTTGCTACAGTGGCAACGCTCATGATGATATGGTACTTGCTAAACTTGAGACTGTATATACTTGCTCTGGTGATCCGGGTGCTTCTATGGTCAGTCATTTTCCATTTGCATTAAGGTTTTTCTTATGTGAATAATGTTAATCTCCAATTAACTTTTCGTGTAATTTTGAATCGGAAAATTGCAGTTTGTCTTGAACATGGATCAGGGGATCCCTGTGTCTCCAGAGTGGCTAGTTTTCAATAGAGTAAATGGTCGCGCTAGGCAAGGTTTTGTTGTTGGACCTGCACGGTTTCTTTTTGGGTAAGTTGGTAGTCTTCAGTTGATCTTCTCAACTGAAATCTTAGGAGCATGTTTTCGCTATTGACTAGTATAGTCACTTGGAGAGCTGCTAAAAAATGAAAGTATGTCTTGTTGTATCTGATTATCATTGTTTAATTTAAACAGTTTGTCTGGTGGTCATGTAGTGGGTAAATTTCCCCCTCATGAAGCTTTCCCAATTGGTGGAACCAATAGCGTGAGAGGCTATGAAGAAGGGGCAGTTGGCTCAGGTCGCTCTTATGTAGTTGGAAGTGGAGAAATATCAATCCCTTTGGTAAACATTGACGACACTGATCTTTACTAGTTCTCATCGATTAGATTGCATGTGTAGATATTAAAAAGTAGCTTGAATTAGCTTACTTTTTATTAAGTTTTATTTGATTTTGCAAAGCCTGATATTTACAGGACTGGTTTTCAAAACATTTAGTCGCCAAAAGGCATGTAAAAATAGGGTTTGGGGGTCTGTGTAGGAAAGGGGCTATAGCCTCAATGGCTGGGTTGTTGGGTATTATTATCTGTTCCTAATCCTAATTCAATGTTGTACTCTTTGTAGATGGGTCCAGTAGAAGGGGCTGTTTTTGCTGACTATGGAACTGATCTTGGGTCAGGTCCAACTGTTCCAGGTTTGTCCCTTTTCCCCTCAGCTTGGAGTGGCAATTATGGAATATATAATTATTCTCTACAAATTATATCCTCATTATTAGTGCTGCTTCTGAGTGCTTCATATATCATATCTCATGAGTATACACTCTTGCTATCAGGTGATCCTGCTGGGGCAAGAAATAAGCCTGGAAGTGGATACGGATATGGGGTAGGTGTTCGCGTGGACTCGCCTTTGGGCCCACTCAGACTCGAGTATGCGTTCAATGATCAGAGAACTGCTGGCCGATTTCATTTTGGGATTGGCCTCCGAAACTAGACTGGTCTACCTATCTTGATTCTTTCGTCGCCTTTATTTTTTTACTAGTTTATTAGTGATATATTTACTAGTGTTGAAAAGTCTCGGGAAGCTTCATTGTTATGTTAGGAAATAGGAACCTTGTTTTATAAGCTCAATCATATCTAATTCCAACCAGATCTAGCGAAAAAAGTTTGATCTGATTTGTTTGTTCACTTCAGAATAAATACTCCTGAGAGATTTGCAGAGTTTCAAAGGAAAACGAGCCAAAGTTCCCAAAGGAAAAGTCAGTCTACTGCCTCGTCTCTGAAAAGTTGCATATTTGCATACTTTTAAAATAAAAATATTTTTATAATTTTCAATCTTATAATCTTTGCTTTACTAAGGCAGATCTTGGAGGGAAGGAGGTAATTTTTTTTTTTTCTATATTCTTTTTTTGTCTTTGCTTTACACCATCAAAGTTGAAGAATATACCTGTAGTCAGAAATGGAAGTTGCAGTTGAGAAGTTGAGTAGCAAGCCGTATAAAAAGTTAAACTTAACTAATAAAACAGCCCTGATGTATTTGGAAATGCCTAAATAGGAATAGATAACAAAAGGTTGTAATACTTTTTCCTTTGTGATTCGTGAAATATCCACATTTTTAGTAAGTAGGATTAACACTTTTGCACATTATTTAGACGGTGTAAATGTATACAATTGTAACTTGTTAATTAAATAATTGGTATTGATGAACAAATATAGTATTTTAGTGTAACTAAATAACTCTCTTCGTCTTCCAATAACTTTTATATTTGGAGATAACATCATAATAAAAAAAAAATAGAGTATTTGTGTGTAAAGTTAATAATAAAATTAAAAAATAATTTTAGATTGGTATATTTTTAAAGCATTATTTTCAAATTGATACAAAATTTTTGCATAATAGAGTAAATATGAGTTGAATAATAGAGTTAAATTTTTGTGTATTGTATCAACTTAAAAATAATATTTTTAAAATGTTATCATTTTGTATTTGTTCCTAAAATTAAAAAATGTGTACTTTATTGATTTTTTGTGAGTGTAGATATTTTTTAAGTGTATAAGATTTGGAATGTGGAAATAAGATAAATGTCAAATTTAAAATTGGGATAGTGGGGGTAATATTTCAAAAGAAATTCGTACCCAATGTATATTAGTTTATGTTATGCATGATTTTATACAAACATTCCATATGTAATATACGTATGTCCAATGTTCATAAATAGAGGGACAAAAATGTCAGAGTTAAATCGAGTAACAAACGTCCTTTCAAAAAAAAAAAAATCGAGTAACAAACGTATTATTAGTTATTGGAAAAGTTTTATACGAAAATAATTTATGATAAATTTATCATAAATTAATTTTAAAGTATTAAATATTTAATTAATAGTATAAGAATTTGATTAGAAGTTAAAAATTTTGGGTTAACAATATTATACTATTATAATTGTAATAGATTTTACTGCTTCCAACTTTTGATGTTATTGATAAATATTATAAATCATTTTTATATATAATAATATTAATTGTTCGTCTAATATTATGTTACAATAATGCAGACAATATAGTGCCTGCAATATCACATAATTATTCATGTAGCATTATTGTTTAATATAATAAAATATGTACAAACAAATAATACTGTTAACACAAGCTAATATAATATATTTATGATTCAACCTTGACTTGTTTTTTTTTTTTAAATCAAGTTTTTTTTTATAGAGTATTTCATCAAATGCAATATTGCATAAAAAAGTAACTAATGATTTTACCTCATTTTTATATCCATCAATTAGTTTGCCATAGAAATCAAATCATTTTTTGATATAAAAAAGAAAACAAAATAGATAAAAGGAAACCAAGAGAAATTAAATTCAACACCCACGTATATAACACTTGAAAAAGAAAGTGGTATTTAATTATGACATCATATTGGATGGTTGGTGCTTAGTCACTGGCTGCCAATAATGTCAACTGGCTGGCTGTTGTCTTTACTAATCCATCAAACAATAAGTATGCATATAAATTTGGATATACACATACATATTGATTCTAATTTCTGAACCACCACCCTTTCAATCAATCAATTGCTATTTAAGTTTAGTGTTTGTTGTTAAACTCTTTTTTATAAGTTAAAAAATTATTTTATCAGTTTTTAAGTATTTTTATAAGTGCTTAAAATCAATCTGACAAAGGAGAATTTTTACTTCTGGTTTCTTATAAACACTTCTCATACACTCCCCAGGACAGATAATATTCTATCCACAAAAAATATGCTCATTTATTTGAATATAGTTTAATTCGATATATCGGGAGTATATTGTAAGACCCTTTTATGAATAAAGAGAATATTACGTCCGTCTACGAAAAATACGCTCACATATTTGCATGTGGTTTAATGCAATATGTCGGAAGGTATTACGGGATATTGTGAGATCGGATATGAATAAATAGAATATCTTTGAGAAGTACATATGACATACTTTTCAAAGATATTCTCTCTATTCATATCGGACCTCACAATATCATGTAATACCTTTCGACATATTGCATTAAACCACGTGCAAATATGTGAACGTATTTTTCGTGGACGGATGGAGTATTAATTTATGGAAATTAAGTACATATGATATATTTTTTATAAACAATTACTTTATTCATAAACGGACCTCATAATACCCTGTAATATCCTCCGACATATTGCATTAAAACATGTGTAAACAAGCGAACACATTTTTTATGGACGGAGATAGTATCATATACTTTTGTAAATTAAGTGATTTTTTGCAAACACATAATACCTTTTTAATCAATTTTTAAAATCTCTTGATTTCAAAACACTTTTTATTTTTATTGTTGTTATTAAAGTCACTTAATATCATTTTTTTAATTCCACTAGTGCTTGTAAACAGACACTTAGATGGACATATAAAAATAAATCATTTAAGAATAAACTTATATTTAAATGGAAAGTTGATAGTAATTATTTTCAAATATTTTTAGCTGGTGAATAATATAAGTACATATTTTTTTGTGGATGAGAACTGTATTAAAATAGAAATTAGCCCATAACTTTCCCACACCCACAACTTTATCAGTCAAAACTTATCACTAGGGGTGGCAATTTCGTATACGACACGATAACACGACACGAAAATGATACGAAAATTGCGGGTTAGTGTTTAGGCTTATCGTGTTCGTGTCCTTATTGTGTCGACCTAATAAGGACACGAATATTTCGTGTCGTGTTCGTGTTCGTGTCGTGTCAACCCGTTTAAACACGATAAAATTAACAGATGACCCATTAACCCGTTAACAACATGTTAATCTGTTAGTGATCTGATATACATTACTAATATGTATCTGATAGTAGCACGTTAATAAATTTTAAATATTAAATATATTAATATTAAAATTGATAATAAATATAAAATTTATTAATTTTCGTGTCCTTATCGTGTTGTTTCGTGTTTTTATTTAATTATTAATTTTTTAAAATTGATAAATAAACTTTTGTGTCATTATCGTGTCGTGTCGTGTTGACACGAAAATTTTCGTGTTCGTGTTTACCTATGTCTTATCGTGTCGTGTTCGTGTTTCACCTTATCGTGTCGTGTCGTTATCGTGTCGACACGATTACACGATTTGCCACCCCTACTTATCACACTACGAGCAGATAAAACATTAAATATATATATAAAATTAAGTTGAAGATGATGAGGAGGATGATGAGAAATAAAAGAATTTTAATTATAAATAAAAAATATTTAGCAGTGTATAATATCAAATTTATAAAATAAAAAATATTAGTGAAATATCTATACAAATTTGACTTATATACATTTTTTTTACTTATATACAACTAAATGCATATAAATAAACACAATTAAAATTTACTGTAGTGTAAAATATTATATTTATAAAATTTATAAAAATTAGTGAAATATCTATATAAATGAATTAATTTGATGAATTTTAAAAAAGAACATCACTCATTTGGGCCTATATACAATTAAATATATAAAAAAACTAGCAAAATAAAATTTTCAATAGTGTAAAATATTAAATATATAGAAACAAAAAGGAATTAATTTGGTGAATTTTAAAAAATATGACTCAATTTGAAGTTATATACAATTAAAATATATAAAATCTAGCAAAAAAAATGTCATATCATCATTACCGGTTGGGTAATCTTCAACTCCCAGTTGTAGGACTAGAAACTCATTTTCTTGAAACTTATAGGACGAAAAACAAAAGTAAAAAAAATAATAGGACTAAAAATAAAGTCAAAATAAAATTAAAGGATAAAGACTCTCTTTTTCCTAATTATTATGAGGTGTTTTCTTTTTTAAGTATAAAATACATTGTTAGATGTCTAAAAAAAATGTAAAACTTATTATGAAATAGAGAAAGTAAGGGTCGGTTACAACACCCTACAATTATAAGTATATATTTGAACACCCATACAATGAAAACTCTTTATTTAACATTGGTACAATTTTTGGGCCCACACAAGTTATATTCTGAGAAAGAGGACATCCGCCCATGCAGCTAGGCCCCTTTTTCCTATTTGAGTTGACATTATAGGTCATTTATGTTTCCCATACAAATTGCTTTTCAAGAAAATGCAATCTTATTATCAGATTCTCTCACAACCCTTCTCTCACAATCTTATTCATCTTTGCTTCTCAAGAAAGGAACTGTGTTTTGCGAAACTAATGAAAAGAGAGATTTTTCCACTTCACTTTGACAAAGGTAATATTTCTGCAATATTACGGGTTTTTTCTTCTAATAATAGTGTTTCTTGATATCAAAATGATGGGTTTTGGGTGCGATTGAGGATTATTGATGATTGTGGGGTTTCTTCATCTAAAAATTAGGGGTTTTGGGTGAGATTCATGCGATTCATCTTAATATTAATGTTATTTTGGTGCGTTAGTTGGGTTTCTTCATCGTTTCATTTAAGGGTTTTTCATTTGGGTTTTCTTCTAGCTTGAGGATTATTCGAAGTGGTACTGTGTCAGTCAGGTTTTTTTCCAATTTAGGGTTACTTCATTTTTTGTTTCTTGTGTGTTTTATGCTTAATTTTTTAGGATGTTTATGACATAATCCTTGATTTGTTAGTCTATTTATCGTTCTTTTGAACTGTTAGATTTTGTCTTATTATGATATGAGAATTCCACATTCTATCTAATCATCTAATCTCGAAGACCCAAAACCTATTCTAGATAATTTAACGGATGATTTTCCATAAATCTTTATCAATCAAGTTGTTATGGTACTGGAAACAGTGAATACATATTTGGTTTTACAATAATAAATGAGATTTACTTATATTTCAGTGTTCTAATGGATATTATATTGTTTAGTGGTTGATTTAAATATGTGTCTTTGTGGTGTTTGATAGTAGATGGGGTGAGGTAAACTGTCCAGGAGAGGAAAATATGTTTATCTTTCTTCTTCCAGTGACAATGCTTTTAGAAATGAGGAAAGAGTACTTAAAAAGGATATGAAGGTTTGTGAAGGGGATGTTCGACTAGGAACTAGAGGTAAATTCAATTATTTGACATATGTATTGTTGTTGTTACAGAAATATGATATTTTTTTTCATGTTTATGAATTACGAAAGGATCTCAGAGCTCAAAAGCCCGTTTTAGAGTTGAAGGAGAACAAACTAAAGGTTAGTAAATGCATAAAATTGAATGATACCTAGATGTTGACTGAATATTTGGTCATTTATTGTTATTTACATATGTCTAACAAATATTTTTTATATTTTAGGGAAAAGAAAGTTGCGATATGTTTACGAAACTTCTGATTCAGGTATTACTGCATAGTTTTAAAAGGAAGTTGTATCTAATGTACATGTATTCTTTTATTTTTTATGTGCCATAATTTTCAACTTAGTGATCTCATTTTTTATTCAGATGACGTGCAAGATGATGATGATATAGGTTTAAGAAAATCACATAAAAGAAGAAACACGGATACCGAATCAGGTGTTACTTTTGATTGACATTTTTGAATGTGTTTATTTCTGGTAAGCTTTTTTAGGTTTTGTAGATAACGGTAAGATTTTTTATTTTACCTTTAGATAGTCCACTAATATTTAGGAGGGATCATCCACAAGAGAAAACATTAGAATCAGGTATTTATATCAATTTTCTGTAAAAATGTTTTGATTTTGTACAATTAGATAATGACAATTGTTGTACTCTGATTTTGTTTAAAAGCTTCCAGCCCGTGTATGAAGAGGAGGAGGGATGATTATAGAAAGAAATCACCAGGTATATGTTGAAGAAAACATTCAGTAAAAATTCTTACCTCTAAAAACATGGATGCACTTTTGTAACACTAGTCTTTTTTTTTTACACTGCAATTTTTATACAATGAAACTGCAGTAATTAGAAGAAGGCGGCGCCCAAGTACAAGTGAACAATATACTGACGCAAACTCAGGTAAGAGAATGTGTAAATTTAGTTCATATTGAGTTTTAATACACTAGTTTTACAACGAACTAACTAAAAAACATTATCTGGTTTATGTGTTAGTGTACAAGAGAAGCACTTCAAAAATGAATGCCAAAAAGAAACTTGAGACTAAAAATGAAGAAAGAAATCACCCGTTGAGAGTTATAACTCAGTACATGATTTGCCCACTATGTGTGTTGGTTTTTATAATATGGTAATAACTCAGTACATAATTTGCCCACTCAGTATAACAATTAGAATGGTTATGCAGAAACTTAGTTCTGGTATGCATTATTTTAGATGTTATTCAAAAAATTGTAGTCATTATTCAAGAAATATTTGATATAATTCAGAATGATATGGTTATGCAGGTATTAAGTCACCATTCTTAAAAAATTATAGTTAGTGAACGATTAGAAGTGTTATGCAAAAACTTATTATTGTTATGCTTTTGATCTATATGTTATTCAAAATCTAATAGTCATTATTCAAAAGGTATTTGTCATTATTCAAAAGTTAGTTAGTGTTATGCAAACTATTTGGGTTGGTGTTATGCACTCTATCATGGCTAGTCGTATGCAGAAATTATTTAATGTTATGCAAATATTGATAGTGTAATGCAAAAAATGTGTATTGTTTTGCATTTTTTACAATGTGTTATTCAAAAAAAATTAGTCAATATGCATGTGTATACATTTGTACTTTCCATAAGTTATGTATAGTGTATGGGTTTGCAGACATTGATGTCATTGTTCAAAATTTTGTTAGTGTTATTAGGAGTTTTAGGCAAAAAAACGTTTATTGTTATGCGCATTTTATGATTTTATTTGCAGGTGGTATTACTGTGGCACCAGGAGAGACGTACTATAGATCTAATCTGCGCACAGCCATCAAGGAGATAAACAATTTACGTTTTGAAGATTGTCATATTCGGTGGATAAAATTGACACCTTTTTGGCTGTTGTTTGACTGTATTCATAAGAAGGGTGATGCGAGGATGTTGAAGATGTGCCACAAATACGAAGATGATATTATGAAGTTGATCAGAACATTCGACTTTGAAACAGGGGAT
>JAPKLY010000017.1:573792-647193 GCA_026898435.1 Prunella vulgaris | reverse complement strand
AGTATCCCAGATTTCTTTAGCTGTTTTCAGATGCATCAGCCTGACCGAGTTCTCGTAAGAAACGGTGTGGAGTATAATGTTTTTGGCAACATTATCCAGTCCTATTTGCTTAATCTGATCAGAATTAAGCGCGGACCTCTCCACTTCTTCATCTCCGGCGGCTGGAACAGGGACATTGCCAGCAACAGGCCAAGTCGTCTGAAGATTTCTCATAAATCTGATTGGGCCATGTTCAATCACCTGTGGCATCTGATCATGAATAGAATAGAGATGTGCGAGTACCCTGAATTTCCAATAATCATAATTGTCAATAGAGAATTCAGGAAGATTGCCCTCGAGGCGTTTAGAACCGGATGCCATGATATGCAGTTTTTCAGAAACAAGATCAGTTCAGTAGACCACCAAAAGTTTCTCCTCAGAAACTGTTGGTAAATAAAGTCAGTGATCTTTTGAACCACTGCTCTGATACCACTTGTTGGTCCCGAAACGAGTTAAATCAGTGTATGGGGGGAATACACTGATGTCAGATTTTTCTAAAAGACTCAGAAAAATGCTCTAACGCACTCAGTCAGGATTCCCTGAGGTACTCAGTATGCTGAATGTCCGCAGGGGCAGCAGAGACGGTTCAGTAATGAGTCAGATAAGCTGAGTGTGAGTAAAGTGCTCGGAGGCTCAGTAGAGATAACAAACCTACTGACTGCTCGGAAGTGAGTCAGTTGGACTACTATCTCAGTGAGTCAGAGTACGTGCAGAAAGTGAGCCCTTAGATTCTACTCGTTTTAGTTTCTGAAAAGCGTTTTCTCTGAGTTGCTTAGTAAATTGGTGGTTAAGGCTGAGTGCACAGTATTCAGATTCAGGATGATTGATTCAGTCCTGAAGTTAAAACCAATGCAGTATGTTCAGTTTAATATGATGACATTTATGATCCTGAACAAAACAGTAAATCAGCACACAGGGGACTTTTTAACGTGGTTCGGAGATAACCAACTCCTACGTCCACGACCTGATTTAACAGGAAGCTATCCTCAAAACCCTGAGGATAGGTACTTGGGTTTTACGTGCCAAGGGACACGAGTAGCCAACTTTCTCTCTTAGGAACTGACCCCTGGGCGTTTTACAAGTCCCAGTCCTTCTAACCAACCTATCTCACACTTTGAGAGGTTTGGTATTCTGGTTTCCAACTAAGATAGCTCTAGCAATACAAATCAGTGCTAAATAATAGAGCTATCGATCTAAGCAAATACAGAGTGAATCCTACTACAACACTAGGGAAATTTAATTGCAGAGTGTTGTTTATGATGTGCTTTGAGTTCTTGGATTCTTGAGAGTTTTCTCTTGGAAATTTCCCGTTAACCTTGAATGGGTGCAAGGTTCTCCATATTTATAGGCGAGATTCAAAATAGATCCGTTGGAGGAGATCAAATCAATTTTTTCCTATTTTAGGTAGATTGCAGGCTAGAAATACTGTTCGACCTACCCGCCATGCTTATTCTGGCAAGTTGTCACATCACCTGCAACCTTTTTGAGACGCATTAAATGCCGCATTAAATGCTGCGCAGACTCCGTGCTTGCGTATCGAAAGATCATTGGCTCTCTGCTATAACGGCTAGTTGACCTTCAGACATTTATCCTTTCTCGTACATTCAATGCTCCGAGTCTCTTGTAATAACTCAGTCTGAACGTGTGCCTTAATGGAGTCTTACTGACATTCTTTTTGTCTCTTGTCCCATAGCATAAATAACCTTCTTCTTTGGTCTGACATGATTCGGGTGATCTGAACCACAGCCTGAGTCAGGTCCTATGTGCATTCAGCACAGCCTGATAGGTTATTCAGCTCAGTATGTGTTACCTTTTTGCTTCGGACTTACAGGATTCAGGTGAACTGAACCAAGGCCTAAGTCAGGTCCTATGTGTACTCAGCACAGCCTGATAGGTAACACTTACTCTTCACTGACTGAGTTCTGTCCTGAACATGCTTAGTGTATTCAGTAGAAACATCAGACAATGGTACTTCAGGAATGACTTCAGGATGAATCAGCAGGCTTCGATTTTCAGCTTCAGAACAGACAATCTTCAGCGAGACTGACTGACTCCTTCAGAATGGTTTACGCTTCAGACTTCAGTAAATTGGGTCGACTCCAATATTCTTCAGTCTTCAGCATGGTCCTTCTGTACTGAATCTCTAACCTAACTATCCTGAACTATTTTATCCTGAACACTATACTTAGGCAAATTCATCAGGGGTTTTGGGATCTAATCAAAATACTCAGATTATCCCAACAGGGGATTTTGTGTTGGGGGGAAGAATGGTTTCATTGTCGAATACTGATGCCAAATTAATATTTGGCATTAGTTGTGGGACAGAGGCAATAGATCAAGTGGGTTATGAATACAATTTTCCACCGTGGGTTACGCGTGTGTTTGAAGAAGAGTTGAGTAAGAACAAGAGATACCTGGTGTTGTATAAACATTTGATTTTCAAGAAATTAAAGCAAGTGTTGGCTGGATTGAATGAAGAGAGTTGTATGGATGTGGCTAGACTGGTTCATTGTTACTTGATGGCATCGGTTCTATCTCCAAATAGAAGTGGTCCAGTTTCTACACACTTAACTGTATATTTAGAGAACTTTAATGATATGTGTGGCTATGGTTGGAGCGCATATATAATTGACTTCTTCAAGAGACAGCTGAAAAACAGTATCAAAATGAATGCTGGAGGGTGTGCCATTATACTTCCGGTATACAATTTATAATCTCTTTAGATTTTTTACATTAAAATTGTTTTCCTATGACATATAAATAAATTTTGTTGTTAATATTTTTTGGGACAGTACTGGTTGTGTGAACACACATGTTTATTCGCACCAAAAAATGAGTCATCTTTCCAAGGTTTCTTAAGTGGGACCTGTCACAAGTGCACAAAGTAATTGGGAGAGTGCGGCTGTCGAAAATTGGAAAGGTTAGTTATGTCATTTTTTTGAATATGTTGCTTGAGTAAATAAGTTTTTTAAATTCTTTTGTAACATTATTAATCAGGTCTTAAATTTGTCGCTGAAACACACTTCTAATGAGAGAGGTAAGCTGATAGAACTGCAGCAAATGAGAGAAGATGTTTTTCAGGATACGAGGGGTATGGATTCTGACAGTGTTGGATTGGAGACAACTGAAGATGGGCAGGATGTTTCACCAACCGCTGAAGACCTCACTGCCAATCAAAAAAATGATGATTTTGAAGAGATCATAACTGAGGTAAATTTGAATGAGGAGGGTAACCAGGCAATAGAAAGTGGAGATGTTGAGTGTTATGACGGGGCAGAGCCATCATGGAGGATTGGTGTAAGTCAGTTTTTAACCCAGCAAGATAGGGATGATGCTACGATACAGGGTGTTATTGTGGATATCACAGAAAAAGAAGCGTTTGCCGGAGAAAATGAGAGGTTGTTGATGGAGGTTGAAAGGATGAAGAAAGAGGTGAATGATACTAAGAAGATGTTTGAGAAGGAAATGAAGAAAAAGAATGACTGCCTTGAACAACTGCTTTCTCGGTGCACCAAAATAATATCAAAGCAGAACATCACTACTGAGCCTCCAATTGATACATCAGTATGCAGCAATCCTGGTTTAGAGTTGTTGGCTTTAGCAAGCGGGGATGCTAATACTGTTGTTGTCCAGGGTGATGACGATATGCCAAGTGCAACACAAATATATGAGAATGCAGAGAACTTAGCGAAAATTGATTGCATAACTGAAAAATTTGCACTGAATAACGCAAACAGGTGTGAGGGTGTTTTGGTGGAGGGGTTGCAAGACGTGCATTCACCCAGAATTGTGGGTAACTCGGGACAGAAGCTGACAGAAAATGATGCCGACATGATTGTTGGTATTCCGGAAGAGGAGCTGCCAAAAGAGAATACCAAACAGAGTTGTGAGTTAGCATCAGCAGAAAAAACCACATGTGTTGGGGTAGGGAAACAGACACGTTATCCATCGCCCACTTCACTTGTGTTGCGTGTAAAGGGGAGGACAGGGAGGAAGCCAATAGAGACTTCACCACAGCTGAACACAATTGAGCTTGTGAATTTGGTTGAGAATGCGGAAGGTCGTGCGAGAGATGCAGCTGTAAATAATTTAGTGCGTTTCAGATGTGATGAAAAATGCTACGTAGTGAAGAAACTAGATAAAAGTGTGTTGGAAGAGATTGAGTACTTTGCGCAAACCGAGGGAGAAGGGTATGCATTTAGTTTAGTTTATATGATTGAAAACTAATTCGTATATTTTAAAGCTTATAAAATTTTGTAGGCATGTGTGTTGGATAGGGAATCACTGTTATGCTGAGGTTACCATTGGACACGTTATTAGTGTTCTACACAATGGGACATATCCCGGACCGGTATGATTAATTTGCTTTAAATTTTAGATTATTGCCGACTGTTTTTTGCCCCTTTGTGTTTTATAAATTGTGGTATCTTTTTATATATATTTTTTGTAACATTTCTCAGGTTATAGATGCGTGGGCTCAACTATTGGTATTTAAATATGGAAAAGAAAATGCACGAGCTGCAAACACAGTGGTGTTTACATCCCAATGCTTGGTAAAAAAAAATTGGGTGCATCGCTGTTTGTTATTTTACGGTATACATAGTTATAAAGCATGCTTCTGTCTATGTCATGTGTAGGGTTTGATCAGGGGGGATAGCGCCACTCTCTTATAAAAGCTAATTGATGATGTTATTGAAGAATACTTGGATAAGGAAATGTTGATGTTCCCTATATTTGGTGCTGGTCAAGGTGTAGGTAAGAGATTGGGGTTCCATTGGACTCTGCTAACGCTTAATATACAGAAGGTTGAGTGGAGGTTCTATAATTCTTTACTCCCGAGAACAAGAGGGACAGGCGACCCACAATTGCAACAAACCTTTGTTGTGGTAAAGATGCAACAAACCTTGGAAAGTATTATTTTACCTATACTAAAATTAGTTAAAACAAAAATTAACATAACTTGAATATGTTTTATTTGTGAAAAAAATAGGTCAGATATGTTCATAAAAGGCTTCAAGATGCATTTAAGAAGCGTAGCAGTATCCACCATTTTCTGAAGAAACAACTAGTATTGCCGCAGAATCAGGATTGTATACAACAGACTTCGGGATCACTCGACTGTGGCGTTGTTGTGTGTCATATAATGGAAAAATTAATCCTCTGGAAACCTGTGCAGAAAGGAGATTTCAGCCTGATTTCTTCTGGGAATTTTCGGGCTAAGATGGTAACTTGGTTTTTTAGCCCAGACAATGCTATGTTTTGAAGTTGAAACTGATTGTTTTGCCATGAATATTATGGGTGGTATTTTGGACAAATGAACACCAGGTATTAAAATGTTATGTATGGGTGGTCTTTTGGACAAGTGAACATCCGTTATTGATATTCTGTAGTATCACTTATTTTGTATATTGGTGGTATTGGGATATCACTGTAGTTAGTTATTAGTAAATATTTTGTAATAACACTTATATTATCTAGTAATTTGGGATATTTTGCTTACTCCCATGTTTGCAGGTTTATAAGTGGGCATGTGCGGTGTATAATGTAAATGAAATATTAGCTTGTTATGCATAAAATTATATGTTATGCGATATGATTTAATGTTGTGCATTATATTTTCTGTTGTCATGTTATATTTGACCTGGTTTTTACTCAATTAATTATTATGCATACATTTGTATATTATGCAAAAATTTAGCAATGTTATTCAGAATGTAATAAGTTGTTATGCAAAATCAGATATTCAGATTTACTTGTGAATTTCCATATTGCAAAAGTAATACAACTCATAGAAGCAGAAATATGCTATTATATTTCTTGCTATATTTCCATATTACAAAAGATTTCCGTGATTATTTCATTTACTTTTGATATATTTCTTGCATAAAAGACAAATATTACTAGAGAACCAAAAGATGTAGAATCTACATATCAGAAGGATATATTGATATGCACCCAAGCAAAAAACTATGCATTTTATAATATAAGAGAGTAATACATATACAATATGCACCCACAAAAAAGCTACTACCATTTTAAGAAACTGATAGCAAATCAAAATTCAGCCCCACAAAACTTAATTGTTGGAATATTTAAGTTTCACTAGGCTGAACGTAGTTGCCCCTAAACTATGGGTTGTTGGCCCTGCCTGCACTACCTATCTTCATATCATATTTTCACAAAAAAATTAGCAATAACATTATTGCCACTTCCTGCACTACGACTTTGTCCAAAATATACAACTGCAAAAAGGGTGCCTGCACTACCAATTTGTCCAAAATATACAACATCAAAAGCATTTGTTAAGATCAACCTGCCCAAAGAAAAGAAATTCACATAAGATTGACAAAAACTATGGTCAAACAATATGTATATGTACACTTAAAAATATGTGAAATGTGTAAAGTTAGAGTACCTAAACCAATACTCATCTTGGTTTTTGAGCAAGTATTCTTTTTTTTTCGGAAACTCGTCATACGATGTGATTATTTTGGTTTTCGGACGACCGGGCTGTCTTTTTAAGATGGGTGGCAGAATCTTCACATTTCCCTTAACCTCGTTGATTTCAAATTTCAATGTACCTGGAATAGGGTGGATGTCTGATTTGTAGCATTGACAATAATTGCTTGAGAAGTAACAATCCTCCACATATGCTCGAATATCACCGGTTTGCCTGCTCAAAACAGCAACAGTGTGTGAACAAGGAAATCCAGTTAGTTGCCATTGAAAACATAAGCATGTCCTTTTCATCAGATTCACAACAGCAGAGACATCAGATCTAACAAGAAACTCCCCACTTGTACACTCAGATACAACCCAAGATTTTCCGTATTCTAATAGAGTAATCCACATATCATGCTTTGTTGGTACCAGGTGTTCATTCCAGATTTGAGATTTTTTCCTCCTTTTGACATACCAACAAGAGATTTTACTTCGTATATATTCGATCATGTGTGTGATTGGAAGAGATCTACCCTCTAAAATCCAGTTATTGAATGACTCGGCAGCGTTTGATGTCATCTCTCCGTACCGTTGGATGTGTGGTGAATGCGCCACTGCCCACTTATCATAAGGAAGGTATTGGAGCCAATCCACTGCGGACTGCCCACAAACTTGTGTGAACTTGGTAATGAACTCATCAAATAGACGAATATCGGGGGCATAGGCAGCAGCTTTGAAAAGATCGCCCAGCTCTGCTCGATGGTTATTCGTCCAACCAGTGGAAAATCTCCCCTTCAAGTTGAGAAGAAGATGATATAAGCAGAAGTAGTGCACCGGTTCTTCGAATACACTGTTGAAAGCATTCATCAATCCCAGATTTCGATCAGATATGTAGCATATAGTTTTTTCATGCTTCACAAAGTCACGCAACTTGCGCAGAAACCAGGACCAATTAGATATGTTTTCGGCTGACACGAAGGGAAATACAACTGGAAATAATCCTACAAGATCAATATGGATTTGCATCAGCTTATGATATTTTTCAAAGTGACAAACTTTGAATAGCACCACATCACACAGGACAACACATCACTTTTTTATATCATACAAACAAAAGTATATGTTATATAAACAAATATATAAATGCTTGGGCTGGACACATTAAATAGAAGAACATATTGTGATACCTACAATATGTATTAGCAGCATATGTTATGTACTTGGTTGTCCCTAACTTGTACATTTGCACATCACAACATCTATAAAAAGGCCTAAAAATAGCACAATAAAAATAACCAAAAAAGTTAGAATGGAACAATAGCACAGGCTGCACAACATATGTCATGTTATATTTGTCATTATTATGCATACATTTATATATTATGTTAAAAGGTATTTGTCATTATTCAAATGTCATGTTATATTTGACCTGGGTTTACTCAACTAATTATTATGCATACATTTATATATTATGCAAAAATTTAGCAATGTTATTCAGAATGTAATAAGTTGTTATGCAAAAACAGATATTCAGATTTACTTGTGAATTTCCATATTACAAAAGTAATACAACACATAAAAGCAGAAATATGCTGTTATATTTTTTGCTATATTTCCATATTACAAAAGATTTAAATAGATCCCATATATTTCTCAACTAATCACATGCAGATTGAAATTGTACATTTGATTGGTGCACACCAAAAAAATCAGATTGGTAGACATGGAGAGAAAATAGAATTTTCAGTACTTATCACAATAAAAATTCAAGATAACACATGAAACAATAGTGATATTACACACAACAAAAAAAGTTGAAGCCATAATTCCCAAATAAGAAGCATGTGTAAACCATGTCATACATGCACACTAATAAGGGAACCAACAGATTTCACAAAATTAAAATTCGTAATGTTACCATTGTTGTCATCTTTCACTGTAGTTGCTAACAAGGTTCCCTTAGCACGCCCCTTCATGAAGGTACCGTCGATAAATAGCATTGGGCGGCAGCTCCAAAATCCGTCCAAACAGGCCTTGAATGCAAAAAATACTCTTTCAAAACAGTGGGTCTTGTGATCGTACTCCAGGTCTGCAATGCTACCAGGGTTTGTCCGTTTCACAGCTGCACAATACCACAGAAGTTGGTCGTATGAGTCTTCATATGTGTCGTACATGTCGTCTTTAGCAGCTTCGATTGTGCGCCAAGCTTTGTGGTATGTAATGTGGAATCCGTAATCATTCATCATGTGGTCCTGTACATCCTTCCCACGTATGTTATTATTTTTCTTGAATTTTTCCAAGCATAAAGCTCCTAAATTTTTTGGACCTAACCTTGTGAGCTTCACATTTTCCAGGTTACCAATACATGTGTGATGTAAATTTGCTTTATAAATCTCATAATCTCCAGTTGCAGTCCGAACCCTTGCCTTTATAAACCAATTGCAGTGTTGAGCTTCATTTTCCGAACAAACAATATGCTGATATCTGATTTCATTCCTAATGAACTTGAAATTGAAATTCATTTGGGATGAGTACTTAATGATTGCACTCTTAAAGCCTATCTTTCCCCCTGGAAATACAGTACCAATCCCACCCCTTAACATATCAGACCAAGCATCTCCCAAGTAAGACTTCTTGGGCAAGTTTGGACACACATCATATGTAGGCATACTATACACACCAGCAAACTCCTCAATTTGACCATTCTGAGATGACTCATACAACCCTATATCATGTTGATTTTCATCATAATTTCTAATGGATATATGATCAGAACCAGGAACAGTAATACTGGATGAATGAGTATGGGATTCAAAAGCGCGCACATCAACCGAAACTACACGAAATGAAGCATGATTACAAAGCATGAACACATTACTCATATCATCTTCGGACTCCAATACACAATTAGATAAACTACCCACTGAGCAAAACAATTTAAAATTAATATTTTGAAGGTCTACCCAGTTGATTCGAACCTGATTCTTGAAATCATCCAGCGATTGGAACCTCCTGAGTGAAAAAAGCTTGCGTTCATCTTTGAAATTGGTGGCGAAAATGAACTTATCATCCATTATAAATTTAGGGCTTCTTCGAATTGGTAGGGATGAAGAGTGGCTTTGAGCAGCGAATTGCTTTTCTTCGAATAAGAGGCTTCTTCGAATTTAGGGCATTTTTGAATTGCAGAATGGTTTGGAGGGATTATGGGTGATTTTGTTGGATGCCCAAATCCAATGAAAATTGTATTAATTTGGTACAAAGCAAACATGGATGATATATGTATGAAATTCGAATTTGAATTATCTCCGTAGATATCTAGCACCTATGGTATGGACTGAATTCTGAGGATGATGGGACTCCATCTTTCACACAGTAGCTGAGAGCCTGAGTGCATAGGGGAGGAATGAAGTTGTGTTGTGGGACCCATGAGAGGTTGTAAATTGTATGGTTAGGAAATAAATTGTATTACTCTTAAATTTGGAAAAATTAGTTTAGTAACTTTAAATATGGTTATTTAAAATGTATGGAGTGGCAATTAATCCTTGATATAACTATATATTCTAAGATTGTATTTACTTCGCAAGTCTGGGTAGTATAAACATTACTGATTTAGTAGGTGAGATTAAAATAAACACAAATATAAATTGTTTACTTAACTAGTTAAAAAAGAGTTAAATTAATATAGTATTGTTTACTTTTCATGTTAATTTTTAAATTCTCACTATTTTTTAAATAGTGTAGTGTATTTAATATTGGGTTGATTGCTACAATGATAATACACTTGTATCCTCCCAAAATGGACTGGTAAATTTTGACAATAACACACATTTTTACTGAGTCAACTGATATACTCGATTTATAAACCGTTCAATAAACAACGAATAAAAATATATTATTTCCACAATACAGATTTATCTACCAAAGTAAACGCACCCAAGACCATATTGGTGGCTAACCAATAATGAGAACTCATAAACAAGGAGAAATTCTAACAAAAAAGAATGTGTCATCTCATTAATATTATAGTACTTAATTAAATTATTCCCACATCCATAAAACTTAACTATATTTTATTATTGAGCATGATATTTAATAAAAATTAACATTATATTGAAAATATAAATAAAGTACAAAAAAAAAGTGGAGATATTATGGGACTCATGTCTTTATCGGTGAGTATGATTTATTTTAAAAAATGAAAAGAAAATAAAATTCATAAATAACTCAAAAAATAAAGTGAGAATAAGATTAATAGGTAAAGGGAGTAACAAAAATTGATTCTCTTTTTTGGTGACAAACTAACAATTAAGACAAAAAAAATTATATGAATCAGAGTTCACGGTGAACTCGGGTTCTCAATTGTCAATGTCATTTGTATACACTATCACTGTTATACATATACATTATCACTGTTAAAAAATCAAGTATATTTTTATAACAGTAATAATAATTATACATAATAATAATACAAATATATATAAATTCGAGTTCACAAGAGACCTCCTCAACAATTCGTACGGATGTCCCTGATCAATGCTGCCCTCTTAATTAGAAAAGCGCCTGCAAATATAACTTGTTTTGTGGAAGAATGTCAATCTGTCTGTTTTAGTTTTTAATTCATCAACTCATACATTATCATATTAATTTGTCATTCAGAATTAATACATAGTAGTATTAAACAATAATTGCACTTATATATTTATATATTAAATTTTGTTCGGTCCTATTAGTATCACTTTCTTTTACAAACTATTCCAAATTTCTTTTATTTTAATTTTTATAATTTAGATATTGTGCAACACAGTCATGTGCAGTGTAACTACCATAAATACATATTATATACAATTGGATCGAATACTATATTTAATTTTGTAAGATAAAATCAATTAAATCCATTAATATTGTGTTGTATTGGATGGTTCTGAATATGATAAGATCTAAATTCCTATCATTAAGGCTTCATTTGGTTCGTTAGATAAACTAAGATAAATTAAATTATCTTATCTAATTTGATGTTTGGTTTAATGTATAAAAGTCCAAGATTAATAAAAAGACCAAAATTAAAATTCAATTATCTTATGAATGGAAGATAATATTATCTTTGGAAAGATGTATGATAATAATCCATTGTTTTTATCTTTACTAAAATACTCCCCTAAAATTGAAAAAGGAGAACCATAAATATAATTCACTTTTTTTTAATGATATAGAGGGCAAAATTGTCAATTGCATATATTTTTATTAATAATCTTACAATTCAAACATTTAAAATAAAATTATCTTACAGTACTAATTATCTTAATCCATCAATCCAGATATATTATTTAACTCCCAGATAATAATCTCTAGATTATAATTTTGTCCAATATATTTTGAATTATTTATCTTATCCATTGAACCAAATAAACCATAAATTAATGGTTATTTACAACTATCGCCACCACCTTAATCCACTTCACCTTTTTTATTAGGAGCGTTTTTTTTTTTAATTTCACATCACTTGTACTATAAATATTATTTTAATCGGTATACTTAAAATTTAATGGTAACATATTGTAAGACAATAATACAGTAATTATTAATATGAATATAGTACTCCCTACTTTCAAATTTAAAATGTATATTCATTTCTTGGTTGCCCAAACTTAAAACGCACTACCAACAATGGAAAAATACTATTAATTCTACATGTAATACTTTATCTTTACCTTCTAAACATATTTATAATTAATTAAATTATCTTTGACTTTATTTATAAGCATTAATTGGGCAATTGTTTTTATCTGAGGTGGATAAAGCACACTCGAATGAAAATAAAAAAGATGAGATAAATCTTTTGAATTGTAAATTTGTGTTTAATTTGAGTTAAATTTGGTAGGAGTGAATAAAATTTTATGTCAAATTAATATTTTTAAGTGATGATGATGTATTATTTTATTATTGTTAATTAGTGGGGTAATGATTGTATGATTATATTTTTTGTAATATATAATAAATAAATCATAATATAAATAATTTAAAAGAATAAATAAACTTGATAATTAATAATTTTTTGAATAATTTAAATTGATAACAAATAATATAAAAATTGTATATATATAACAAATTATGTATATATATATAATAACTAAATAAAAAATAATTAAACAACACAATATAAATTTTTAATATCAAATCGCAAATAATTACTAGTAATAGAAGTGTTGTTATACTTCAAAATAATAATAGTGTTGTTGTTACGCCATACAATATATATTATCCCATAAACATATTTATTTTCAAAATTATATTTTTATATTGATTGTCAATAAAATATATATTTGATATGAAAGGAAAAAATAAAATAAAATAATAAAATATGTATTTTTTGTGTATGGTAAAATTAATATACGATTGTATTAAATTTTGTGAAATAGGTGTATACATGTATAATATGGGGTGAATTTATATTTTGGATGAAATGAAATGTACAAATTAAAAAAATAGATGAGACGAGAGAGAATACATACCCACCCAAATGAACACATCCAGAACAAACACCCTAACTTTATTTACTGGGGTTTGTTTGGTTCGTAAGATAAATGTATCTATCCGTAAAAAATATGCATATTTTTTACGGATAGATACATTTATCTTACGAACTAAACATACCTGATAAAACTATTTTTTAACAATACCCTTCATTTATAAATAAACAATCAATTTTTTAAACTTGTAAAAGTAATAAATTCCAAAAATTTAAACGAATTCTGTACCAAAATACGCATAGCGTGCAATTAAAATAATATAAAAAAAATTAAATTATTGTTTGCGCCATTGATTGAAAAAACAAAAATAAAAAATTGCAGCCAAACAAATTCTTCTGCAGTGTACATGCTCCACTCTCAGTGGACCCCAGCTGAAGGCCATCCCTCCTTAACTTTTGAATTCGATTTCAAAACTACCTCCAATATGTCCTTTTCGCACCTGATTTTCCGCCAATTTTACTCCCACAATTACTCGTATTTCCAAAAACTGCCCCATCAAAACTTAAAATATCACTAAAACCCCAAAAAATCGCCTCTAGCGACCTAGTCACTGCAAAGTCTGCAACGGGTAGTTACGCTTTCAGACAGAAAATATCACACTATGTACTGTAAACCATATCACATTGGCCCCAACAGCTAATATATATATATATATATATCCTCTCTCTCTCTCTATATATATATATATATCTCTGCTCTGTCACATAATTTATCTCTCTCATTAAACTTCTTCCTCACAGGTTTACTTTCTCCCTCCTACTTTGCATTCATCCATCTTTTTATTGTCACGCTTTGAAAAAGAGAAAAAGGGGAAGGTATACTAGTACTAGTATCAATGTACCATACATATATACATTATTGATATCTGTGAAGGTATTCTTCAGCGGTAAAGATGCGCTTTTCTGTAGAACCCTAGTGTGCGAACAAGTTTCCGAGTGTGCTTGAACTGTCTTGCTTTTCTTGCAAGGCTCACTCTGCTTCACCAGATCTAAACTCTGTCGAGGTAATTGAACTGAAAACTCTACCACATTCTTGGTTTTTCTTTGATGTTCCCAGTTGTTTTTTTCATTATTTGTTCTTGCTGCTTTCTTGGCTTAGTTTATAAGTTTATTGCTGTGGCTTGTTTATTAGTTTAGTTATCTAAGTTAAGTGGTTCTTGAGAGATTTTTTTTTTTGGTAATTGTATTTCCTCTCTGTTCGATTCTATTGTTTCCTCGTTTAATTTTGCTGACTGAAAGTGGAAAGCTAGAGTTGAGAGCTTGCCAATTTGAATTTTAAATTAATTATGACAGGCAGCCGACAATTGTTCAAGCATAAACTTTAGGTGCTGCAGTGTTATCATCAATCTTTTCAAAAGTATGAACTATTGAAGTCTAATGGAAGTCTAACTTTGACATTGAGTCTTGTGTGGTTTCAGATGTTGTTTTCATACTCTTCTGTTAGTATCTTAAGATGTAAAAAGGTTAGCAACATAGTAGGAGGTATGCCCATAATTTACTCTCTGAAATTGTTCATGTTTTGGAAAATAATATGGAACATCAGACTGCTGAAATTTTTGTTTGCTTTTTCGTTGGTTGAAACTGAATTTTTTCTTGTTTATTGAAGCTTTCGGGTGATATTTCCGGGATGGAGGTATCAATAGTCCAATCAAATGAAGATTCGGCTGACAGAAATGGTGAGCCTACACATTCAGATGAAGTGACTGAGCTACAGACATTGGAGGTGCAGGAAGAAACTTGCTTAGATAGTGTGAAGAAAGTTTCAAAAGTACTGAAATCCAATGCCACAACTTCACTTAAAGGTACTGGAACAGGTGGGACTTCAAGAAGAAAAATTGAGGCAAAGAGTGGTACAGGCTCTAGTTCAAATGAGATAAGATCATCACTGACTAAACCAACTGTAAGTAGCGTATTACGAACTTCAGGATCAGTTCCGGTGACTAGAAGGATCAGCACTGGTGGTTTACCTGAAAAACAACCAATAACACTTGCAAAACGCCAGAGTAGTGATGGTATAGCAGGAGGTAAAAGAAGCAGCACTTTAGCCTCAGATCCTCTAAGGAAATCTCTTCCAGAAATGAGGAGAAGCTCAGACTCATCCATTGGTGCTAAGCCTGCTATCAGACAGAGCATTTCTGAAACAAGGAAGTCTATTCCCATTTCACCTGTTGCTAGATCTCCGAGGACGCCAGCGAGTTCTGAGTCTAGCAAACAAGATTCTTCTAAAAAAACATCAGCGAGATCTACTCAGTCGTCAGTCTCTTCAATCAAAAGGATTTCCTCTCCATCCGTAGATAGCACTGGAAGTAGTCGTACTGTAAAGAAGCCAGTTCCTAAGGTTTCTCCTAGTTCTGCTCGGTCACCCACGTTCTCCAGTGGGTCTAAATATGGAAGTCTGTCAACATCTCTAGACAGAAGTTCTAGTTTATCTGGTCGTAAAAAACTGGGAACTCCAGAAAGTCGGGACTCCCGCCTGATAATGCTTCCTCAAGTGGAGGTGAAAGCTGGTGATGATGTGGTAAGGATTCTTTGAGAAAGCACTTGGAAAGATATAGGATATTAACAGTCGTTAACTGCTAATGGACTTGCCAAAACTGTTTTTGATCTTCAACAATCTATGTTTGTTTCAAAAATATTACTCCAAGTGTTGGTCTTGACTTGCAAAATGATCAAATAAGCTAATGTGAGGCTGGAAATATTTGTGGTACTGTATTTCCAAATAGTCACAAATGGGGATGCATAGTTGACATTGCTAATATGCATGGAGAGAGATGATTGTTGTGGTTAATACTAATACGGTGGCTCAAAGTTAACTTTTTCTATCATACATGAAATATTGGTCAAAGTTACGAATGCTGTTACTCTTTATCAATTTTTAGTTGTTAACTTTTTTTCTCTTTAATGAAGAGATTGGATCTTCGGGGCCACAAGATAAGGAGTCTCACTAGCGGCGGACTGAACTTGCCACCAAATCTGGAGGTACTTAGCATTTGCAAATTATTGTCTAGTTATTTTGTCTTTACTGCATGCAAATTAGGCTTTAAAAATGCACACGGGATGTAATTACTCAATATGTTCCTAAACACAAGTAATCTGCCTGCATGCTAAATATTTTATTTTAGTTTAATTTTACAATCCTAGTTCTTGGGTTTTTTGTCAACTGGAACCAAGATATTCAATTGCATCAGCAAAAGTACAGCCCAAAATATGGAAAACACTCATTTATGTGTTACTTGCGAAGCCAATTCTTTTGATCTTTGCTCGCCACTAAAATTATCATTTTGCAGTTTGTTTATCTCAGAGACAATTTGTTGTCCACACTGGATGGTGTTGAAGTTCTGAAGCGTGTGAAGGTGTATATTGATTTCTCAATGCCAAGTATTTGATTTTATATTTTATATACTAAAAGGAATAAATCCAGGAATGTCTGCTCTTATCCACCAGTTTCAGCTTGCTTCTATCTGATTCATTTTTGCTTCATTCTACTTATTTTACGTTTAGGTTCTTGACTTGAGTTTTAATGATTTCAAAGGACCTGGTTTTGAGCCACTTGAGAATTGCAAAGCACTACAGGTAATTCATTTTTTTGGCGATCTTCTGTTTAAAGGATGATTAGATTGCTCTTACAATTACACAATGTCTTTCATTGCAGCAACTCTATCTCGCTGGGAATCAGATCACATCCTTGAAGAGCCTTCCTGAGCTTCCTAATCTGGAGGTGAATCTTGAGAAATTATTTGGGTTCAAGCTTTATTCACATCTTTATTAGGATTGCATCTGTGTTATGATGATAAACATATTCCTCTGTGCTTTTGCAGTTCCTCTCAGTTGCACAGAATAAGTTAAAATCTCTATCAATGGCTAGCCAGCCTCGTTTACAGGTTTGTCTATTTTGGGTATTGTCCTACAAAAATCGCTGTGTTTTTCCAATTTGTGAATCTCAATTTTGTGTTTTCATAGGTGCTAGCTGCCAGCAAAAATAAAATATCAACTTTGAAAGGCTTCCCTCACTTACCCGCACTTGAGGTTAGTTAAGCAATTCATATTTAACAAAATTTATTATTATATAAAAAAATAGCTGACTTGATAATTGTTTATAGTTCAACTTGATAATCGAGTTCATTGGTAAAATTGAAATTCTGTGCTGTTATGCACATCTAACAACAAATAAGTGTGGACCATTGATTCCCTAATTTCATTGTGGAACTTATAGAATTCTGAAGAATATCTGGAGACTATCTTTCCCCTTATAATCAACTTAGTGCATAATCTTAGGTCATATAGATTGCATAATCTTTCCTTATGTACCAGTCAATTATATTTCATTGTAACATTTAAAAAATGATGATTGTTAAGAGCCTGGGCATGCTAAACCTTTCTACGTTGGTAATCTGCAGCATTTGCGAGTGGAGGAGAATCCCATACTTAAGATGCCTCATCTGGAAGCAGCTTCCATCTTGCTTGTTGGTCCGACCTTAAAAAAATTCAATGATCGAGGTAATTCTTATAGTTGTGTTTAGTCTTATCTGTGGCTTCCTTACGGTCTCCTTTTATCAATTTATATTCAGTGCGCAATTACTAAATCTAATTATTCAAAGGTATCACTCCTTTATTTTTCGCTTCAACCTTTTAGTACTTTGGGGAGGTACAGTGCTCATTGTCAACTCTAACCATTCCCAAAATCTATCCTTTTTGGTTTCTAGTGCCAATTAAAAAGTTTTCTTCTCTAATATTTACATGGTTAACAGATCTTTCCCGTGAAGAGATTGCAATTGCCAAGCGTTATCCTTCACATGCTGCCTTGTGTATCCGAGGTGGTTGGGAATTGTGCCGTCCAGATCAAGCTGTAGGTAAGTATATACCAATTGCAATTCACGTTTGAGGTGGTTGGATTAAGTTGGTTTACTTATCTTGCAAAATCAAAAGTTGTGATGACTGATGAGTCCTACTCCTATAGCATGTATATCATTTTTTAAAACACCTGTATAAAAGAATTTTTAAGTAAAGTGTAGTTGGAAGGCTGCATAATATGGAAAGGTGCTACTTAGTTTTCCAAAGACTGTTAACATTTGACATTAAATTTAATATGGGAATATGCTACTATTGGGTTATGTGGTTGCATAGTAATCACGATTGTTTTTCCTTTTCAGTCCTTGCATTTCAAATATTTTGTCTATGTCAACAGATTCTATGTTTAAGTTTCTGCTGGAACAATGGAAAGAACAACTTCCTCCTGGATACTTGCTCCAGAAAGCTTCTGTAGACCAGCCATTTGAGGAAGATGCTTGCTGTTGCCACTTTGACTTTGTTAGAGACGTAAATGAAGATAGTGGTGCGGCATTAAATTTGAAATACCAGTGGCTTATAGGAGAGCGAACTCCTTCAAATTTTACAGCTATTTCTGGTGCATGTGGAGAGGTGTGTCATATGTTCAAGGAAATATGATTTCTCATTTGTCATTTAAAAATTAAACCATTGCCTATAACTCTATGTCAGATCTACTCTCCCAAGCATGAAGACGTTGGAAGAATCTTAAAAGTGGAGTGTATTCCAGTACTCGGAGATATTGAATACCCCACAATTTTTGCAATATCATCACCAGTTTCTCCAGGTATAATTTCACTTTTAATTGATGAAACTTCCACTACTTTGAAAAATGCCGTTTATTTTCCCAAACACTTTTGGAGAAGTCACTTAGTGAGTCTCATTTTCAACTTGAGGGCAGTTCTATTATTTGTGCTAAAAATGAAAATGCTTTCACATAGCCTCAAAATATGATGTTGATGTCAGCAGTTTGGCTCGCTTGAGTTGGCTTGAACATGCGGGCTTGGCTATTGGTCTTTACAAGTTTAAGAAACTGTTCTTTTTAATTATTCTCTTCATTTTTTGGAACTTCTGAGTTTTGTTGCCATTCATGTTTTAGGACATATCCCTTTCTTCTATATTCTTTGTTTCTTTATCTTGAGTCTACGTTCGTTATTATCTACTTGATATGCGTTTATGATCTTAATACATAACAATGATTATTGTTCAAAGCAAGCGTTATTGAGAAGTGTGGATATGTACTTTTTCCATGCCAATTAACTATTTCCTGGCATCTTTCCAAAGGCACTGGCATTCCTAAGGTCATGAAGCTTGATGTAAGTGGGGAACTGGTGGAGGGAAACACAATCAAAGGGTATGCTGAGGTTGCATGGTGTGGTGGGACTCCAGGGAAAGGTGTTGCTAGGTGAGTTCATCCTCAGAAAGCCTTTTGGTTTTGAACAGTTCTATTCTGCACACAAAATGCTTATCTCGTGTGAGAGAAGTTTATTATTTCTTTCTATAGTTGGCTTAGGAGACGATGGAATAGCAGCCCCATGGTAATTGCTGGTGCTGAAGAAGAAGAATATCAGCTGACCCTAGATGACATAGATTCATGCTTGGTCTATATGTACACTCCTGTAACTGAAGAAGGTGCCAAAGGGGAGCCTCAATATGCCATCACTGATTATGTAAAAGCAGGTGCGACTATACCATGAATCACGTGCATATTCCCAAAAAAAGTTGATTTAGAGATTGAATAATACTTCTCCAGTTTGATTATATTCTGAGACAATTGGTATCTGCTGTTAATATATTGCATATGCTGGCGTGCTGCAATGGATGCTAATTGTCAACTTTTAGATGATTCAATATCTTTTAAAGGAAGTTTCGAATCAATAATCAGTTGTGTAGATACTTGTGCTTTGTTACATGGTCACAATGCAAGCATGGCGTTGACTTTGCAAAAGAAGAATTAGTGTGTAATTGTCTGATGTGATCCTCCATCTTTGTATCCCAGCATGCTATCTTTTGTATTTGCCTTAAGTAACAGTTTATTTAGGTAATAAATCAGAATTCTCTCTGTTTTGAACAATCCATTATTTTGACACACATTTTTTGCTCTTTGTTGGCAGCTCCTCCATCTGTGATTAACATACATATTGCTGGAGAAGCCATTGAAGGAAATATTTTAAAGGGGATAGGGGAGTATTTTGGAGGAAAAGAAGGTCCCAGCAAGTTTGAATGGCTGCGTGAAGAGAAGGATACTGGGTTGGTCTCCTTTACTTTGTATTTTTTCCATCATGAAGTGTGAAGCCGGGCCTAACATGTTTTTTTTTTCCACGTAACTTTCTATTTTAAAAAATTTGATTATGGTTTGGCCAAATTAGTTGTTATGATCATTAATAGCTAATATTTTATCTGCATTGTGCAAGTCCTGAATCTCCAAACCTTGAGCCATATAAGCTGAGTCTGCTGTTCTTTTATTTTCTGTTCAGGGAACGTACATTGGTGTTAATGGGTACAAGTGAATATTCTTTAACAAAAGAAGATGTTGGACAACGATTGGCATTTGTTTATATACCCGTGAACTTTGAAGGTAAGCTCATTTACATCTTGCAAGTCACTTAGCCTACTTCATTAACTCTTGAGCAACATAAAATATTCCCTCACCTCTGTATCGGCTGATTTCAGGGCATGAAGGGAAACCCATGTCAGTTGTATCTCAGATAGTTAAGCAAGGTATGCATCACCTTTTGTTTTGAGTTGGCTACAACAAGTCTGTGTATTGAGGTGCAGCATTTCATACTACGACTGCTTTTTCTTCTGAAAAACATTAGCTACTTGACTTCTGCCTGTTGTCAAATATTGGATGCTTAAGTTTAGACTTTTAGGTGTAATTCACACAGTACTATGTTTCTGTTTTTTTAAATAGAAGAGTCTCTACGAAGTTTTCCTGCCAAGACTTGAGCTGTGTATGTAATGCATCAATATCTCCTAGCTTGCTGAATGGAAGTTAATTTTCAAGAAACAAGTAGTATCATACACTAATATTTTTTCTGCTTGTACAGACCTGATTTTGGCTATTTCAATAACTAAATCATTATCTATTGAGATCTGCCTAGGCAGAGTTAGAATGATAGCTAAGAGATGAGTTTTAATTTGTTACTGGACAGTGGACACGCATTGTAGTTTGTGTGTACCTTTGTGATGCTTCAATGACTTTGCAAGCGTGATCTGCCATGATTTAAGTTCAGAACTATGAAAAATGATACGCATCACCTGCTTAAGTTCAAATACCAATTTTCTGTTGACAAAGTATCATTAACCTTTCTGTCCATAATATGCTCTATTTGGCAGTTTCATTGTTTAATTTTTCATGGTTGTCATTCTACTGTGTCATTTTCTTTTTCCTTGATTTGTCATTTTCTTCTTCTTCTTTTTCCTTTTCTTTTTACCTTGATTCTTTATGCAAATAACAGCTCCGCCGAAAGTAACAAATCTGAAGATAATTGGTGAATTAAAGGAAGGAAGTAAGGTTTCTGTGGCTGGTATTGTCACTGGAGGAACTGAAGCTTCCAGTAGAGTTCAGTGGTTCAAAACCAGTTCTTCCACTTTTGAAGGTGAAAATGGCGTTGAAGCATTAAGTACATCAAAAATTGCCAAGGTAAGATGTACGTATAAGTGTCTAATCCCACTTTGTATTATGGATGCTTTATTTAAATTTAGCATTCTGCTTTATGAAGGCATTCCGCATTCCCTTGGGAGCAGTTGGCAAATACATCCTTGCAAAATTTACCCCAATGACTCCAGATGGTGAAGTTGGTGAACCTGCCTATGTTATTTCTGAGAGAGCTATTGAGAGTGAGTATATTTATCACTCAAATTTGGTAGTTTTGCAATATGCTAAGTTAACGTATATTTTAGAAACTATGCTTGTAGGTCCACAGTTTGCAGGCCTAATTTGAAATGTTCTTGCTTCATAAATTTTTTTAACTACTAGTCTTTCTAAGGTTCAATGCTATGCAGAATGCTGGATGTGAATAGTTATGATAATAAATTGATTGGTAACAATGTGTGCTCATGAACTTTGCAGCTCTGCCTCCCAGTCTCAATTTTTTGTCTATAACTGGCGATTACTCTGAAAGTGGAGTGTTGACCGCATCATATGGTTATATTGGGGGTCATGAGGGGAACAGCATCTACAATTGGTATCTTCACGAGGTATGTACTACTTCAGACTGTTGCATCTAACATTATTGTTTGCTTCTTTTGCGTCCATTGAATTGCCTTAAAAGGGAATTGCAAGGAAATTTAGTAAATATCACTGACTATTATACCTGTATTGCTAAAACATGAATTCAAGCATCAAAGTGCCAACATTATTAGCTTCCTTTGCAAAGGCCTAATTCCATGAACTATGAGCCAGCCCTCATGAAGATAGGTTTGTTAATTGAGCTAACTGATTGCTAAACTGATGCTGGTTGGGTCTTATCAATCTTATATATTTGTCATGAAGCATCTCACTGTTATTGTTTGGCTGATGTTCCAAATAAGACAAAATTTGAAGGGCCCATCTGATATATATTTGTACACATTTCACACGCTTGGTGTCATGTTGTGCCATAATCTTCTTTCTGTGACATGAAAAATGGATCTCTTTTGCGTCATAGAAATTTAGGGCAAAAGTGTGTGTATCATTAACTTTTAAGTCTTCCCCAAGCAGGTAAGACACTGTTTTGTGATATGCAGTTTTTGGATTTTCCTTTATTACTATTTCATATTGGTAGTTAACTTCTGTAATCATGGATTTCCTGCAGGTTGAAAATGACACTGGTCCTGTAATACATGATGTCTCAGGTCTTCTTCAATATCGAATTCCAAAAGATGCCATTGGTAAATTCATATCTTTCTCTTGTACTCCAGTGCGAGATGATGGTGTTTCAGGTGAACCGAGAACATGCACTGGACAAGAGCGTATTCGTCCAGGTAATTTCAGAAAAAAAGCAATTTCTCAAATATTTGGTTTTGATTTGCACTATGTGTTGGAATTCACACTTTTTTTTAACCTGCGGAGACTTTTTCTAGGAAAAAAGTGTGTCTATCAAATTAGTACATGAAAAATCTATGCCAGAATGTGGCTATATTTATGGAATCAGGCTGGGTTATGTGAGTTCTATATTTGTGGAAGCAGGCTGGGTTATCTGAGGCCACTGTGCCTTAATGGACAGTTCACTTTTTTTTTTCTTTACAATTTTTTTATGTGAATTATATTGCTTATTGGATCTTCCAGTTTGTTGTTTCTTTCATTAATAATTCTTTGTAATTCAAATTCTATCGAATCACCTCTTCTCATTATTTCCACTAGCATTTATTCACAAATTTTATGTTAATTTTAGATTAACTGCAAATCTGCTTACATTTTTAAGATATTACATCTCACAAGATCAAAAATTTGAAATCTGATAGCTGAATTACCAAGCCAGAGATCTCTCAGCTGAGACTTCCTGTTTAGTAAAATTAATATGTGATGTGAGAGTCTCCGTCCCCGAGAAATTTACACCCTAAGAGGTGGCACATTTTTAAAGATTTTTTAAAATACATAATAGTGACATATGGGTAAATATGTGTATAGTTTTGTGAATGTGCACACAAATTGATTTTTTTAGTAGTGTGCAAATTTGTGTGGAACGTCCAAATAAAGGAAGTGTGCAAATTCCAGTGGGACAGAGAGAGATAATTTTCTGCTTTAGTTCTTTTCAGTTTTTGTTGATATATTTAACTCATATGTGTTATTGTGCTTTTGTCCTTTATTTATGCACTATTTGTTACATTCTGTTCTTCACATGCATACTCATATATGGGTCGATATATAGCTAATTCTAGCATTTTCTCCGTGAAATATTTCATTTTCAGGAAGCCCCAGATTGCTTTCTTTACAAATAATTGGAACTGCTGTTGAAGGCACTACTCTGAATGTTGAAAAGAAGTACTGGGGTGGTGAAGAGGGAGAGTCAATTTACCGTTGGTTCCGGGTATTTAAATTAGTTTGGAATATCATTAGCATAGCTTTCAATTAATGGGGAAACTATCCAATTCCACTGTGCTGGTAGCTTATAATGTTGATAGCACTTTCCTCCCAACAAATTTTTAATCTATGATTTATTCTACAGTTGAAACATAATTGCTGGGCCCCATATCCTAAAGAAACAAAAATTCTGTTTGCAGACTAGTTCAAGTGGCACCCCCAATGAAATTATTGGTGCAGCTTCATCATCTTATATGCTCTCTGTAGAGGATATTGGCTTCTTCATATCAGTTTCCTGCGAGCCCATACGAAGTGACTGGGCCCGTGGTCCTATTGTCCTTTCTGAACAAGTTGGACCAATTGTACCAGGTAACTGAATCTTGCTTTCCTATGTGCGGAAATTGTGGAAGAGCCTGAATGAATTCCCTCTGTTGTCACAAGAAGGGATTATTGTGGGCAATTTTCCATTCCCAATAAATAGAAGCATTAACGTGTATTTTCGTTTGGGTTTTTATTCCCTTAATTTGTTCTTCCCCTAAAATGTTGAAAAATTTATCATCAATATATCTGGATATTATATTTAGCTCTACATATTTAAGTTATTACACAGTTTTCAGGTCATTGTGATAATATTTTGATATATTTCACATCATTCTGTACTGTTTTACATCCAATAGTCTGAAAGCTTGGAGTGACACCAATAACAAGATAAATTCTTATATTACATGGCATTTATATGGCATTTTATGTAGAGAATATTCAACCAAAAAAAGATGACAGCAAAGACTACTTTCTCATAAAAATCACATCAACCATTTAACAAAATCACATTTTTCATGTGATTCAACATTCCACACATATAGCTGGATCTAAGAAATATGTTTTCCTTCCCAAGATGACTCCATAATTAACCTACTCTCTTTTTCCATGCTACTTTTCTAGGACCCCCTACATGCCGGTCTCTTGAGTTTCATGGGTCCCTGTTAGAGGGAGAGCGTCTGAGCTTCATTGCTTCTTATAGTGGAGGGTAAGAATGTGTTGAAAGCCCTTGCCTAAAGCTGCAATTATCGTGTCTCCTTCTTCATCTTCATTTTGTGAGATGGAATAATTTTCATTTTTCAGGGTGAAGGGAGATTGCTTGTATGAATGGTACATTGTGAAGGATCATGATCACAAAGAGAAACTTCAAGTTGGGGGTAAATTCTTTTCCACGTTTGTTTATTCTATCTTTAATTTTCATGGTCTGACAACTTGGGTGGTATAAATGCAGAATTTTTGGATTTAACGATTGAAGAAGTGGAATGCTGTGTGGAACTTGTGTATACGCCTGTTCGCTCTGATGGCTTAAAGGGTTGCCCAAAGACATTGCTGTCCCCTCCTGTTTCTCCTGGTTATTGCTTCACCTGTTTTGCTTTAATTTTTTATTGCAATCATCTCTGCTATTCTTTCTATTTTCTATTGGACAATTAGGAGATTGAGATCCCTCGTGATGTACATGTATTGATGTTTTTATTCCTGGTTTTTGGCTATTTGTCATTGACGTACCCATCTGTCTGTCTGAGCTTGCCTTTAACCTCTATTGCATATCCCATTCAACATTCCCAAGTCATTAGGATTGTTAGACACTTAAGTTCCCAATCATGGTTTCTGTTTTGTTTTTCTCCTTGTATTCTAATTGTTTTTGATATTGTTATGACAATTGTATTTTTCTAAAGAACAATTTATTCTTTCCATAATTCAGTACATTTAGCCACCTAGGGTCCCAGATCTAAAAATATTATCCATAAATACAGGGGAACCATTAGGCGTTGAATTGGTGATTCCTAATTGCTGTGAGGGTGAGGAAGTGGTCCCTAGATCGAAATATTTTGGAGGTAAAGAAGGAGTTGGTAAATATATATGGTTCAGAACAAAGGATAAGCTTCATGAGCCTGCCCTTTTGGAACTGGCAAATAATTTTGAAAATGCTGATATCTGTGCACAAGCACTGTAAGTACTTCATGAAGAAATGTCTCTGATTTTATGAAATCTGTGATATTTTAAAACTCACGACATAAATACTTCTGCTCAGTCTGTATACTCCAACTCTGGAAGACGTGGGATCTTATCTAGCATTGCATTGGTTGCCAACACGGTCAGATGGAAAATGTGGAACCCCTCTGGTATCAATTGGCGAGTCTCCAGTTATTCCAGGTATAATCTTATTACTTCTATATGATCTACAGAATACCTAAAAAGATTTTATACTACTCTACCGGTAAGAGTATTTTGTTTTGATATCTTGTGGCTAGTTGACAGTATCTACCTTTCCTCTCCGAATTTCGTATAGATTTTATTTCTACATGCTTCATTTCTCAATTTGTTTAAATGCTTTAATGTGACAGCTCTTCCAATTGTGTCCAATGTTCACTTGAAAAAGTTGTCTTCAAGCACCTATATTGGAGAAGGAGAATATTTTGGTGGGTATGAAGGAGCAAGCCTTTTTAGCTGGTATAGGCAATCTGAAGAGGGAACAATTCTTCTTATTGCTGGAGCTAATTCTAAAACTTATGAAGTCTCTGAAGATGATTATAACTGCAGACTGTTGTTTGGGTAATCATTCTAGCACCTTTTACTAGTATGTATTAATTAACCTCGTCTGTGTGGTGAGAAATTTCTGGGTTCCTACAACATATGTTCCAGATCATCTAGAGATAATTATGTGTAAATAAGTTTTTTATTTATAACTTTTAAATGGACGTCTTTCAGCGGATTGCAGTGACCTAAAGTTGACGTTTCTTAGTTTTAGTCAATCATGGAAGCTTTGCGCATGAAGTTTGGGTTTAATTCCCATACTTCATTAGGATTGTGTCTGTGACATTTTTTAAGGCTTGGGTCCTACTACAGAATGTGATATTAAACAATTCTTTTTCTAAATTCGAGTATAGGTGTGTTTATATATCCTTTTTTGCATGCTTTTGTGTGAAATTCCCACTCAAATGTGATATTCCATGGCAGCAAAGTACTTCTAGAATGCTTTGAAAAATCTGAACCTGTTATTTGTTGGTGACTGAATTTAATTTAGTGAATCTGTTATGCCTCTTCCAGATATACTCCAGTTCGTTCAGATTCAGACATTGGAGAACTTCGATTATCTGAGCCAACTGATGTAGTTTTTCCAGGTACTAATTTGTAACTGTGTAGCAAGTTTATATTGGTATTGGCTCCAAGAAAACATGTTCTCATGGTTTGTCCTTTAAATGCTCAGCCATCATCAACTAAGTTAATCAAGTTCCAATTTCCTGCTATATAATACTTTTTTTGGCCAAAAATTTAAATTTTAATGACAAACTGAAAATAGACAAAATGCAGCTTGCCCTGATTATAGCTGAATAGTTGAGGGCATTTGCATGCATGTCTATTAACTGACTATTTCTGTTTTCTTTTACTTTTTTTCCCCTAATTTGGAAAAAATGTGAGATGAATGTGTCTTTTAATGCTGAACCTTTTCATTCCATTGTGAAGTGAAGCAATTGGTCATCCCTGATGGTGATGCTGTGAACCCCCTATCATTAAATCATGTCAGTGTCCTGGACACAAGGTTTATCTGTATTTTCATCTTATATTTGCACTTATTATGTCAGAGTTGCCAAGAATTGAGCTGCTAGCTCTCACTGGTAAAGCTGTTGAAGGAGAAGTATTGACTGCTTTAGAAGTTATTCCAAAGAGTGAACATCAGCAGCTTGTCTGGGGGAAGTACAAGAAAGAAATTAGATATGAGTGGTATGTATCCACGTCAAACTTGCTCGATAAGTTTAATGTACATGCTACCTGACCTTGATAGATTTTATCACTATATAATCTGCTTGCTGTGCTTAGTTGAGGACCTGCTACTCTATTATGGCTGTAAACACAAATGAAACAAATGACTTGTCTGTCTCCTGTCCTGTTCAATCTAATAATCAGGTTCCAAGCCTTCTTTTATGGACGCTATCTGACATTTGATGCCAATGCTGTAGGTTCTTCTCCTCAGAAACTGGAAGCGATAAAACTTTCGAGCCAATTCCATCACAGAGATCTTGCTCTTACAAGGTACGGTTTGAGGACATAGGCCGCTACCTGAAGTGTGAATGCGTAGTTACTGATGTGTTTGGAAGATCAAGTGAAGTGGCTCAGGCTGAAACTGCTTCAGTTTTACCAGGTGTTTACACGGTGCATTATAATTTCGTTCATAGTTAATTGTAACCATAGTTGATTCCACATTAATCAAAGTGCTTTGAATTATATTACATTCTGATGTACACACCTTCAATAGAGATTTTATTTGTGAAAGAGTAAGTGTTCACTTCTGTGTTTTCTTCCTTGTCTTATCAGGAGTTCCCAGAATGGACAAGCTGGAAATTGAAGGAAGAGGTTTCCATACGAATTTATATGCTGTACGTGGAATTTATAGTGGAGGAAGAGAAGGCAAAAGTAGGATCCAGTGGCTTAGATCAATGGTTGGAAGTCCTGATCTCATCTCTATTCCTGGTAATGATACTTATATCCGTTATCATTTTGATAGAGTGCAGACGAATATGTGCTATACTCTTCCGCAGAGAATCTCTCAGTGCTAAAGTTGCCTACAATTTCCATGATCAGAAGATGATCTAACTCAAAAACACAAAGGCCATATAAATAGACTCAATAAACCCAACTTAAGCTACAAGACAAGGCCCACGGATCACGGGCTTTTATTTTTAATCTCGACTTAATTTAAAGACCAACAATAATAATAGGAAAACACTACTTCTTTCGTCCCATATTTAATTGCTACTTACTAAAAATGCCACGTTTGTTCAATTACTATTTCCATAAATGACAACAAAATAATGTTGTTTTTTCACAATGATATCTTTACTACATCTCATGTGATTACTTTACACATACTAATTCAAATTATTAAGTAAACTCGTAAAACAACAATCAAGTTTGGGACAGAGGGAGTATTACAGAGAGGCCTATCACATTTACTTAGAGTTCATTGGTTTATACTAACGTCTACATTGCACACGTTGATTCATTGGTGCAGGGGAGACGGGAAGGATGTACGAGGCCAATGTTGATGATGTAGGCTACAGGCTGGTCGCTATATATACACCAGTAAGAGATGATGGAGTTGAGGGACAACCTGTTTCTGCATCAACAGACCCTATTGCAGTCGGTATAACATTCTGTTCATGTTCCACTCAGTCTACTACTACTACTACTACTATATATTAAGTTCGCTATTCTCCATGGTTGTATTTCATTTTATAAGATGCTGTGGTATCCAAACTCCCTCAATAGAACTAGTCATACTATGTGTTTTTATATGTAATTATTTCTTCTGTCATATAAGGGTTTGTTTGTTATGGGGTATAAGAGAGGTATAAATGCTTTATATGCCATTATAACATGTTTGATACAGTTTTAAGTAATACCACTGCCCCGGTATATAACCAACCCGGTATGTATAATACCAATGACCCACCAATGACCCGGTATTCTCAATCCCACCACCCCCTGGTATTAGTTAATCCCTTCTCAATTGGATCAAACTAACCTTTTGTTTCCTCTTCCACAAATTATCACATGTATTAATACATGAAAACAAACATGATATAAAAAATTATGCCGGACCATGACATTATAGCAAACAACATATTAAAATGTATCACGTGTTAGCATATCCTTCACACCTTATCCCTCCTTATCACACCAACACCAACACCAACACCAACAAATAAGCCCTAAGTAAATAACTAACTATATTTATCTGCTTGCAGAGCCTGATGTTCTTAAAGAGGTGAAGCAGAAGCTAGATCTTGGATCCGTGAAGTTTGAGGTACTTCACTCTTCTAGTATACATGTAAAGTGTATGGGTCTAGCGTTCACCAAACTTATGCATCAAGTTTTTTCTGTTACAGGCCCTCTGTGATAAGGATCGATCACCTAAACGGGTACATTGTTGTTCTACCACTCCTGCACAGATTTAGTATCATCGAGAAACATATAACTATCATCTCACTATGTCACCTTTTTTTTTTACATTGCAGGTCCCTGGAATTGGTAGTCTTGAGAGACGAATCCTGGAAGTGAACAAAAAGAGAGTCAAGGTCGTAAAACCTGCCTCCAAAACTTCATTTCCCACAACAGAAATCCGTGGAACTTACGTCCCTCCTTTCCATGTACGTCTTCCTGCTTCGTCACCAACCTGCTATAACTATATATTTCTTAAACATGGCAAACTATTGGATTATTGCATGCAAATCGACATGCATGTTAATTAGTAGCTTCTTTGGACTAATCTCAGCACGTTTTCCTCTGGCTTGTGTAGGTTGAGCTGTTCCGAAATGACCAACATCGTCTTAGAATTGTCGTGGACAGTCAGAATGAAGTGGATTTGATGGTACAGACACGACATCTCCGTGATGTGGTCGTCCTTGTGATCCGAGGTCTGGCACAACGATTCAACAGCACGTCACTCAATACTCTTCTCAAAATAGAGGCATGATCATCGCTCACCTGTGCTATTATGTAGGTGTAATATAACTTTTTTTTTTTTTGAAGGTTGGGCTTTTCCTCTCCCTTTTATCGAGTGGAAGGTTGTTGTATATTGTTGAATCAGGTGGAAAAGAAGGTATATTTTGTAATTTATGAGCACTATTGCACCAACGGTGTCGTCCCTTTTACAATATGTTTGGGTTACTGCATTGTACAGAAACGTGTTTTGCTTACAACGATTTTGATGTGGCGGTGCACTTGATTTATTTTATGAACGGAAATGCTCATATACTTTTATATATAATGTGTGCACGCATACGTCTTGTTACTAAATCGATTTCACAATGTAATGTCCTTAATTCATGCGTACACTAATTTGCATGTCTCCATTTGGACATGGTGCATTTACCAACGAAATCTTGACATGAATCATACATCATCTTGATCTAATTGGACACACACTTTCTTAGTTGAAGCAGCAAATATTTTATCATATGTACACTGTAAATATAGATCTGGAAGTTAATCTAGACGGCAGCTGGTGCAGTGTTGGTATCGGATCCAGGCCTAGTTGCCGATCCCTCGACTTTCTTATACGTCTGCATTGCTTCGTGCGACTTTGCAGTGTCGTAGGAAGCGTGCAGGCCGAAGAAGAAATAGTAAACCAGAAGAAACCCTGTCCACACCCCAAACCTCATGAACGACTTGTAGTCAATCGATCCAAGTAGAAATATGTTAATAGCAATGGAAGCTGATGGTAGCCATGGCACCAGCGGGACCCCCCACAGCTTCGGCTCACGCGCCAGCGGGACGAAAAGCCAGAGTCCTAAGGTTGAAAGCAGCCAAATGGGCACAGTCACGCAGTACCCAATCCAACCATGCTCACTAACCCCCCAGTAAGCAGCTGTTGCAATTGAGGATCCAACGATCATGAGAAGGAAGACAACTAGCTTGATGCGGTTTTGAGGCGACGTCTCTCCGGTGACATAGTATCTACGGACGAGAAGGGCGAGAGCTACGAGCATGAAGATGAAGAGCGTCGAAATCGAGAGCAAGTTGGAGAGGATGTCGAGTTTTGTGAAGAAAGCAATGATGGCGGTAGCTGCAAGCATGACTATGGTGGCGTTGATCGGAGTACCAAACTTGGGATCAACTTTGGCGAACCACGGCGGCATCATGTGGGTCCGGGCAATGTGGGTCAGGTAACGGGCCTGCCCCACTGCCCCGACCAGGAGGACAGAGGTCATGCCTTTCAGGGCACCCGCGGCTACTATGTATTGACCCCAGCTCCAGCCTACTCTCACAAACGCGGTCGAAAATGGTGCATTGATGTCAATCGTGTAGTATGGCTGCATCAGGCACAGAGTTATGGCTAGTATGCAGTATATAGTGGTGGTGATTATCATGGAGCCGACGAGGCCAATGGGGATGTCTCTGCCGGGGTTCTTCGTTTCCTCTGCCATGGTGGAGACGGCGTCGAAACCGACGTAGGCGAAGAAGAGGACGGCGGAGGCTTTGAAGATGCCCCTGGCGCCGAAGTGCATGAAGTCTCTGTAGTTTTTGGTGTCGGCTTTGATTAGTCCGGCGACGATGATGAAGGCGATGACGAGGAGGTGGACGATTGAGGCGATGTAGTTAAGGCGGGATGTGCCTTTTGTGCTTAGGACTGCGATTATGCCGATGATTATGATGATTACGACTGCGATGGGGTCGAGTTGGTTGTAGCCGGAGACTAGGCCCTCTGCGTGGATGCGGAAATCCTCGGGATCGTGGTTGCAGAGGGTGGCGAAATAGGACGTCCATGTACGCGCCACCGCGGCGCCGCCTATCATGTACTCAAGAAGGATGTTTCCGGCGGCGATGAAAGCCACAAAATCGCCGAGCTCCACCCGCAAGTAGGAGAACGAACCACCTACAGAGTTTTCAGTCAGACAAAATCAAGAGCTTTCATTTTATTAGTTTTGGTTTCGAAAGAGATATTTCGTATCCATATAACGAATAATCTTTACCCTGAATCACATTCCTTGATGCACATTTATCTATATATACTTCTCATAATTAACTTGCACATAAAAAGTTAATTAGTTTATAAATTTTATTTTGACAATATTTATGTAAAATATCATATCTCAATTATTTATTTTAGTATAGAGTTTAATTAAATTATCTCTTAAAAATTCTATTAATTATCATTGCACTATATTATTTTTCTTTAAAAAATTCATTTTAGGGTGTAAATAATTTTGGGAAGATGTTTATAACTTTCATCCTATAAATTTTAATTTTATTTTGAAATTTTATAGTTAATACTTAATACCTAAAATAGGGTGTGTTTATTTTAAAAAAAAAAATTATTCCTCCTAAATATATATGTTTAAAGAAAATAAATTATCTTATTCTTTAAAACAAACATTCCCTTAAACAAAACTAGTTTGCCTTAATGCTACTTATAATCATGTCGCTATACGGTTATAGAAATCTTATAATTAATACTCTTAAATACCCTACGCATGATAATGATTTAAACTGTGTCTTTTGCTAGTAGTGTTTGTGGGTTATTAGTTACTTACTTATTACTCAATAGGAATTTTGTTCTTAATAAAATAAAATAAAATTTACCCATAAAAGTCATATCACTGTACAAACCAAGTGTTATTTTCAGCTAAAATACAACGGCATATTATTCAATGCTGGAGCACGAGGGACCGTAAATTATTTTGTTGCTGAAAAATTATCTCGAAAACAATACATTCATATGCTTTTTATACTATCAAATGATTTTAAAATCTATAACCACATTAAAAAAAAAATTGTATATATATATATATATATCATATTGTGATATACTGAAAGAATTTAATTATATTTAGAAAATATAATTTTTTTCGTTCTTTATTTTTCACTTATTATAATTTTGGTCCTAAATTTGATTTTAGGCCTTTACTTTCCAAAGGATGAATATCAATTCTTTTTTAAAAGATAAAAATTAAATTTTTAATAAAGTAAAGGATGAAAATTAATTTTTTTTGAAAGATAGCGAACTAAAATCAAATTTTAATAAATCAAAATAGTAATAGGTGAAAAATAAAAAATGAACAAAATTATTTTCCCAAGATGGATAATATTTAATTTTAAAATATTTCCGAAAACACAGCTCCCAAGTTATAAGTGCATGTTTGCAATCTCTAGTAGAACTGAAAAAGTGATATTAAGCAATTTTAATAGCAAAATGAAAAATAAAGAGTGTTTTAAACTTAAGTAATTTTAAAAAATGATTAAGAAAAATATGTTTGCAAAAGATATGCTTCTAAAAAGAGTATTATTTTCTTGGGAATATATAGAAGTGCTTTAGATATCTGTTTTGAAACACTAAAAATAACTTCTAAAAGCATTTTTTTTTAAGTTATCTCTTACAGCTTTTGAAAAGAAGTATTTTTAGAAATTGTTTTATAACACTTACAAACAAACATTAGTAGAAGTTAAAAGCTAAAATTGTTCCTTGATAAAAAATAATAATAACCACATAAAATAGTTGTTAAAAAAATATATTAAATTATTTTTAAAAAATATATTTTTATTTTTTATATTGAGTTTAAAAACAGACACTTAGATTTTGAGAAGTGAAGTTATTTCCAAGTAAGATACAAGTAATAGCTGTAGGCTTGCAGCTTGATTTAAACCATTAATTCAAATCAAATTACAAAAAACAAATTTATACAGACGCAACACATACCTGCAACAGGGATTTCCACAGCAAACTCGGTGTAGCAAAACACAGAAAGCAAGGCCGAGATTCCAGATACAATATAGGATAGCACCACCGCGGAGCCAGCGTGGAACCGCGCCTCCTGCCCGGTGAGCACGAATATTCCGGCGCCGATGACCGCACCCATGCCGAACCACATCAAGTCCCACCACGTCAGCGTCTTCCTCATCTCGTTCCCGCTACGAGCCTTAACCTCCATCTCCGCCTCCACATTCGACCGGGCCAGAACCCGATCCGCCAGCCGACCCGGCGTCTGTTTCAGTGCACTCACGTAGTTGCCCCAGCTCTTGAACGATTCCTCGGGGAGAAAATCGTCTTTTGTGCACCACCGCCACCTCCTCCTCGCGCCTTCCTCCCCTGCCCCCATTTTCCCCCCCAAAACCTGCAGAAAAATTCAAAATGACGATTCACAGCTAATTCGTTAAAATTTATGGTGATCGATCGCATCAAAACACATTCCGAAATTGAAAACGAAAATTCCGAATCAGAAACCAGAGAAAATGAAATTGCCTGTGAATATGGGGAAGGAAGTGTGTTTATATGGAAATGCTGCGATTTTGAAAAAGTCTTGGTGTTCGGCAGAAAGATGCTTGCGTCTACACTCCAAGTCAATTCATGTCACGCGGAAGATGTGTGTACACATATAATATATACATATTTATACGTACAGGTTGCATACGTAACGACGACGATATTATTTTGTTTAATCGATTGAATCCATGACAAGAACATAAGAAATTGACAAATTCCATTGTGTTGGATTACTCACACCAACTGGAATTAAATATTTGATTATTTTCTGTTTCGTCATTAATTTCTTCACCACCGTATGTATTTCTTCATTAAATTTTATAGAAATGGAATGTGGATTGATGATCCATTTGCGACAGGGGAATAGATTTTTAATTAATTGGCCAATCCCTTTCCACCATAAACGATCGGAAACGTTGTTGAGAGGGACAATGACCCTCTTTGTTTTATTTTTATATTTTATAGTCAAACACAATTCTTTTTTGGCTCACCAAACCTTTTTTTTAATCATTTTGATAGGTGTTTTATATAAAAACCCCTCATCTAAAGCAATGAGATTGCTAATAAGGTTTATTTCAAGTAATTCCAAATTTCGCATTAAACTGTAAATTCTTTAGTGTGGGCTGTAGAATACAATATACAAAGAGAATACTATACACTCCTGGAGATCATATCTTTCCCAAATTAAACATTGGAAATACTGATGATATCAATTTTTAACATTTCTAAATAATTCCCTTTCATTTACGGGTAGAATTCGAAATTTGCAAATTTAAAAAATAACTAAAAATATCTTTTTGAATCAATGAAGCTAAAATAAAATTTAACCACATGACCATTGACCATTTTGCATAATTTTCTCGCATCATACTCTCTCTATTTATTGAATTTTGACTTGGGTTTATGTTCGAGTTCTTTCACTTCAAAAAAGACAGTTAATTATTTTTTTTAATGAAAGAATTGCAATGTTTTTTTATTTTTTTATTGCAATGTTTTAGAACAACCCTCGTTTATAATTCTCTCGATTTTCTGTTTCTTCATCATCGATGCCTGGATGGAAAGAATTTTTTTGGTTCTTCTATCAACAATTTTTGAAGAAATTGTTTTATTTCACTTGAAATTTGTGGGAGGCGAGATAGAGTGGGGTGGGCCTGGTGGCATTAAATGTCTGATTTAAAATATTAAAAAAAATTATATTCCCTTTTTTTTTTAGAAAACATCTCTCATATTTTTTTAAATAAATAATTATGAAATTATTTTTAAGAGGTTACAAACAACACTAAATTCACAAATGATTCATATTCTACATAATCTTATTAGATGACAGTAATACTTTAAGAACAGATGAAGTTAATAATACTCAAACTCACTAATACCCTAAAACAAATTAGTAATATCACCAAAACAACTCAATAATATTCGGAGATAAGTTAGCACTACCCATTAATAATCGTTGTGGCTTTGTGAGTTTGTCGTGGCTCCGTCGACAGAGCTCCCTCATCTTGACTTGTGATTTCTTGAGCTCCGTCATCGTGGCTTCTTCAGAGAAACAACAAGAGGGAGAGAGAAATTTTTTTGATATTCAACTTTACTAGAATACGCAATAAGAGAGAGAGAGATAGGTGTATTTTTTAAATGTAATTGATAGAAAAAGATAGCACCAAAATTGTAAAAATCTCATTTTTACTTATAAAATAAGGGATGCTTCAATTGATTTTTTATTTTTATTTTATTTAGTGAGTATTTGAGATGTTATTAATATAAGGACTACAAACACAAATAGAAAGGACAAGTTAGTTACAAAGTGGGGTCAAATAGTTTTAAAGGCGGTATGATAAAATAGTAAGGAATGAAAAGTGTATAGTAATGAAAAGAGTATGAAATGAAAGTCATAGTTCTCATATAGCTGAATTACTGGTTGATTACTTAGTTTTTGGGAATCAAAATCATAATAGAGTCGTTCCAAACACACTATGACTTTGATTACCATTACTCACTTCCAAAAGTCTCCAACCTCCTTTATTTTAGAATTTGTAAATCTACAAAATAATATAATATAATCATTACATTTAATGTTTCTTTTATGTTACCTCGATCTTGTCAAATTCACTTATCACGGAAAATTCGATCTCCTTACAGATAAATTTAAGCTCTGATTTACCCTGATTAGTGTTTGAATTTAAATATATTATATGATAACTTATGGCACTAACACTTGTATATAATGAGTCGTAACATTTCACTTAGTTGAAATCAACATTAATTTACAATAAAACAATATTTAACATTAATAATATCATCATAAAATAATTAGTCATTTAGCTGGAAATTACCTAGAAATAAAATGATTATGCATGGTGCAAAAAATTACGATATTTGATAGATTATTATAAATGACTAGTTATATTAAATAATGTGATGTGAAATTTATCTTTTAATGTTAAAAAATTAAAATCACACCTTCTAAAAATGAGAAATGATCGTGTTCATTATCAAGTCAAATATATTATTTAAATTATACTCTCATTATCATGATTCTCCCATCTTTAAATCCCTAAATTATGCGTGCCCTAAAAAATAGGAATGTGTGAATTAAGTTCAATTTTTATTTAATTTGATTTATTACTCCTTTCATTTCACAACATATAAACTTTTTCTTATTGCCATATCATCAAATAATACTTTACACATCTAAAATTTAAACTATTCATTTAATTCTACTTTTACGGTATAATTTATATATTTACATATAATTTATGACACAAAATACACTCAAGGAACGATTTTCCTACTTTATATATAATTTTTTTTAACAAAAAACTCCTCACTACACATTTTTCTTAAACTTTGTGTTTAAAAGTTGCCTAATAGTTGTGATAAGCTTACAAAGTTAAAAGTCTCTCATCACATTAATTGAGCAAATTCAGTTAATTTTGAATATAAAAAGTCATATCCGTTAACTATTCATCTAATCTTAAACTAATTGTAGTTCAACTAATTAGGAATCAAAATTTTATTGCTCACTCTTTAATCATACTTTGTTAAGTATAATTAACGGTTATTAATTTTGATGGGAATGCGCGCGCCTACATATTCATACAATAATACGACATGAAAATAATACAAAAAAATATGTCAGTTTTGATTTATCATATTAATTTGTAGGCATTAAAGATTTATAAGCCCTATAACTTTGCTTCATTTTGAATTTGGTCATTTAGATTACACGTTTTGATTTTGATCCTTTTATAAATTCAAAATATTTTCAAACTTATATGACCAAAATTAAAATGTGTAATTCATGTGGATAAACTTTATTTTTTTGATAATTTATAGGAATAAAAAACTTTAATCCCTAATTTATATATTGTATTTTTAGAAATTTTTTATAGTTTTTAATCATGTGATACTATGCTAGCTATATATGTGTATTATCGTATGAAAATTTAAGTACAATACATATTCTACTTAAAAGTGATGCTTGGTAGGTCATATTAAAATATGATAGATTTTAATATGGTTGAGAATTGAGATATTAGTACTAATTTTAATAATATTATTATTTGGTAGTTGATAAAAGAATTTGTATAATTTTGTAATATTATTTGGTAGATAATATAAATTTAGTAAGAAGCTGTGGTCCACAGCCTTTTGGTTTGACTAAGCAAGAGAGAGTCACAAATAGGGGTATTTGATTGCACTGTAGAAGCCGAATAATTTGAGGGATGTGGTCGAATAATTAATGGTGAGAGGAACAGTAAAGAGAACGTAATATGCTAGCCTTTTGTACGGGGTCGAATGAATTAAATTCGAACCATTACAAAAATTATAATAACTACCAAGCAAAATTGAAACTGTATAAAAACTAGTAATACGGCCTTGTTATGCTTACCAAGCACGAGTGTCGACCAATTGACATGAAATTTTACACTGTATTTTAGTTTAATGAGATATAATCGACTGAATCTATCCTATCGATATTATAGATTAAGACCTCATTTGGTTCGTAAGATAAAAGTATCTATTCGTAAAAAAACATGCATATTTTTTACGGATAGATACTTTTATTTTACGAACCAAATGAACCATAACAGTACAAAACGGTGATGAACAGAACAACAAATTAAGATCGATATTCTTCTTCTGCACCAATATATATATATATATATATGAAACGAAATAGCTAAAATTAAACAACAATCTGAAACCGCAAATATTTATATGCACCATATATAAATAATTATATAATAAATAAATATTTCAAATAATTAATTAATTAACCTAGATATTAGGTGGCGGATGCAGGGGTAGCCACACCTTGTCCCTCTCCCTCCTCCACCTTCCTGTACGTCTTCTTCTCCTGGGCTTCGTACAACTTGGCAGTGTCATAGGAAGCGTGCAGTCCAAAGAAGAAATAGTAAACCAGCAACAACGCCGACCATATCCCAAATCTCTTGAACGACTCCACGTCGATTGATCCAAGCAGGAATATGTTCACAGCAATGGACGCCGACGGCAGCCACGGCACCAACGGCACTCCCCATAGCTTAGGCGTCCGCGCTTGTGGCACCCAAATCCAGATCCCGATTGTGGATAACAGCCACACAGGCACACTCACGCAGTACACTATCCAACCGCTTTCACTCGCCCCCCAGTATGCGGCGGTTGCGATTGACGACCCAAGGATTAGGACAAGGAACGCGATTAGCTTGTTCCGGTGGCCAGGGGACGTCTGTCCGGTGACGTAGTAGCGGCGGACGAGGAGGGCGACGGCGACGAGCATGAAGATGAAGAGCGTGGAGATGGAGAGTAGGTTGGATAGGATGTCGAGGTTTGTGAAGAGTGCAATGATGGCGGTTGCTGCGAGCATGACAATGGTGGCGTTGGCAGGCGTGCCGGTTTTGGGATCTACTTTGGCGAACCAGGGAGGGATCATGTGGGTCCGGGCAATGTGGGTCAGATAACGGGCCTGCCCCACTGCCCCAACAAGGAGTACGGAGGTCATGCCTTTGAGTGCGCCCGCGGCGACTATGTACTGAGCCCAACTCCAGCCGATCATGTCGAATGCCCTCGAGAAAGGGGCGTCGGGGTCGATGCTTTTGTATGGCTGCATCAGGCACAGAGTTACGGCTAGTATGCAGTATATGGCGGTGGTGATTACCATGGAGCCGACGAGGCCTATGGGGATGTCTCTGCCGGGGTTTTTGGTTTCCTCTGCCATGGTGGAGACGGCGTCGAAACCGACGTAGGCGAAGAAGAGAACGGCGGAGGCTCTGAAGACGCCGCGGGGGCCGTACGGTGCGAAATCCGCGTAGTTTTTGGGGTCGGCGTTGATTAGTCCGGCTACAATGATGAGGAGGATGACGACGATGTGGACGACGGAGGCCACGTAGTTGAGGCGCGAGGAGCCTTTGGTGCTTAGGACTGCCAGTACGCCGATGGCGATGATAACGCCGACGGATATGGGATCGAGTTCGTTGTAGCCCTCGGCCAGAGATGGTACGTGGATGCGGAAATCGGCGGGCTTGTGGTTGCAGAGTGTGGCGAAGTAGGACGTCCACGACCGCGACACCGCGGCGCCGGCGACCACGTACTCGAGGAGGATGTTTCCGGCGGCTATGAAGGCCACGAAGTCGCCTAGCTCCACACGGAGGTAAGCAAATGAACCCCCTGCAACTGGGATTTCGACGGCGAATTCAGTGTAGCAGAAGACTGAAAGCAAGGCAGAGAGTCCGGAAAATGCGTAGGATAGCACAACGGCGGGACCGGCGTTGCTGCGCGCCTCTTTCCCAGTGAGGACGAATATCCCGGCGCCGATGACAGCGCCCATCCCGAACCATATCAAGTCCCACCAATTGAGCGTCTTCTTCATCTCGTTCTGGCTGCGAGATTTCACCTCCAACTCAGCATCCCCATTGGAGCGGGACAAAACCCGGTCCGCAAGGCGAACCGGGGTCTGTTTCAACGCGCTGACGTAGTTGCCCCAACTCTTGAACGACTCCTCAGGGAGAAAATCGTCTTTTGTGCAGGTGCAACCCCTCCGCTTCGTCAACTCGGTTCCGTCCACTGTCCCCATTATTAATTCTCTGAATATGTCTAATTAAAACCTGCAAAACACAATATAAATAAAATAGCAACAATTAATATTAAAATGCTTTATAATATTTTCTGCTTATATATATTCTGAGTACGGACAAAAGGGGAGAGATTTTGTTCCAATCACGAAAATTTCATGCCAGAAACGAAAATTCGGGAAACGGATAAAGATTGCTTCTTCATATTTACGAAGACGCCATTCAGAACGATGAGTTTGTCCATTAAAATGAACTGAAATTAATCCATATATTGTGACAGTACTCCACAGTCTGATCATATGATTTTACCCATACAGATACACAAACGTATTAAAAAAAACTCAAACAGATACTATATATATAAATCAGAAGAAACAAATTTTTTTTTTGAAGAGAAATAAAGCAAAATGAGAGAGAGAGAGAGAGATTACCAGCGAAGGGTTTCGAATGTAGAGATGGAGAGAGCGAGTGAAGGTAGTGAGACGCTAGAATTAATATTTGCAGGGTGTGTAAGATTAATTAATCTGATCTGATTATTATATATATATATATATAGTAATAATAATATTGTTTCAACAAAAGAAATTTCATTAGGATTTGAAATTTGAGTGTGGTAAAACGTTTGATCGAATCTGTACTGGCTACAGCTGTTTGATATTACTGTAATTTCTATGTTTAGAATTACTGCATCATTGTATATAGTATGATTCGTTTGGAGGAGAGCTAATTATGTCAATGTACCATATTTTCGAAATATTTTTGAGTGGGTTGAATTGAGTCAATTTCTCTATCAAATAAATTTTACCAAATTCATTTAATCGTTAGTCAATGTACCATAACTCTTATGAAAACAAATTGAATGGTGCATGTATTATTATTATTATATTTGGGAAGAAAGGCTGTTCTGTAATGCATAATAAATAGTAAGCGGTAAGAATCGGTTTCAATGCGTGATTAATGAGTATTAGTGATTCACTCAGTCATGCATGTATCATTAAATTATACAATAATTAGTGTGTATTTTGTCCAAATAACTAAATAATCAGTACCTCCTACCATAACATGCATATTTTAACAGGAATAATTCTAGTTTAAGCGAAATAGACTATTTACCCCTTCAAAATTCAAAAAAGAAGCATGCAATTTAATTTACAAACACAAATTAATAAAATCCACAAAAATGGCAAAGTATTATGTGAATGATACACAGAGTAAATTTTATGGTGAACAACAATTTATTTTAAGTATTTTGATATTTGATTTTTTTAGAGATAAATGACATAAAATATTGTATATGAACTAACACGACAATTTATATGAACTAACACCACACTATATATGAATTAGCACCACACGTTGTATGTCACAGTGAATGAACTAAAATCATATTGTATATGAACTAACACCACACTGCATATGAACTAACACTACACCTCGAAATATGTGTTACTGCGTGAAATAAAATATATCGTTCACGAAATTATTTCCGTGAGTATTACTCACGTAATACCTACTCCACAAAAATATGCGTGACTCTGCTGGTGGGGCCGGAATCAGGAATGGAATTATATTGAATAGAATCTCCGAGCACCGGGCCGTTACAGTTTGGAGTGTTTCCACCTTAAATAATTACATTTTTTTAAAATTATAAAATAATTCACAAAATTGATATTAATTACAAATTAATTTTGTGCAGAAAAATATACTTCTATGCAAATATTGTAAACCAATTTATAAATATAGTAATTTTTTTAAACTAATATCTAAATCATGCTTTTTTTTTTTTTTAAGGAGGAGAGAAAAATTCCCCTGATATAAATTGATGGATGTGTCCAAATAATAAACGTCTATGGAAAAAACCAACAAGCTGCATAATACTTCCTCCATCTAAAAGAGAAAAACTTTATACTCCCTCCGTTCCGCTATAAGTTTCTCGTTGCTTTTGGACAAATGAATTAAAGTAAAAGTAAAAAAGTATAAGTGATGTGATGGAGAAAAATAAAAAAGTAAGAGAAAATATAAAAAATGGTTCTGTAACTTTGTTTGCGTCCAAATTTAATCATTTATCTTTTTAATTTCTCGATTATAGTCTTTTTTTTTTTTATAAAAAATGGTCATTTTCGACGGAAATTTAAAAAATTGACTGGAATCATATGCTGATGTGACATCTTTTGTGTATATCTCTTGTTATGAGGCATTTGTTTTGATTTTTTTTTTTTTTTTTCATAAATTATTTTGACTACGGTTGACGATGAAGATGGGATCATTCACAAACAATTAACCACCTCGACTAGTACCATGCACGCCAGCCACTAACACCCTGATATATATATTGACAGATCAGTACTGTTCCTCTTACAACACTAGCTTCTCATCCCTAATTATATATATATATTTTCATTCGACGACATATATATATCTCATGCTTTCTTTACGGCATGATCAGCTAAGATTTGGAATTTGATTTTGGAGAAGCTAGCGTTTTATATATCGAATTTGTACTAGTTATAAATTATAATAATTACTCCCTATGTCCCAGAGGAACTTGCAAGTTTTTCTTTTTGGGACGTAACAGAAGAACTTTGTGGACCCAAAAAAGGAAACTATTTTATAAACTTCACCATCACAATATTACATATTTACACAAAATATCATTATTTTTTTTATTTTTTGGGCCCACATTACACTCAATCCAACTAACTTTTTCACTTTTTACATAAATTTTTACCAAATTAACCCTAAAACACTAGCTCTAGGACGGAGGGATTATTTGATACTTACACTAGTACTGTTAATTATGTTTAGAATTATATATATGGTACATAAATAAAACTTATATATTTGTAGCATGAATTAATTATTTGGAGAGTAAAAGCAAAATTACGTTTTTGAGTCATACGACTTAATGCGGGTTGAGTTTGAGTGGAGTCAATTTTGAGTCATACGACTTTTACCAAATTCCTTCAATCATCCTCTACCTAGTACCTAGTACCTAGTACCTAGTACCTAGTACCTAGTAGTAGTCTATATACCATAATCATTATGAAAACAACAATTGAATGCTGCATCACTGCATGTATTATTATTATTTAAAAAAAACTATTATTATTATTATTATTATTATTATTATTATATATTACTCTCTCTGTCCCAATATAAATTTCACACTTTTCTTATATGGATGTCCCAACTCTTTCTTCACACCCCAAAAAAGGAAATAATTCACATTCACAAAAGTCAATAAAGTACATTTTTTATATTTTATTATTTAACTTCACACTTACATACTACATTTTTTCTTATTATGCGTGAAACTCCACCTATGAAGAAAATATTGGGACGGAGGGTGTATGATATTTGGGAAGAAAGGTTATTTCGTAAATATTTGATGCATAGTAGTAAGTGGTACGAATCTGGTTTAATATTTGATTGATGAGTATATATAAGTGATTTACTTAATATGTATCATTCATTCCTAAAATAATTAAATGGCATAATGACTGTATCAAAAAGCTTTTAAACTATTAAATTTTATTTTGAAAAACCCTTAAATTATTTTTATTTTAAAAAAAATTTAAAATATTAATTTTTGTTCCATTAAACCTCTAAACTATTTTTTATTTAAAAAAATTCTTAGAATTAAGAAACAAAACGTGATGGGTGATCTGAGACTGGTAATTGCCTGATCTTAGGACCTGCCAAGCCAGGGTCTTTTGAGAACTTTTCCTGCCCCACTTTAGTATGTCTTGATTTGAACTTGCGGCGAACCCAACAAGTTTTACCTTTACATAATTTTCTTCATCCTGAATTTACATTACACCATTTCAAAATCTTTACACAAAATATTTTATTTTTCAAAATATAACATCAATTTGGACTAAATAATTTAGCCTAAAATAAATAAGAATTAAAAATAATTTGTTACAAGTTCCAAAATATCAAATTCTGAAATCATATGAAAATTGTAATAATATATATATATATATATATATATATATATATATATATTTAATGTATTATATATACAACTAAAAGTATATGGGATATATGAGTGTAACTAATATCAGGACTCGTCCTACACTCGATAGGTTCTTGGTCTAACGGGTCCAAATCTACCCTAGGACTCATTTAACTGAGTATTACCCTCCCCACACGGGCCGTGTTCGTGGCGTGTACCAGTTTAAATCCGCCGTTCTCATTCTTTTTTAAAGTATATATAATTTTTGTTCATAAGTCTCTTTTTGACAATTCGAAATGTATTTTTTTGTTGGAATTCTATTTTAATAATATTGAAATTGGTTGATTCATCATTTTTAATAAAAAACATTAGGCTCCATTCAGATGAATGAATATGAAAATAGATGGATTTAAAAAATAATAAATGTAAGAAAACATATATTTTAAATGATGGATTGTAAAAAAATAGGAGAGAAGAGAAAAAATAATTAAAGGAAGGGAAAAGAGCATGGAAGGGGGAGAGATGATGAATTTTAAATCACATGGTTTTGATGAGAATTTAAAATTCCTCCATTTTTAAAATGACTCAAATCTAAGTATTTGTAAATCGCAAATTCTCCCGTGCATGCAAGTGCATAGTATGCACTTGGATTTTACTACAATTTTAAATTTAATTTGTTTTTTCCAGAAATACACACTACACACCGCACTGTGTGTTTTTTGGTATATCAAGTTGTTTTTGGAGTATTGCAAACATTTGTTCTTTGGGTATTAAGAAGTTGTTCTTGGGGTATAACTAAATTGTTCTTAGGGTATTAATAATTGTTCTTGGGGTATTGATAATGAATAAAAGAATAAAAATAAAATATAATTAATTGTCACATTTTTTATGATAGCCAGAGCTGTGACATATATTTACACAGCTGTTAACACAATTTTAATGTCATTCTCGACTCTATCCCTAACTGGGTGTTTGATTTCAGGTCCTTTCGAGGGAGGTATGTGATTGGTTAATGTCATTCCGGCTTGCATGGACTTCTGGTGGTTCTTAGTTGACAAATGCATTGCAATTTTTAGTTTTCTAGTTACTCCTGCACAAGCAAGAGTAATTATGGATCTGATTGAGGCGCGCTGGGAGGAATTCATTGGTTAGATTCCTTTTTTGAAGATCTATAATTGTCACCGGATTTGCTCTAATAAGCAAAAAGGATTTTCTCTCTATAAATTAAATTTTGGATTTTATAAATTTATAACACCCAAAGAATAAATTATTATACCCCAATAACAAATTATAATACCCCAAGAACAATTCACAATACCCCAAGAACAACTATATACAAAAATACCCCAATAACAACATACAATACCCCATGAACAATTTATAATACTCCAAGAACAAGTCACAATACCCCAAGAATAATTGTAAGTAAATACCCCAAGACCAACTTACAATACTCCAAGAACAAGTCTAAGTAAATATCCCAAGAACAATTCTCAATACCCGAAGAATAAATCACAATACCCCAAGAACAAATATAAGTCAATACACCAAGAATAATTTATAATACTCCAAGACCAACTCACAATACCCCAAGAACAATTCTCAATACCCGAAGAACAAACAACAATACCCCAAGAACAAATCACAATACTCCAAGAACAAATATAAGTAAATACACCAAGAACAATTCTCAATACCCCAAGAATAATTTATAATACTTCAAGACCAACTCACAATACCCCAAGAACAATTCTCAATACCCGAAGAACAAACAACAATACCCCAAGAACAAATCACAATACTCCAAGAACAAATATAAGTAAATACACCAAGAACAAGTCACAATACCCCAAAAATAATTTATAATACCCCAAGACCAACTCACAATACCCCAAGAAAAAGTAAATAATTAAACTAAAAAGAAGATCCAAATAATTCATGAGAAAATTAAGCAATTGTTCTATGGGTATTATAAAGTGTTCTTTGAGTATTACTCTATTTATTTATTAAATTTTCATTTATAAATTATTATTTGGATATTATAAATTATTATTTGAGTATTATATATTTTATTAATTATTTATATATAAATTATTCGCTGGATATTATAAACTATTAATTGAGTATTATATATTGTTCTTTGAGTATTATAAATTGTTCTTTAGGTATTATAAATTATTCTTTGAGTTTATTCATTTATCAATTATTTATTTATAAATTGTTCATTGGGTATTATAAATTATTCTTTAGGTATTATAAATTATTCTTTGGGTATTATAAATTATTGTTTGGGTATCATAATATTGTTGTTCCTTCACTTGAACAAGCAGAAGAAATATGCCTTGTAAATCTAACACGATTATTCATTATTATTGGAGATACCAGTATGATGTAGAATTAACCTTAACCCCATGTTATAATGTTGCTGAAGTTTTATCGTAAATTATTAGTAGCATTTAATAAAAGTTTCAAAACTAATTCGAAAGAAATTGACCATTTTTTTTGGCAAAAATGTAATTACTTTGCAGGCTGTGACATCAATGTTGGTGAATATGTATGAGCCACCAAGAGACGGTTGCTTCTTGAACGTTGCTGTGAGGTCTAGAGGATGGTGATGAAATTGTTTGGCGGAAGAAAAATTGATTTGGAAATATTCAAAATTATAGGGTGCATACCATGCATCCAAGTGCACAGGAGTCACACTCTTTGTAAATTCATTAACTTACTTAAAGAAAGTAATTATTTGTATGTGAAATCCATGGATTTCAAATCTACATATCCAAATAGAGTCTTAAAGTGGTTTATCGAAATTCTTGAATTTTTATTACTAGAAGAATCATGAAATAAAAATTAATAGTTTAACAGCTATATATTTAAAACACCAAAGAGAAAATATATTTTAACTCTAATTACCATAAAAAAATTGAAACAAGCAGACCCAAATTGACAACAAACCATGATTACTTAGTTTTATAATATAAAAGCAGCCCAGCAGATAATGATTTTAATGGACTAAAACACAATACATTCTCATTCCTCACTTGTATAATATAACAGCCCCTTAATGATTTATCAAAAGTAACTTTGATTAAGTGATATATATAGTAGCAAAATTAACAATAAAAGATTCTGAAAAAAAATAAAAAATGGTTAGAAAGCAAAATAACATGGAAGCAAATAGTAGTGCCTTTCAAAGTTGGGTTTGAGCTTCAAAACAAGAGGTATGTTGCATGTGAAATTTGTTCACAGTGTAAAATTTAAACAAATTAGATGCATTTATTAATTATTAAATTAAATGTATTGATTAATATTATAATATTTTATGTTATGGTTTTAATTTAAAATTTTACTAGTATCAATGAGTGTATGAAATAGTATTATAATTTTGACACGTTAATACAATTTTGGGTTATAATGTTTTTTTTTTTTAATGTTGATAATGGGTTGGTTGGAATGATGGGATGAATTTTGTATGCAGTCTCTCTCTCTCTCATTTTACTAGGTCTGTATTTTTATTTCTCACTTTTTGTGTTCGATTTATTTATAATAAAGTGATTATTTATATTATATTTTTTATAAAGACACTTTATTCATAAATAAATATCAAAAGAGCTCGTACCCTCTAATAATATTTCATAAAAAAAAAAAACTGGCAAACAAAATAGGTCTAGGGAATATTTATTTTTTAATTTATAACAATTTAATAAGAGCTTGGATAGTATTATATTCATGTGGACAATGTCAATGAGGGAGGGACATGTTGTCACGTGTGTTTGTGATTTCGAGTTTGTAGATTTTGAGTACGCCTGTAGAGGCTCTTTAACATTACTTGTTTCTTTTTCAAAAAATAAAATAAAATGATAATCATACAATTAAAATTTATTTTTTAATAAATTAAAAATATTAATTATTTTATTAAATAATATTAATTGTTTAACACAACGTTACTCGACATCTAAACGTTACCCCTTGTCCTTAGCTGACTATGGTTCACCCCCCTTCTGGAATTAATGCAACTTTTGGAATGTAAAATAATTGCCATAAAAAAAAAAGTTTTGAAAAATATGATTTAATGTCTTATATATGGAAAACGTCAAATCACAATAATTAATGGATGAATTGAAGTGTGAATACAAATATTCTTTAATCAACGTCAAGCATACATAATTAATACCCCCTTTTTTCTCAAGTAATTTGTGTACTTCTTTTGTTTAAATTTATTATTTTACACATTTCAAATAAAATACATTAATTTATATATATATAAATTTATTTAGAAAATATTTTTTTCTTAGTTTTTGTGTAAAAATAAGGATGCCCTGAAATGTAGGGAGTATATTTTAGGAGTGTAATAGTTAGGTTCAACTTTTGTATAAAATAAAATAATTTCAACGTTTGACGTGATAAAATTGAAAATTATTTATTTAAAATATTTATTTTGCCCCGCAACTTATATATTGCTCTAATTTAAGAGATGTGGTTAATTTAAACACAACTAATAAATTTGAAAAGAAATAATCACATTGATAAAAAAATAATGCACTACTTTTAATTAGGTACAAAATTTTTGCATAATAGTGTAAATATAAGTTGAATAATATAGTTATTTTTTTCATATTATACCAATATAAAAATAGTGTTTATTTTTGTACCATTTCATAATTGACTCATTTGAAAATTATTTCTAATTTTTGTTGTTATTAATGCTTTTACTGATCAAACAAAAAAGTGATGAAATTGAGATATTTCCAATTGTCTTTCATCACATTTTATATAAGAAGTGATAACCTCGATTGGTAATAATAAACCTTGATAACATCTCTTACCTCGTCTATACATCTACATAACATAACATAAATGGAAAATTACATAATGAAACTAATTTACAGATAAATTTTGATTTATTAGAGAGTGTGAATTATTTTTCTTAAATGGAATTCCGAATTTATATACAAATTACTTTTTTTTAAAATTATAAATTAAGCTCCAACACATAAAATATTCTCACACGTCATTAATTATTTTTTTAATTTTTGAGTTGCACATTGAAATTTGCAATTGAACTGTTAGCTTTACATTATTGAATTTCCAGAAATATATGCATGACAAACATAAAATAGAAAAATTGTACCAAACTGCTTGGATGGCAGATCATATTAATTGGTTTACAGGTCCTGCTTCAAGTATATTTAGCACATTAAACTTTGCCCTTTTTTCCATTTTTTAAAGATATTTTCATGTGTCTGAATGTAACTCTCATCACATTTATAGTTTACAGCCAAAGGTATAAGATGACAAGATTAATCCTTTGATGGTTGCATCGCATAATAAAACTGGGGAGTGCTAATTGTTAGATTCTGGCCTGACCAGACTATTGTAAAAATTAGTCAAATTACATTTCTATCCTCAATGATATTTGTGAGGAAATTAATTTTATTAAGGGCAATGTAGTAAATTCAGGGGCAGGAATATCCCTGTCTGGTTAGCCAAATTCTGACCAGTTAGCATTTTCGATAAATTTTTTATCGAGACTCACAAAAAAATAAAGGGTATTTGAATGTATAAGAGTATTTTTATATATCGTATGTAATTCACCAAAAAAAAAAAAATCTCTTGCATTTTTTAAATGAAAACAACTGCATTTTCATTTTTAAAAAAAAAATTAAGAATGCAAAATATATATTTAAATTGCATAATGTATTTGATATATACGAGATGTCAACTTTTATACATAGTTATTGCCTTTTAATGCAATTAACCATATTATTGTGTCAGATTCTAATCTCGCCAACGATCAAGAACTGAATACTCCAAATTGCGTGAGCAAATAAGAGGTTGTGAAAAGAATTGAGAACCCCTAAATGTGAATAGCAACCACAATTCATGAGTCCTTAAGTGGACGAGCTGCGGGAAGAATGTTTTATTGCCCCCACCACTAAGGCAAACGTGGAAGATCGATATTGACCAGGATCCTAGTCGCCATCTGTGCACGCCATAAGGCCAAAAAAAGAAGAAAATTCCCTAAGATAACTAGGATTGAACAGTCTCAAATTAACAATAATTAGCATTGAATGTACTAAAATCAACTTAGTGTGTCACATGACATAATCTCATAAGATCTGACACAATTGTCTATTGAATAGGATCAGAACCAAATATTTTGAATTTCATTAAACGCGGACATTTAATGAAAAATTAGAGTCAAGAGATTTGTAACTATAAATAAGACTTTCAACATGTATTAAATACAAGAAAAAAAAAAGTAATTTCATTTGTTTGAAGTTAAAATATATTATCAGCCAAACAAATATCCTAATGAAAATCGACTATCAACAATATCATTCTAAAATAATTGGTGCAATTAATCATATCATTCTAAAATAATTGGTGCAATTAATCATATCATTCTAAAATAATATATAATTCTGACCTGTCATTAGTTCAAAATGCTAATATAAGATTTAATTTGAATAGAGTCATATAAAATATAGAAGATTTAAAAATCTATGAACCCTCGTGGAAAGAATTTCATATTAGGACTCAATTTTTGGATTGAGTCTCAATTTAAGTTCTCAACTTTAAAAAGTCTCAAATTAAATTATGTATTTTAATTTTTCTCAAAAAAAAAAATTATTCTTTTTGTCTGAATTTAAGATCCAACTAATTTATCTTTATTTCAATTTTTTATAAAACAAAATATAATAATTTTTTGTTTCTAACCAAGATTTAAAATATAATATATCAAAATAAAAAAATTATAATTTTCATTTGATAGTCAAATTTGACGTACTTAAAAAAAATCTTTTCATCATTCAAATAAAAAAAATTAAAGTATGTTTAATACATGAATAAAAAAATTATTGTTTTCAATTTGATATATTATATCATAAAAAAATTTAAATATAAAAAAATTATTATGTTAGAGAATCATATGAAATATTGAAATAGAGATAAATCCATTGGGCCTTGAATTGAAACAAAAATAATAAAATTGAATTTTAATTTGAGAAAAAAAATTATAGATCTTGATTTTTAACTCCAAAGCTCTCATATGTAATTCTTCCATTTTAAATGATGTATCTTTGCTAAATATTGAATTTTCTCTAATTTGAAATAAGATCAGTTGAAATTCATCCATTTAAATATTTTATCATGAAGAGTGAATTTATATAAATTTTGTACAAATACAACTTAAAGTGTCATAGATATGGCTTCAGCTAATTGACCCAACTCTAATTAAGCTAAACGAAATTTCAAAAAAATTCTCAAACCTGGTAAAAGAAAGTGATTTGTTTTTTCCATTAAAAAAATGCAAGAAAATGATATTTATTTGTAGGAATCAATGAATATCAAGGCCATCCACACAAATTGGAGGCTCTAGCACAACAACGAGGGCTAGCTAGCATACAAATGAGCCACCCTATCAATAGAACGTGTCACAAAATTGCCATTTCAACTCAAAAAAAAATAATCGATAAACTCTTAAATTGAGAAATAAAAGTTAAGAAAATTAAAAGGACGCTTGGTATAAAATTCCTTAATGGTAATGGGAGTGAGGATACATATATAGTAATTATAGTAGGTAATGAAAACAAAACATTAATTTTCCTCCTAAATAAAATAATCATTACACCCATTTGATTATCCCATCTCATCCTATAATCATCATCCTCAATCAATCCCCATACTACAATCAACAATTTTTTTTTTTGTCAATTTATTCCAAAATTTGAGAAAAACAATAATAATGTAACAACCATGAACATAAATTCTTATTGAACATATATAAGGGTAAAGAAGGAAAATAAAATTTCATTCTCATTACCATTGAGGAATTTGAAACAAACGCCCCGTAAATAAGATTTCCCCTGGTTTTAAAGCTAAATCCCGGGCTTTCAGAATAGTAAGAATGTCCTCAGACTCAATAAGGCTAATGCACAAATATTTAACATGTTTTATATATCACTTGGCCAATGTATATTACATGATTTTTTGTTTATTGATAATCATCACAAATACCTACGAGGAAACACATAACTCACAGGCAAATGCCTGGAACTACTGTAATTACTAAATTCAAAGCTTCCAGATAATGCTACTAAATGAAGTATGGTAAGTTAGAAAATGATGCAACACAACGGTTTGATCTTTGATAAACTCGTTGTATATTTTAATATTTACATAATATAAATAGAGTCGAGAGAGCTCTTCGAGCAAAGATATTTTTTCAGTAAAAATCGTAACCATTTTGTTTCTGACTCTTGAATAACCTATCATTAACTCTATTACCCACATATATACAACAAACTCCTCTCACCTTCACAATGCGGCTGTAATTACTGCAGGTGGAATCACCAGCTGAGCTTATGATTTTCAGATGATCAGAATATGAACACCAAAGTGATCCGATAGTTCACTTCCAACAACAGCTAGCAACGACGAATCGATCTGGTCAATATTTCATTCTCAGACATAAACTGTCATCCTTGCAAAACCAACTTAACAAGACTCCTCAAAGAGAGCCTGCTATAATGAAGTAGCTAGTTTCCAGGAGCAAATGATGTATCAGAAATCAGCTACATCATGTATTTCCTATTACACAATTATCAAGTGTCATTCTCTCAGTTGCTAACCAGAAAGCAAATGCGCAAAAATATTACACAAGCCAATTATTAAGCAGTGGTTACCAGCAGAATAAAGTTTGGGAAGATAATAACAGTGTCTCAGTTGAAAGTATTTAAAAGACCAGCTCACTTTGGCCACTCAAAACATATGGTGTCAACCGAACAGCATGCTTTTGTTCATGCAAGGGAACATTTGAAAAAGGTTCCAGCATAAAGCCGACAGAAGAAAAACCTCATAATTTATTGTCAATGTCAAATAGAGTCTTATCAACATACAAATTCAGGCAGATAAAAGAGGTTGGGTACAAAATTATACATAGGGATTACGGAGGAAGAGATAACTGAAAATTGTTTTTGTGGTTTCTAAGCACAGCACTTACAGAATTAATTGACGTTGATTGCCGGCATTGAGAAAAGGAGAATACCATCATACCTGCAAAGGAGAAGCTCGAAATATCAAATTTTAACTTAACTTGGCTGCAAATTTATTTGAGCAATAGCTGTAGACAAACAAATTAGCAGGCTAATGGGGAAGATAGTTGTCAACTATGCATTTTGAGAAATCAAATAGCAGTGCAGGTTATGTGTTGGTAATAACTAAAACCCAGAGTTGATCAGTTTGATTGGTGTTAACACTCAAAGCGATATGTTGGAGCAAATGGCAAATATACTTGGATGCTCGATTGGGACCACTTCTTTGTCGTATCTGGGAATTAAAGTGGGGATAAATCACAGAAACTACTCAGAATGGGAGAATCTGGTTCACAAAGTAAATGTAAAATTGAAATCCTGGGAACACAGGAAAATTTCTTTTGGTGGGGGTTGTGTTACTTGCTGTGTCTATCTACCATTTATCTTTCTATTGTATACCTAAAAAAATCTTGAGTGTGTTATCTAGTCTCTTTCGAAAATTCCTTTGGGGGGTGGTGTTGATGAGAGTAAAATACCTTGGTTAAATTGGAAAAAAGTTTGTCTCTCAAAAGATTTGGGGGGTTTGGGAATTCGGGATCTAACCTGTTTCAACAAGGCATTAATGGGAAAATGGCTCTGGAGGTATTTAGTGGGAGGGGGAACCTTTGGGCTAAAGTTATCTCCTCTATACATGGCCAAGTGGAAGTGGGGGATGGAGGTTTAATGGTAGAAAAGGGGGGAGGGGGGGTAGTTAGGTCTAAATGGTGGAAAGACGTATTGAAGTTAGGGGGGGAGGGTGAGGGTAGGTGGTTTTTAGACAATTTGGAGAAAAATGTAGGAAATGGTGCTGGTACTAAGTTCTGGCAGGGTGTTTGGTTAGGGGAATCATCTCTTAAACTCCAATTTCCTAGACTTTTTCAGCTAAGTCGGGACAAAGGGTGCTATATAAATTCAATGGGAAATTGGGAGGAAGGGGAATGGGTTTGGAACTGTCCTTGGCGAAGAGTCCTGTTCGAACGAGAAATTGAGCCTGTTAATAATTTTTTGTCTTTGCTTAATAGCTGCAGGTTGAAACAAAATGTTGAAGACAGTTGGTTTTGGAAACTAAATCCGAAAGGCAACTATACAACAAAATCAGCCTACAATCTGTTGAGCACAATACAAATAAATGGAGGTTCAGATAGCAGAGAAAGAGAAGAGTTTCAGCTGGTATGGAACAAGAAGGTGCCCACAAAGGTAGCTGCATTGTCATGGAGAATCATAATTGATTGAGTTCCTACTAGAAGCAACCTACCGAGGAGAGGCATTCTTGTTACATGAATTGATACGAAGTGTCCGGTGTGTGGAATAGATGAAGAGACAGCAACTCATTTGTTCATTAATTGTCAAACAAGTACTCAAATTTGGAGATGGAGTCTAGAGCGGCTAGATGTGCCCACCGCTTTGCTGAATAAGGTTATAGATCACTTCCTTTTGTTTTCTGGACTTCTTCGACAGAAAAAGGTAAAGAAATTGCAATTGCAGTATGGGAGTGTATAGCCTGGGTGATCTGGAAATCCAGGAACAAACTCATTTTCGAAGGGATGGAGATTAATACTGTAAGGATGATGGAGGAGATCAAAGGGAGACTATGGAGTTGGTTAATAGCAAAAAATGTAATTCCTTGTAATATTCCATTAAATGATGGGTTTCACAATCCGAGAAATATTTTAGACTGGTGAAATCAGATGTAATATGTTAAGCTTGGGCATTTCTTATGCCTAAAGTTTAAATCATGAAATAAAATATTCCTTTTGCCTGATAAAAAAAAAAAAAAAAGAACATTTGCAAGTTACAGGTGTCATTGCTTGCATCAAACACGGTTGAATATGAACATATAAGCATCAAAGCACAAGAAAGATAGACTCATAATCCAACTCAAAATGGAGCAAGTGATTCATGTGGAGAACAATAGTCAGAAATAGTCGCCAGAATTAAGATCATGCAATAGCTACGGCACTTCAATACTCCCTCCGCCCCATGCAACGGAGGGAGTGCACACCAATTAAGAAAAAAACATCTTTTGCTTTACACATTATCAAAAACTATAAATAAAAATCCATAAACAATGAATTTAGTGTAAGGGTGATAGTGTTGAGTAATATATTTTTGGACTTGATGAAGGTAAAAAATAAATTTTGCAGAGGAGGGAGTATATCACAACAGTTGACAGTAAACACCGAAGAATCCATCCATATGAAAAAATAATGGGCAAATGCATAACATGATGAAGGTAAAAAATAAAAGGAGAGTTGCAATACAAAACAAAGCTTCCCCCTGTTCTTTGCTCTATCAGAACGAACAATTGTATGCATTAACTTGTAAAAAGTTTCTTCTGCAGGACGCATTTGAGACATATGACTGCATAAGAGCGTCCTTTCAGCCAAATTAAAGTCAAGTACATAAAACCCTATCCATCCAATCCTTGTGAGATAGTGTGCGTCAATAAGTTAGCAGTAGAGTGTATAATCAGCTAAAGAGCAACCATTTTTTGTTTCTTTGCTGCATTTGATCAGAGAATTTTCTCTCCACGTGCATACATTTATTTGTTAATACAGTATGTGGATCTGAACAGGGAATCCCCTCCCACATAGAACAATCGTTTAAGATTACTAGTGATTATCAGATAAATTAAGATTATTGGGACGAGTAACCAGCATCCAAAACAATGGTTCCCAATTCAAAATAATCAAATGAATCTAACCTCTGCTTGAAGGAGATCCAACCAATAACTGCACTCTGATTATATCGCTGCAAACTAACTTTTCAATTGATTTTTTTTTTACATGACATTCTTGGACGAAAACACAAATTCAAAATCCATCCGAGTCGTAATTGCAAAAAAGGCTCTCCCCAAACAATTTCAATAGTAAACCCTAAACTGGGGGAGATGAGGATTTCTGTGATGCGCACTCTTCGTAACCGCCCTATGTTTTAAAAAGTTGTTTGAACCGGCGGTTCAACCATTGCTCAAGTAACATGTTCAACGGTTTAAAAATATTGACGGAGTGGAAATGATTTTTTAGTTTCTTTTGACATAGATTTTTTTTTAAAAAAAAATACTTACATTATTATAATTGACGTAATCTTTTTAAGAATTATATATTCTAACCAAAAAGAAGTTCGTAAGTATTTCAACAAAAAAAAAAAAAAAACATCAATTAAGTCATGCATCTTTCAAAATGTATTTTTACAAATTATTATATTAATTTAGTATAAAAAAAGAAATAGAAAAAAAATTAGAGGTGAGAAGGGAAATAAAAAATAAAAAATGAGAATTATGGGTATATTGGTTATTTATTTAAAAAAAACTAAAAAATAAATTTTTATAAATTTATGGACAAAAAAAAGTATACATTAAAAAATAGCTAAAATTTATATTTTTCTATTAATTTTATTATAAATACGAGTCACCATTTACCTTTTAAGAAATTGCAAAGGTCAAATATGTAATTGACACACATTACATTCACTCAACAATTGAGATTGTTTATATCGAAAATTTAAGTCTGATTATAGTAAAAAGTGAGAATTAATTAAATTGAAAATTTTACACTATTATTAGTTTTTAATGTACTCAATTCACACTTTTTAGTATAAATAACCTCAATTATTGAATGTACACTTAAAAAACTGATTAGCCACTAAAAATATAGAGGGATACGGACACCAACAAAAATGTATTTGATCTTTAAGGAGCCTTTTTTTTTAAAAATATATAATGGTGGAATTTGTTTATTTTCTTTATATATTTTTCAAAAATTAATTCAATGATAAAAATGGCACAACAAATTTATTCAAGATGAGGTGCCAATATAATATCCAAAAAAATATTATGAACATATGAATCTTACTGCTGCTGCTATTGTTGCTAAATAAATTTTTGTAGTTGCATTATTATTAATATTACTACCACTAATATTAATATTACCTCCGGTATTAAAAAAAATAAAAAATTAGTTCATCCCATAAATAATTATATATCTAAAAATAAAATTATTTCTTAAAATCTCCATTTACAAAACTTTTATTTCACAATTTTCACTCTACATATTTTTAAAAATTTTATGTCTATAAAATACTGGAAACTTTTGATGGATGAGCTAATATTATTTTGTACAACTACCACCACACGAAAACTTATAAAGAGAAATCTGATGCGTGAGATTACGAGTGAGAAAAATAATAAAAATTTAGGTATATTGTATCGAGAAATATCGAATTTATCGAATTTCAATTAGCATCTGAATAAAAGACCGAGAAAAAAAAAAATTCTTGAATAAATACTGTTACAAGATAGTACATAAAAATAGACACAATTACACTTGCAATCTACCTAAGTTAAAGGTAACAGCAAATAGAATAATCACACAAGGCTATAGCAAGGAACAAAGAAGCAATCAATCTGAATTCTTCTTTTCCTTACCACGCCTTTCCTTTGGCTTCTCAAACTTTTTGTGGCCATTGTCCTGCTTACTCACTGATCCCTCTTGAGCACTGCACATCTGTGACTTTAGTCTGAACCCGAATTTCTTCGACACGTTCCCCCACGTGCTCGATCCTTTTACCTTACCTAGCTTCTCGATCTCACTTCTCATGTCCGAGCATTCTTTCTCCAGCTCAGACACCCTCATCCTCATATTATCCATACCTACTTTCAGCACCTGGTTTTCCCTCACAGCTGTGGCCCACCCGCCTTCGTTCTGTCCCACCAACCCGCTTCTCAGTTGTCTTGAACCATCGAGATTATCAGAAACAAGGAAGCAACCGGCTATAGAAGTTCTCAGTTGGAGCTGCTCAAAGAAGAGGACTTGGACTATTATCCTCAATGGCAGCCTTTCGTTCTGAGCTGCATGCGTGCACGCCTCGAGAGAGAGTTTCTGGCAGTCCATCAACCGGCACAGCAGTTCTCGGTCTGATTCAGCCAACCATGGATGAGACTGCATATGGGACAATAACCAGCTTCATTAGTTGCTTGCTGATAATTACAGAAGAACCCACAAAAGGGGGGTTCCCCACAAATTACTGAGTGAAAAACAGAAAATGCCTGTGTGCGTGATAAAATATGCACAAAATCTACATGTGCTTCACTAAATGCATAAAACCCCATGTGTTCGATAAATATGCATACTTGCTCCACCATCTACTTCCATTTAAAGACACTAAAGACATTTGTTAATTGAACGTGAATTTACATAATAGCACTCTGTACAAACTACAAACAGAACATACACACAACACCCAGAGGAAACACATAGATGCAAACATGTACAAATCACAATTAGGATTGTTCATCACGTCAATTTTAGCTGTAAATCTGGCGTTTTAAGTAATTACTTTGGGGTATTTTGGGTAGTTCACATAAGTTGAATGACTATTAAAAGTACTCAATCTCACCAACCGCAGGTGACACGTTCAGTTATAAAAATGACGGAAGGGGATTTTGTGCATACTTCTAACAAAACACACGAAGTTATATGCATATTTACCAAACATGGTTTATGCTTTTTACCCCCCCCCCCCCACCACCCCCACACACACACACACACAAATTACACCATTTGAGGGGTGTCTGTAAGAAAAAACAAACATCATGGGGCTACTTGTAATATGGTAAGGGTAATTGGGGCATATTACCTTGAGATAAACATCGATTGCACGATAAAGACCATCATCCAAGGGGCGTGCATATTCTGGAACAGCAGCAGCAAGAGACTGAAACTTGGGAAGTTTCAGATTAACATCTGGTGCAACCTCTGCAAGATATCCATCGATCAGCTTGGCCACCATTGTGATCGGTGTGAGTGATGGTGATCCCATTATTTGGCCGTCATCAACGGAACCTGGAGACGCACCACCAACCGCCTGATCCATTATCAAGAAATGCTCCAGAATACGCTGAACACAGTCCACATCGTATAAAGTCTCCATAGAATGTGATAAATTAGGCATCAGGAGATCTTCAAGAGTTGCCTGATCAAGCTGCATCCCGATTCTTTTCTCCAGGCTTGATACACACGAGGGGTTAGCTCGAAGAATCTTGGCTGTTCTGAGTAGACCAAAAAGGAACTTTGTTGAAACTAGACCCTTCTGCATTGGAAGTAAGCGATCCATCTCTTCAAGCAGAAGCTTCTGATCCTCTTCTGAGAGTGAGGTCACTGACCCCAACTGTATGTGACGGTTGCTCATCTCATTGCCACCCTGACGCCTATTCAGTCCTGGCAAGTACTTTTTCGCGTAAGAATTAAGAGATCCCGCGATTATTTCCTGCTTTATGCCAGAAGATTCCATGGCTGAAATTAACCTTTTATAAAGAGGCAAACTTAAAGTTGATGCATCCTCGTACCACCAATCTGAACTCGAATGTTTTGGTCGAGCACCCGTGCTTATCCCATTCCAGAGAACACTTCCTCCGGGGCTCTGCATAGGCCCACCATGCTCCACCATAGGCCAACCAAACAGAGTCGGGTCAGTGCGGGCCTTGGCAGCCAAAGAATCGATGCATCTTTTAGGGATGTGGAGTTCTTCAGCATAAGGGAGAACATCATCACAGGTCTCCAGTGCTTTCAACGTGTCTTTCCAGTTTCGGAGAACCACCTGATTGAAAAAGGTTTCAGTCTGAGAAATAAGATTGCCCTCTCCATACTCTTCAGTCATTTCGAGATGCTCAGCAGCACACCGGAGGTACACCACATTTGCAGCTGTAAGCTCCAGTTTGACCCCGTAGCAAAATTTAGCTACAAGTTCGAAGGTTTTTGCTCCACCAGGAACATCGGAGAGTTTAATGATGCAACCTTCTTCTCCTTCAGACGCCTCTGCAATGAGTCTTTCCATAATTCCACTTCTTGAAAGCAATGGAAACTACAATAAATTAACAAAATTACTTTAGGCAGTAGCAGACAATTATGGCTTGCAATAGATCAAAAACATGTATCTATTTCAGCTATATACAGAATTTCATTCAGTTATATAAATCTAGTTAACAGGAATATCAGGAATCAAAATCCTACTATAGATAATTAATAACACAAAGAATTACTACATTGTTAGCCTATTCACAAGAGTCAGCAACCAAGAGCAATGAAAAAGGAAACAATACCTTGTGAAGATGAAAGGACATTTCCTCAACTTCAACAACTACATCACTAGGGAGGCCAGTAGTGCAGAACCTAAAATCAAACGTAACGAGAAGGTCAAGAAAACCATTTTACTCTCCACTGAAATTTCCGAGCTATTATCAATTTCATCATTGGATTCAGCATGTTGAACACAGTGATGATGAAACCTTCCCTAGATAACATGAAAGAAATGAGGACTTCTGTGAATGTGATACGAAACTAATGCCGAGAGCTTATCTTTTATGAGGATTTATCTTGGGAAAGTGGTTTGTTGGTAAAGATTCGCCAAACTGCTCCTATTGCCAAATTCTTTAAAATGAAATATAACTTACATTCAATTCATCAAGATAAAAATGTCTTTGTACAACAGATAAATAACAAACCAAGACCGAGAAATGTCAAATGAAAGACCTTCTTTACAATTTTTTTTTATACAGAGAACATTTCAGTGTGTCCCATGTAAGAATTGGTCACACAAAGAGCCTTTAATCTCTAGTCTAAAATGGTATTGAGAGGCCTTAAAACATATAGGGTCATTTTAGCAAGTCACAATACGCATTTCAGGCTTCTCCAGTAAATTCAAGTATTCGTCAAAACTCTGCAGCACAAATCAAGAAATCTACTTTTTGACATACAATTGCAGGGGATGAGCCACTAAAAGAGGGTGGATAGTTACTTCAAGGTTAAAAGACCAAAAAATTTCAGAAAGGAAAGGCTAGAAACGAAGATAATAACATCTGAACTAAATATGATGGATTGTACTTCAGATTGCAGAGAGAGAGAGAGAGACTCAGTTAAGAAACAAACCAGGCTTGCCCTTGCCTCCGGAATGCATCAGATTTGGATCCCAACTTCATACAAGCCATTTTCTTCTTCAACAAATCCAATTCAATTCGAAAAGCGGAGAAGTTTCAGCATCCACAAATCATAAACCCAAATCTAAAAACCCTAATACGTCCTCAAAGCGAAGAATTGCTTAATGCTCTCAGAAACCCATGAAAAAAAGCACATAAATTGCGACACCCTTCAACTCAAAACAGAGAAAATTGCAGAAAAAACACAAAAATTGCAGACACCCAGATCATAGAAACTCCAATATTTTTTTCTCATTAAGGCGCAATAAATGCAGCCAAATGTAGCTCTTATCTGCTCATACGCACATGAACCTGACCTAAAATCTCAGTTACAAGGCAAAATGCCTCAAAAAATACTTTATTTTCGAATCAAACACCGAATTTAGGTCAACCCCTCCAAAAAATAATAACAAACCCAGTTGTTCTGACACAAACCACTTCTTTCTTTAGCCAGAAGATTCCAAAACTCAACCCTTTGTGACATATGAGACACCAAAACCCGTAAATCCCAACAGGTAAGTTTTTAAGAGAGAAAAGAAACGCCTTTCCCTGGTAAAATCTTCATTATTAAAATGTCTATAGAGCTTTGGAAAACTCAATGTGAGTAATTAATGGCAGCTCTGAAACACAAAGGGAATTGTCTCTAGTGGGTCCTTTCGCTTGAAACACACTCATTGCATAGAGATTCCAACTTCTTTTAGTCGGAAACAAATTATAAATCCAACTTTAAAATTTCCTAATCTTTAAAGAAAAATAACAGTAATATTGCATTTATTCGTTCTCTTTATTTACTGCCTGCCATGGTTTTATTGATCGTAACCCCCCCCCCCCCCCCCCCTCTCTCTCTCTCTGTACAGCGAGGCCATGTGGCTGCATTGCTTTCTTTAAATAGCCAGTAATAATATTATTCAGAAGAATTCGATGGGTTTTCCCTTTTCTTTTTGAGAAATTAGGCTTTATTTATTTTGAGGACAAATTTAGAATTCTGCAATTCGAATCATATTTTATTTGGGTAAGCAGTATAAATAGTTGAAGAGAATTTATGCTCATGAGTTTAGTCATTTTTTTTAATATGATAAAAGATTTTTTATTAAAATTAATGAATTAATATGAGACTAAATCTGTTTAATACAAATTCTCATAAAATCATATGTGTAATTTTTTGATAAATATGACTAAATATACTAAAAAAACAGAAAAAGAACTTAGGATCAAATCTGTTAAGTAAAAGTTATCATGAGACCAAACGTGTTATTTTCCCTATTTTATTTTGAAATTTTCCTCTCACCAATTATCACTCTATCAATATTTAAATATACGTTTTTTCCAAAAAAAAAATCAAATATACAAAACATTATTTTTACTAAAATTTAAAAATCATGACTTCTCCCAAATTATAAAATAAATATAGTCTTGGTGATACCAATTTTGAGTTTTAAAAAATAAGATTTAAATTTAAATTCTTAATCGATTTTAATTCGAAAATTTGAAATTCAGTTTTACATTTGTAAAATTACTATCATGCTCTTTTTACAATTAATTCTCTCTCTTAATAATATATTTAAATATAGTAATTTATATCATTAAATCACACTTTAACATTTCAAAAATTAATTCTTAAACCACTCTCAGTGTTATACGAGCATAAGAAAGAATTTACATTAGTAAATCTCTTCTTTAAATCTACACCCTGCAAATCACCTAAACTGGATAATTTAAAACTCAGAAAATATTAAATTTCTAATTGTACTGAAAATAGATTGATTTGAGCTAAGATATAGATTCAGTTGCACAGATTTTAGATGAGCAGAAATTTATATAAAAGTATTTGTGAATTAAGTTTGTAAAATTTAGATATTTCCCTAACATTTATTTGAATTTTATAAGTTAGAGTTGAATGGAGGCATTTGTAAGAAAAAATTGGACTTTCGTTCGATGAAAATATTGCTATAACAAGTTGTTGATGGTCATTTTCATAGTGGAACACGTGTGGTTTGAAGTTGTGTGATCCTCAACAATCAAAAGAAATACTAATAGCAGGTAAATATACAAGAAAACAAACCTCTTTTTTTTTCTTATATTTTTCTCTAAATGAATGTTTTTATATCACTTTTAAATGCTTAAAAATCAACCTCTTTCACCTCATTTATTATAGTAGGAGTGTCTCTATTACAAATGAGCATTCAATGCTTGTATTAAATATTAGTTAAGCTAGTTGCCCTAATTTTGAGATTTTTTTGTAGTCAATCAAGTGGTGTCATGTTGCATCATAATACACTACATCCTTTAAACGATTAACTAACTGTTACTATCACATTCTTTCTGTCAAAAGGATTTTCCCCTTCTTCCATGTTGGTCTTCTGTTGCATCAAATCTCACCTTTGACAGTGAAGATTTGCTTCTCCTCATTCCTCGGTCCTGCAGGGCAATGCCCAGCCCGATGTAAATGCCAGAACATGCTCTTCTCGATATCCGCTCTCAAGCTACGCACTAACTCTTTCTCGCTTTTTGATCTGGGGTCATGCAATGAAGTCTTTCTGCTGCCCGTCCAATTATTTCAGAAACTCTCCAGTTGTCCACTCGTCATCTAGAACTTACCTAGCTTAGCCTTTTCTCTTTTCAATCTAGAATCCTTCTCGTCTCTCCTTCTAACACGTGGCTTGGTTAGCCTTAAATTTACAAAAATATAGATGAATATATCGATATCGCATACTAAAATCGCAAAAAATTAGAAAAATAACATAAACTTTATTAAAATTTTAAAATTTTAACATGAAAATTTAGGGATTATTATAATATGTTATTATGCATATATTACATTTTAAATTACAAAATAATTTACATATTTAAAGCAAAGATATAAACAATAAACTATATAAATATTGTCTGATATAGAATAATTGACAATATAATACATAATACAGTAAAAATTATTAGAACTAATCATACAATATGCTTAGTACCAAAATGACAACCTATGAGATTCAAATTAGAAGATGGAATGACATCTTTATCCAAAAAATATTGATGTCAAGTCATTGCATTTGAGCAATCCTGTGCATATATCATTCATATGTTTTTCTATCTGTTTCCAACTGTTTCACCATAGTTTGGATTAGGGGTGGTCATTCGGTCTATTCGGTCGGTTCGGTCTAATTTTGGACCGAACCGAATAGACCGAATTATTTCGGTTCGGTCCGATTCGGTCCAAATAGTTTAAAAATGAAAAAAATAATATTTCATCACAAATTAAAGATATACAATACAATTATATTTAGTTCAATACCAACCAATTAAAGAGGTACAATACAATTAAATTCAATAAAGTTCACAACATTAATTAAATAAAGTTCACAACAATTTAAAATTCACCGCAACACGAATTTAATTAGGATTAAGTTAAATGGGTTGTGGATTGATTTTTAATTTTTAGTTACAATTAATCTAACTATGTGTATTGTGTATGTGTAGTGCGTATTACTTAGGTTTTTTTTTTTTTATTATACTCCCTCCATCCGAGGGGTATTTGCACCTCTGAGATGACACACGATTTAAGAAAAATGTATTTTTTAAATAAAGTAGTGGTATATAGGTAAATGTGTGGAAAGTTTTGTGAGTGTGCACGCAAATCGATGTTTCCCTTTTAAGTAGTGTGCAAATTGATTTGGGACAACCCAAAATAGAAAGTGTGCAAATTGGTTAGGGACGGAGGTAGTATATAATAATATAATTAATATATTAATATATAAATTATAATTAATTTATTATTTTTTTAATTAAAATTTGGTCTGTTCGATTTTTTCGGTCTATTCGGTTTTGATTATCCAGGACCGGACCGAACCGATTAGACCGAAATTTTTAAAATTTTGGACTGAAAATCGAACCGAATTTTTTTTTTGGACCGAACCAAACGGACCGAATTTCATCCGTTCGGATCGATTTTTCGGTTTTTTCGGTTTTGTGAACACTCATAGATTGGATAGTGTGCACTGACCCAATAAATTATTGATATGAAAATAGATGATGAAACACATTTTGAGTATTCCAATCAAAATTGAACTAGAATGTGTAACAGAAGCATATGAATCTTGAGACATATCATTATTATCAGTTTTCATAGTCATACAATTATGTAAGAATTTGAAGAAAATAAAAAATCGTAATTTTTATACACATAATGCGATTTTTTGCAATACATCTGCTATATTTTCCAATCTTTATTCAATTTTGTACTATAAGTAAACCGATATCGATATCGATATTTTGTGATATATCCATGAGACTCTATAAAAAATACATTAAATCCCAATATTCATATTTCATACTCAAAATTTGTGATATATCTGTGATATTCATTATATTTTCATCCTTGCTTCCAACATAGCTGTGACAAAATAATCCGGCCCTTCCTGTGCAAATCGAAGCTCAGCCCAAAGTGAGCCTCCATTCCTGTAATTCAAGTAAATTTTAAAAAAATCATTTTATTATTATTAAAAAAATTATTTTTGTTTATATTAAAAGTTAGTCTTTATCAAGATTATTTTTTTAGTAAAAACAGGGATAATTTTTCAATATTTTAAAGATATATTTGAATTGTACAGTATACATAATGCATATAAAATTAAGGGAATGCTTGATTGGCATCTTTTGAAGGTAAATAATAGTTATCAAAGTTATAGGGCATGTTTGTAATAGCATTTAAAGGGGTAAAATCGTTTTTTTTTTTTTTAAGAAAATCATTTCTCTCGCAGATTTTGAATTTTAGAAGTGATTTTCTCTACTCATTAGTAATTGAAAACATGCACATAGTATGTGTTTGAAATTATTCTATTTTACTTTGATTTCCAAACACTTAGGGGGTTGTTTGGTTGACTACTTTGAAGATGAGTAATGACAATCAAAATCATAGTTTGTGTTTGAAATGATTCTACTATGAATTTGATTCTAAAAAACTAAGAATCTAGCATAGTTTAACTATTTGAGAACTATGACTTTCATTCCATACCCTTTCAATTCATATATTCTTTCTTACAATTATATCAAACACCTCCTAATTTTTTTATCATAGTTCAGGTATTTGAGAGGACTTTTCTTCCTATATTCTTTTTATTTCTTACAATTATACCAAACACACCTAAATTATTTTTATTTGTTTTGCCAAGACACGATTTCTTTCTATTTTTTGTGTGACCCATATTATATATATGCTTATTAATTCTTTATCAAAAGCCTTAAATAATTTTTATTAATAAAAATACCTATATTTAATACACTTGCTTCTAACAAAATTTTAATGAATATTTGTTTTTATTGTCATCTTGTATAAAGGGTGCACAAGGGTAAAATATATAAGTAAATTGTAGGAAAAATTTATAGCCCACTGAGCAAGTTCTTATTAAAAGAAAAAAGGAAAAAAGAAAAAGTTAAAGCCATGAAATTAAGTAATTTACCTGTGAGAAAAAAATAACAAGGGACACACTTTTTTTTAAAATTGTAAAAAGGGACAAATATGCAAAAATTATAAAAATTGCACACTTAAAAGTATAATTGTTCAAATATTCTAAAAATTCCACACTTACTTTCTTTGTAATAAACCTAGAAAAATGTCCATCCATGTAACTCATTACCAATCAGTCCACATGTCCATACTGACCAAATATAATCTATTTTAGTGATATTAAAGAATTATTGTATATGTACATCTCATATGCATAAATTAGGAAAAGTTAATACAAATATTTCTACAAAATAATTTGTATGAAATAGTTTTATACATAAAAACTAATATTTTTATAGTACTTTAAAAAATATTATTATTACAAAAAAAGTGTATAAGATGGTCTTAGCATACAAAAACAGTTAATACTTAGATAAAGACTTGGACTCAGCCAGCAACCAAGTGTAGTATATATCTTGCCATTCGAAACAAACAATAAATAAAAATTTTATATTAACAAGCCTTGAGATTAATAAACATATTGAACTAATTGGTTGTATAACTCTAGATTCTCATTTGATGATTTGAAAAAATAATAAATAAATATCTTGCCATAGGGGTGCTCTAGATTCTCATTTGATAATTGATTATACTGGGATGTTAATTTGTATTCTCTAGACTTTTGGGGGTATTTCACACTCATTTCATTGGTTATTTTATATAATCCTTTTTACCGATAAAAAAATATTGAACTAATTGGTACTCCCTCCGTCCCAGTGGTATTTGCACCCCTGAGATGACACACGGTTTAATGAAAATGTATTTTTTAAATAAAGTAGTGGTGTATGGGTAAGTGTGTGGGAAGTTTTGTGAGTGTGCACGTAAATCGATGTTTCCTTTTTAAGTAGTGTATAAATTGATTTGGGACAACCCAAAATGAAAAATGTGCAAATTGATCTGGGACGGAGAGATTATATTTTGGAAACATCATAGTCCCATGCAGCACACTCCAACTAGCTAGGTCTGTACCAGCAAATTAAAATACAAAGAAATAAATTTGAAAGAAAATATAATTTATTTTCGGTGAAAATAAATTAATTGTAAGGATAAATATTGTAACTCTAATTGCAAGATAATATTTATCATTGGCCAAACTTGGAATGGTATCAATATTTTCCTGATTAAAAAGAAAAGAAAAACCAAGTTATATAACGTCGAATGTGGCGTGTAAAGTAAGTTCATGTGATTGCGTTAGTTGTTATAATTTCGATAACATAAACTTTGTGATGATTTTAAATTTTTAATCAACAAGTTAAGGTGAAAAATTAGAATTTAAATTTTGAAATTTAAAATTATTTTAGTTCTGTATTTTAAAAAACTATTACTATTGCTTTAGATTTTAAAAATTAGAAATTTTATTTTGAAATTTCAAATTGATTTTAGTTCTGGATTTTAAAAAACTACACATTATATTGTTGTAATTGATTTTGAAAATTGAGTTGTAATGTTCTAATTGGACCAATTTATTGGAGGGCAAAATGGTAATCCTTAGCCAAAATGGTAATCCAAGACCAATTGCCAAAATTGAGTCATTGCCAATTGACCATTTTGGCCGAGTCAGTGGACTTGGATCTTGGCAATTGGTCTTTGGGCCTTTGGGTCTCTAAATATTTAAATTCCGGATAAGTTTAATACTGTGTCATTGTCACGTCATTGATCCAAGTGATCTATGATATGGACCGTCGGATCGTCCTCTAAAATCATACGGACCGTCGGATTGTCTTCTGGAAGATTCCAGAGCAGTCCAGAATTATTTGAATTGGTTCCGTATTATGTGCAGCCAGAACTGCCCACTAAGATCGTGGAAATATCTCCACGTATCTGCAGATTAATCCCATCTGAGTTTCTTTTTCGCATCTATAAATAGGAGATCCTGCATACATAATTTTTTTTACGAAAATTAAAATCTCGAGTCCTCTCTCTCTCCTCTGTTTTTCAGCATATATGGGGACGAATACGTATCATCCTGTGAGCACTAGCCAGGACGTATTTCGTCTTGCGGGCAAAGGTCTAACCTTGACTCAGTTTATTATATTGTCTGTCATTTTCCAGTGTTCTTATAATCGTAGTTTTTCTGTCCTGGGTTTTTATATACCACTGTCTAAAACAACATTATATACCTACTAATACATAACTAGGTGGGGGCAAGCGCACCTGATCACCGACCTTCTCACTTGAGTGAGTGGATTGAGTTCGATTTTCTTTGAGAACGAATTAAGAAAGATATAAGGTTGATTTTGAGTGTTTGAAAGACTTGGCGAACTAACTTGTAACTACTAACAACTAATATTTACCTATAAAAAAAATACATACTACATCAAATTTGCTATTTATAATGAGGATCAAAGTCTCCTAAATTCCAAAGATTAGTTTTTGCCGCTTTTAACCCAAGTCAGTGGCATATTATTGCTGTTATCTATCTACCATCAATATCCAGATCCAAATAATTACAAGTTTGGGTGTGAACTTTATGGCTTTATTATAAATTGTGTGCTACACTAATAAATTTGCATTATGATACCTGTTTTCCTTAACAAAATAAAGGCCATTCAATTTACTTAATAAATTAATTTTATTGTTGTTTTTAGTGAAACTAATTTTTTTTTCTTGAAATTTTATTTTAAATATTGGTTTGACTTTTCAAATTACAATGCATTTCAAGTATAAAATTTTTCATGTTCATTGAATTTCAACAAATCTCATGTGCAATCATAAAGTAGTGCATTTATTCAACAATTGAGTTTGTTTATATTAAAAAAGTGTGGGTTGATTATACTGAAAAATGTGAGTTGATTATACTAAAAAAATTACATTGAATTGTGAGTGCATCGTGTAACAATTACACATAATACTTTTGCTAATAATATTCTTGTTCTATTGATTATTTTTTAAATCTTACATGTAGTTCAGTTTAGAGATTGTGTGGAAAGAGTAGGTTTATATAAAATCATTTTAAAATATCAAATATTTAATTCAGAATATTAAAAAAATTGTCACAAGTATCAAAATTTTGAGTTAAAGAAATCAACAACAATTAAAAAAATAATTCAACTGATTTGATTTGTTATACTCCGGATAAAAATTTTGATACTCTTAATAAAATATTTAATATTTTATAATAATTTATAATAAATTTATCATGGAAAATTTTAATACAAAACTTTGTCTCGTGAAAAAACATTTTAAAAGATAAAAGAACATAAATTAAATTTTAAAAAATGGGGCTGAGCGTGCGAACGTACTACTAATCATAAAAAATAGTACCACTCCTATCATTAATTAGTGTGAGGTGGTGCCTTTAAGCCACGCCTGAATTGGCAACTACCCAAAGCGCCTCGAAATGGGCGCGCCACTGATGACCCGGTTACGGGTGCCGACCATCCCGCACACGCAATCAAATAAAAGTAATTTTTGTTATCAATTTTTTTCACAAGTGACGTGTTATCTTAAAACACACACTAATATTTTTTGGAAAAATTAAAAAATAATTCATAAAATTATCACTAGTGACGAATTAATTTTGTATAGAAAAAAATATATTTTTATATAAAAATTATTATATTTTTATAAAAATTTATAAACTAATTTATAAATATAATCATTTTTTAACTAATATGTAAGTGACCCATATTTTTTTACATTCCACTAAAATACAATTTTCTAAAATACATTTCCAAACTTTACGTAAATAGCTAAAATTAGAAATAAACTAGAAATTGAAATCTGTTGTAAAATATAATTTTCTTAAAACAATTTGTACATTCTCATATGATGGAGATTGTGTCCATACTTTTAAACACAATACAATTAGGTTGTTTTTTTTATTTAATGGACAAGACAATCAATTATGCTAAAATGTGATTATTCATGCCAAAACATGTCTGTTTTGTTTTGACATGATTGATTATTTTGTTTATTAAACAAAACACACTCTTATTATATTGAGAAAGTATAAAGTAAAAGTAATTTATGTATTAATTATTTAAAAATTTTAGTTGTTTTAATTAAAAAAAGAATCACTTGCATATTGATTCATAAAAGTGATTATATTTATAAATTGATTCATAATACTTGCATAAGAATATATTTTTTTCTGCACAAAATCAATTTGTAATTAGTGTCAATTTTGTGAATCATTTTTTAATTTTCTCAAAATGATACATCCGACAGGGATAAGTTACTTTTTACTAAAAATAGAAGGTATGAATCAATAAAAAAAAGTTAGTTGCTATTACTAAAATGTGTGATTTTTCAATTAAAAAGTATTATAAAGTAATCCATAAATGAACAAAAATTTGTACTATATATAGTCCATTGTATTTATATGGTGTTAGGACTAAATTTATTTTCAACATTGTACAAATTCTAATATGTTATAAATTATTTTAAAAGTTATCATTATTACTTTCAGATAATTGGCTAATATAGCAATAAGCTCATTCATAATTTATTATATTTATCATATTTTTTTTGTTTTTATATAAAATAAATATCTTTTTTATTTTTTTTATGTTCAGATGGAGGAGGAACGAATGTATCAAAGCGGTAAAGAAAATAAATTGATTCATATATTTTTGTTATAAAGCTTTTAAGTTATAAAAAATTTATTTTAAAATTTTATAAATTATCAAACATTAATTTAACTAAACTTATTTTAAACATTTTATAAATTTAAACATCTTATTAAGTTATTTTAGGTGCTTATAATAGCTATTTTCGTATATCTAAAAAAAATTAAAAACTAGGCGGCGCATGTGCGGTCCTAGGCGCTAGGCGGTCAAAAACTCCCTATTATCGATTTTTGACTTCTACAATTTTGAATTATTTACACAAAAAAGTTAAATTTGATTATACTGAAAAGTGTAAGTTGATTACACTGAAAAGTTTACATTAAAATTAATAGTGTAAACTTTCAGTGTAATCAAACTTAAATTTTCAGTATAAACAACTTCAATTGTTGAGTTATTATATCATGCATCAATTACATATGAGATCTTTGATTTATATATATATATATATATATATATATATATGCGTTTTAATATTAATAACGAAATTTCATTAAAATTGTGTGTTATTTTTCCTTTTAATAATATGATATAGGACAGATTAAATTGGATACTCAATTACTTTATCATACACACATGCGCGCATACATACACAAACACACATACATATAATACATATAATTTCACTTGTTAGTTGGTAGTCATATTACTATATTTATATAATTTTAATTTATTTAGTAGGCAATATTAATATATTATGAATCTAGATATAAGATTTTGATCTAGTACAATAAGAATTCATAATATAGATTTGATACTAGGGAAAAGTACAATATGGTTCAAGAAATTGACAAAAATTACATATTGGTCCCGTGTAAAAAAAAATATACTTTTGTGCAAAAAAATAAATACTATCGTTCAAATTTTTTAAACCAATTTGTAAATATAGTAACTTTTTTGAACCATGTTGTAAGTGATTCATACTAGGGAATATTCTTGATACTATTCACTTTCCCAAAAAAATTATAAAATCTTACACGTTACAACCTTTACAATTTTATTATGGATAATTTTTTTTTTTATCAATTTTACCCATCTTCTCCTCTCTCCCCTCTTGAAAAAGAGGATAATTTAGTAATATCATATTTTATTTTATATTACTTGTATTTCTTCTACTAAAGAATTTTATTTTTACATAAATTAATACAGTTTTTATGTATTATTTTTTATCAAATAATTTTACTTTATAAAATTAATATTAAATTTAGAGAAAAATACAAATTGGTTCAACAAATTTGCACAAATTACAAAATGGTTTATGTGTAAAAAAAAAATACTTCTGTGCAAATTTTTGTGAACCAATTTATAAATATAGTGATTTTTTTGAACTAATATTTAAATCACCCTTAAATTTATATTATATCAACCCCTTACATTACGAAGCTACCAATTGGAGCCTTTATGTTAGCATTAGGATCGAGTCAACTTTAATATATGTTCATTTTATTATGGATAATATAATAATCCTAGTGTCTACGTAAATGCAACGCTATGCCCCAGCACCATATATATATATATATATATATATATATTATTCAAAATTACCAAGTTAAAATAATTATTTAGAAGAAATTGTTGTAATCGAGAGAAAAGCGCAAGCATAAAAGTAAATAACACGGA
>JAPKLY010000017.1:538701-573782 GCA_026898435.1 Prunella vulgaris | reverse complement strand
ATATTATATCCACACAATATAATAATATATTTACATATATTATAACAGAAATCATGCATATACCCAGAGGTTTTCGAAGTCAACAAATGAATCATGCATCCATTATTCTTTAAAATTAATTAAAAGCCTTAATTAGTTAACCTAATTCCTTGTCTGGAATGGCCGTTGGCATATTAATATGATGACAATTTAACAACAATTAATCCACAACAATCAATCATACATATATGCTGATGAAGTAACATTGAGTAATATTAATCCTAAAATCTTCGGTTATAAGTTTAATCATTGTCCATCGATATTTTCATTATAATTAATTATTGGTGTCAACTATTTTATTGTTCCTTAATTATATTCATAGCTTCCTTTTAGTTCTCTAATAAGGGATTATTTTAATTTATTTCAACAGAAAAATGATGCACACTCAATAAGTTTTTTTTTTTTTTTTTTAATTGATTAGTCTAAAAATTATTTGAAATTCATATGCTTTATTTGATTATTTTAATAACATTTCATGCTATTTTATTTTATGGTACTATACGCTTATACATTAGTTATTTGTAAGAAGTAATTGAATTTTGTAATGCTCGATCCTAATTTGTACTTTAATTCCATCATTTCTTCTGATTATTTTTTGTAGGAAATTATAATTGTTTTACTTGTAATAGATTATCTATTATCACCAATTTATTAACAAGAAAGTTATTATAAGATAGTAGTTGATGCACAATGCAAAGAAACTGGATATATGAACAGCACAAACACATAAATACTCGAAAATATGTGATCTTAATTGCGTTTCTTGAATCCAAAACGCACAAGTTCATATGCAAATTGAAGATTTTTCTCTCTTCGAATTAACTGCTTTCCAAGGTTGTCCAGGAAATCACGTCCAATTGTAGAAAGCATAAACTCGAAATACACCTTGATTTCTTTATACGTTGCTAATACTTCCAATTTTTCAGTGTAGAATCATCCACCACCGCAACTTTTTCAACTACCACTGACTACCATCATCGCTGTCTCTTTTGATGCCGATGAACGGAACGTATTAAAATTTTGATTTATCTTTTTTGGTATTTAATTAGGTTTTGGTATTGGATGAATTTATGATTTTGAATAAGTTTTTGTTGTAATTAACTATTACAAATATTTGGATTAAAAATCGATTGAAAATCGCGAACAAATTGCTGGAGGTCAGCAACCGTTCGGATCTGGTTGTTCGAACAATTCGAAATTTTTTTATGAACAAAAAAAAAAAATCAAACAAAGTGTAAAATTTCAATAATTTTTTCGAAGATTTTGTATTTGTCCACCAATCAGTGTCGAACAAATATGTACGAAAAAATAAAAATAAAAGTTTGAATTTGGACAAACTGTATCGCCAACTTCCCCATTTCCAGGGACTATTTCAATTTCTGGGACGATAGGCATGACTTTCTTCGTTTTAACGTCAATGGTTCAACCTTTTTATTCGAAAAAATATTATTGAAGAATTGTGAAGAGAAAACCGATCAAATTATAGGTTTTGAGGAGAGGGAGTGAACTAATATTTTTATAATTAAAAAATATATTTAAAAGATAATTTTGTCTTTTAAAAAATATTTTCAAAATTAAAAGTAAAAGGGGATGAACAACTTAAAAAATGGAGGGAAAAAATATCATGGTCCTTAAAATAAAATTTGCCAAACAGCATCTTAGTTACATTAAAGCCCAAGTGCAGTCATTTTTATGTGTATCTAATTAAAGTCAGAGCCCAAATATTCGATAAAGAAATTGAGGCCCAATTGCTTATATTTTCCAATTAATTTATGTGGATTCAAAATAGGAAAAAGGAAGCATGTCAAGTTTGCGGTACCGTACATCTCATTTGATCAACACTCACTCACCACATGAAATTGCCATTCTCTCAGCAACTGGAATCGCATGTTCGACTAGAGTAGGTCTGCACGGTTATGCAAGGCAAAAATTCGGTATTTTTCAAAAAATAAATTAAGAATACGTATAAAAAATTCGATATTTTTCGAATAAAAAAAAAACTAAAGATACATGTCAACGCATAGAGGGGAATATAAAAGGACACAAATTCGGATTTCCTAGAATATGCATTCACTGTGCTTTTTTTTTTTTTTAGACCTTTAAAAATATAAACTTAGATTTTTATAATTGAACGGTTAGAATGCTTCATGGTATCTTTGTGAAATAACATCTTCAAGAGTTTTGATCAAGTATTCACAATTGTAAATTACAAAGTTAACAACTCTATATAGAATTTAAGCAATAATAAAATTAAATAGCTCAATTTGTAGATATAATTTTTTAGAGAGAATTCTTACACTTTGAGAAGTGTGTTGGAGAGGTACTAGTGCAACACAAATAGTGAAAAACTCTATTTGGATGAGTTGAAATCCGTCTCTCCACAAATTTACAAATACTTAGAATTGAGTTATGTTTAAAATTGAGGAATTCTAAATCCTCTTCAAAACCCCTCCTCTCTAACCCTTTTCATCTCTATCTCTCCTTACTTTTCCTCTTTCCTCCCATATTTTTATAATTCTTAATTTGAAATATATGCTTTCTTACATGTATTTTTTAAAATCCATTCATTTTTAAATCCATCCATCCAAATGGAGCCTAAGTGTTAATAAAAATCCCTTTGAGATCATAGTCTACAGCTAAGTGATAACAATGTCTACAACTGTAGGATTTAGAAATTTTGATGCACAATTTTTAAGTAAGTATAATGAATGGAACAAGATTTAAATGAATGCAGAAACAAGTAAATAAAAGGAACATCAACATATAGTTATTCAGATGTGTTGTAATCCTCATACATCTACTGTTATACCACACATGTACCAAATTCACTTAGTCACATAGACTTTAGGTGATCACAAATATCTTTTGCACCCAAAGAAGTAGTCCTCATACAGACAAACTAATCTAGGTGAAACAAAATAAGATCTTATTCATTAAGATGCTCATAACTCACTCAGAACATATAAACCTTACAAAGGAAACTTCTATGCAAAGTTGATTACAAATAAAAACAAGTGAGAAAATAATAACCTAAATGTGATTCTTTTCAAAGAAATCATACAAAATGAACATATGGATCATTTTTTACAAATATGAAAAAGAAACCTAAATATCAATCTCATCACGGATCCCCATCAGACGATGGACACTCTCAAGATGAGCTATTTTGGTGGTAAAGTATTAAGTGAATTGGTCACTCAATTCATCGAAGCAATGAATGGACCTAGATGGCAGGGAGAAGATGTACCACCTATGCACTACATCTCCGAGAGTCAATGCAAACTGGTGGCACTTAGTTGCATCAATGGCTTTGCGACCAACCATATAAGTATGATATTTACTCAAGTAGGTTCCAAGTCAAATTTTCCCTCATAGAAGTTAATCTGCGTTAGATGGGAGTGTGCTCAATTTTCTCAGTCAAGAGTTGGCCAACGAGAATTTGATGGTTCGGAGATTCGTCCAAGGCCTTGAGCTGCGCAATCATTCATCCAGTTTTCTTTGCTTTTTTAACAAGAAGCTGGTCAATTTCTCACCCCAATCACAGAAAGGTACTGATGGCTGGGAGAGTATGTGGGCCCAATCGGTCCTCTATTGAAACTCGAGACTAATCGAGCGCTCTTGCGTGTGACTCAATTTTATCCTTGCCAAGTTTGCAGATGCGACATAGAAAGGCTTTTTTGGGTTTTGATCGGGATAGCGAGAGAAGTTGGTGAAGTTTTCTGCTTCAGATCCTGGAGAATCCAAAGTAGAATCCTTGATATCCAAATGGGAGAATACAGAGCTCTCTCGCTTGGTTAAATGGGGAGTTTGAGAAACTCTTCTTCCTTTAAGCCTCCTCAGTTTTTTTTCCTTTAGCCTTTCTACAAGGGTTTTTCTAGGGGGAGATGGAGGCTCAAACTCTCTGGCTCTTTTCTCCAGTAGGACCATGAATGTTTACATCTATTCAGGAGTCTGAAACTCTTAACACGACAATTTGTGTGGCTTTTTTTAATGTGGCGAATGGGAGTGACTACAGTAGCCTCCCATTCCGGTGGAGGATAGTAAAAACTATCCATGGGCCTTTTCCCCCCTTCATGTTTGGATGGGAAGAAGATTGAGAAAAAAAAAAGATATTTCAGATATTGAAACTTCTGGATTTTTTCTTGAAGAACAGTAAGTGTTCATCAAGTATGATTTGTGCGAGGCAAGGTTCAGAGGAGGAGAAAGAGGGGGAGAATAAGGAAGAAGATCTCCCATCTTCTAGCATCAATTGTTGATTGTGGTTCGATAAGTTGAAGAGTTTAGAGCTGGATTGTGGTTGCAAAAGAACCAAATCAACTAAGTATCTAAGAACTTGTGAAGAATTTAGATAAAACTGTAAATAACAAGAGATTTGCCAAACTTTTTGTAAAATTTGAACTTGAAGGTTGTGTGATTCCTTATTTGGGGCCTTTGAGACCCTATTATGGATTTACATGGGTTTGAAAGATGATGTCTCCCGGTGGTCCCCAGCAATGTACACTAGTATTTGGCCTACCCTAGGAGTGTAAGCAATCTGTCCTTGAGACAGTCCTAGATCAAATATAACGATTCCACGTTGGATAATGACAGATAGTGCTCTTAAGACACGCCATTGTGTCAATAGTGGCAAGACATGCATGCATCAGTGTCATTTTTTAGTAAATACCTTTTTCTGTTAGGTGAGGTCGCCTAGTATGGTTCATTGTCGTCTTCGAACAACTTCATTACTGAGACAATGTTCCTAGTCGTCTTCTATCGTTGGTTTGTTGCCGATGAGGTTTCTTGATTTTTTTGCATATAAGTATAATTCTTTATTTGCACTGAACTAATTTGTAATTATTGTTAATTTTGTGAAATATTTTATAAATTTTCCTTTTATTTATATATGAAGAAACGAAATTATCGAGATTAGTACTGCGATTCAAGAGTGTATATGGGCCTTTGTTAAACGTCAATTGCGTTAAAGGCGTCTTCACTTTTCATTGGGCCCAATATCAACTTCAAAGCTGAACCCAAAAGCCCGCTTGGCAGATATTAAAGAATTTGGCCCACCCAATATTTAAAATTTCAATACAATTTTTTTTAAAAAAAGGAGCACGTAAATATATATATATATATATTATATTCTACATAAAATTACATATTTAAAGTAATTCTGTAATATTACAAGTAAAGAGAAAAGATTTAAATCATGAGTAAGTATTTGGGTGAATAAAATATGTCAATTATTAATTAGAGAGTTGCCATTTTTAAAAAAGTAATACGCCATTTATTCGAACTTATTTTAATATTACTGTTTGGACGGAATTCAAAAAAAAAAAATATATTAACGTTTAAAGGGACATTTTTAGTTTTATTGATAAAAGTGAGTGATTTATAATGGATATGAATAATATAATATTAAAAAGTAAATTTTTTTTTTTATCATAAATGAAAGTGACTAGGGACCAATCTTTTTGAAAATATAAAATATAAGTACGGGGCGGATGGAGTAATACTTTTATTAAAAGTAATTATTACTTTTCTTAAAAATATTACCATTTTTTATTATGTTCCTATCACTTATTTTACTAATTTCATATCATTAAACGATTTCACACAAATTTTTATTCTTAAATTATTTACCGTACTAATCTTTTAAATTTGAAATCCCAAATTATGAGTGCTCACCAAAATTAATCCCTCAGCTCATTTCCAATTTTCAACGCTCTATTCTATTGTAAATACATTAAGTTTTTATTTAAGATTATTTAATTTTATATCACACACAAGATATACCAAGAAACAAACAACGTAAACAAATTTGTTTAAATTATCGCTCTAATTTTTCTAATAAATTAATTACTTAAGGGAACACAATTATCTGTACGAAGTGTTTTTTTTTTCCTAAAAGAAAAAAATAATTTTACTTTACATGAGCTTCCTTTTCTCATGTTCACCACCTTTTCAAAATCAAAAGTAAAAAGGTAACCATGACAAGAAAGTTTTAGATCATTATTATAAAAAATACATGCATTATGAAAAAAAGTTGGCTAAAACACGTTTCTTGTGAATTTTCGTCGATAAATAAAAGACGCTTTTGATTGGTAAAAGGGCCATCATAAAAGCTTTCAAATGTATTAGCTATAAAGGTTTTAAAGTGGAATAAATAATGTAAATTCTATTTACTTCACAATTAAGCTTGTCTTTAATCAAAAGGTGGTTGTTGACTCGTTTCTGGACGTGTTAATTAGCTGTGCATAACTTACCAAAGTTACATACTAACATCATTTACAATTAATTAATAGCACTTTATTGCATATTAAATAATGTCTTCATTCATTATTAATTAATAGCACTTTATTCTATTAATGCATATTAAATAATGTATTATTCTTACCTGCGTTAATTAGCTGTGCATAACTTACCAAAGTATATTAGGCGGATCTATTAAGGGGCTGCACAGGCTCCAACCCAGTGCAGACCCAAAATAGTTTCATATGTACATATGCTTAAATAAGTTGCTCCCTCCGTCCATGATATTTAGTCTACCTTAGTTGTGCACGGTTATTAAGAAAAAGTTGATGTTGATGTGTAAAAGTGAGTGTATTAATATAAATAAGTGTTAATTATTAATAAAGTATTTGATGTGATATGTAAAAGTGAGGATATGTGTATAAAAAAATATAAATAATGATTGAAAATTTTCCATTTTGGGTAGGTAGACTATTTATTGTGGACGGCTATTTAAGGCAACGTGGACTAATTTTCATGGACGGAAGGAGTATTTTATATAGTAAGTTCACCCCAATTTTTTTTAAAAAAAGTCATTGCTTGCAAATTTTATATTATTGAGTCAAGTTGTTTTGCTGATTTGCAGAATTTTATAATCCAATATCATATATTTATTTGTTATTAATTATGTTATGATTTTAGATTGAATTTGTACAAATGTACTTAATTTTTATCACATATTAATTTCATATTCAACATCAAATATTTATTTAAAAAAACACTTGTTAATATTTAAATACCAAAATTTATTAGTGAGTTAATACCACCAAAATCTTTTAAATCTTATTAAAATTTTGAATTCAATTAACAACTATTAAACAGGGTATGTCATGATATTTTTCAAGTTAAGGACATAGGGTATGAAATCTAAGTAAATTTTTATATATAATAATTTTAAAGTATAATTTAAAATAATATCAATTATGTTATTATAGTATCAAATGAACACCTTTCAATAAAAAAATTAATATTCACTATAAAAAAAGTAAAGCATTGCTATATAAGTTATCAATGTGACTATATAATTTTCAGTAAAAAAAAATTGTATTGATAATTACCTATGAAATTTTTTACAATTTTTTTAATAACAAAAGTATTTTATTTCATATCTACAAATAGTTTACATACAAAATTTTCGTAGATAAATTGTTTATAGGTTAATTTTTATTGACATTATATTTGTAGGTTATTAATTACATAGAACTTTTATTTCATATGCAAATTGAATTGATTTTGTAAAAATATTATTTGTAGAGTAAGGAATAAAAATATTTACATATAACAAAATTTGAATTTTTTCTAGGTGAGTTAGACAATTCCACCATAAAAGTTTATTTTTAAAAAATTTTGTAGGCAAAATTTTATTTTCTTGCAATAGTTTAAAAATACACACATAATATAAATAGTGGGATTAATTTTCAATATATTTTTTGATGAAATTTAATGAATTAAGTAATTATGTTCAGCCCACCTCACTACTAAGTTCTGGATCCGCCCCTGCCAAAATTACATACAAAGATCATTTACAATTAATTAATAGCACTTTATTCTATTAATGCATATTAAATAATGTCTTCATTCTTTATTAATTAATAGCACTTTATTCTATTAATGCATATTAAATAATGTCTTATTCTTGCATGCGTTGGTGCACTGTGCAACTTAAATATATTTTATACTGCACCAATTGTTTGCACTGATGTAAATAAAATATTTGATGTACAAGAGACGTACTTGTATTGTCTTAGTCTCCTATGCAACTGTGAAATTTGAATATATTATTACAGAATATCAATTTTTTTCATTGAATAATTGTAATAACAGTTGATTAAAAGAATGCCTTGATTTTCTATGCACCAGGTGGACCGTGCAATCCAAATGCATTTTTGAAAAGTTAAAAAAAAATACTACTGAAAAGTCACACATGTTATTATTAAAATATTTATTTTTAATGGTGTAATTTTTCAGTAATAATACGTACTCCCTCCGTCCCAACATTTTTTTCATAGGTTGAATTGCATGCATATTAAGAAAAAATGAAGTATGTGAGCGTAAAGTTAAATAATAAAATATAAAAATTTTACTTTATTGACTTTTGTGAGTGTGAATTGTTTCCTTTTTTGTGGTGTGAAAAAAGAATTGAGACGTCCATATAAGAAACTTGTGAAAATTATCTTGGGAAGTGGGATAGAGGGAGTATAATTTTTCAATAATAAATAATGTAACTTTTTAAAAATACACTTGAGTTGCACGGTGCACAAGAGACTTACTCTAAAATAATTGGCGTATAAAAGAACCTACACTACTCTTAAATAGTACTATTTGTTCTTAATACTACCTCCGCACCCCAAAAGTTTGGGGTATTTTTGGGGGATGACTTTCAAGTAAAAGTGTAATGAGCAGAATGTGTGTGATGTAAATTGTGATGTAAAGATTTTTAGGGTGGAGATTAAAATGAATATTTTTATTTTGAGATTATGCAAATTTTAGTGAGATAAAAAATAAAGTACTTAGACTTTTGTGCCACGGGGATAGTAATAATTAATATTCTTTCCGTCCCACAAGAATTTATACATTTTTTTTATTCGGACGTCTCACATAAATTTACACATTATTAAAAAAGAAAATATTAATTTACGTGCACACTCACAAATATACACATATTTATTCATATGTCACTACTTTATATATAATTTTTTTTTTTAAATACGTCGTTCCGTAGGATAGGATGCAAATTTCTGTTGGGGGAGGAGTACAAAATTTGAAGTTGCATTAACCATCCAAGTTGAAATCTCCTCTGACTGCACTGCATTGCAAAGAAAGAACTACGGTATTTCCATCCATCATTTGACAAAACAAAAAAGACACAATTTTTCTCATTATGTAAATATAAAGAAAACAAAAATTGCTGTACTTCATATATATCTAGTGCTTTGGATGCCTCTTCTCGGGTGTCGAGCTCCTTCTCTTTCTATTTTCTTGATTTTCATGCTCTCTCTTTCTATGTCATTATCAACATAGAAACCCCACATGACACAATCCTTTTGATTCAATTCCTACGTTCAAGATTCCTCTTTCTATGCCTTTCATCTCTACTCTTTTTCTTCCTTTTTTTTTCTTGATATTTTATTGTCTCAGACCCCTGCAAATAGTTTCCGACATTGTTGCCTCTGACGGCTCCTTGTCAGAACCGTTCATTCTTTGTCTTCTATTTGCTTCTTTAAAAACCAAACCCAAAGAATCACTATCTGGCTAACTCTGTGGTCCAAATATTGAGTTTTTGACAACCACCATTTGGATTCTTTTGAGGTTTAGCATCACAAATTTGGACTATTCACCAGAAAAAGGGGGGAATGGACCTCTTTTCGGGCTTCTAATCTCACGTTTGTTAACAGCATAAAACGGCATTGCCATTTGCTAGTCGCAATTCAAGACCAGTAAATAGGTTTTGTGTTCCGACTGATTCTTTTGCTCTGTTAGTAGTTTGCAGTCTGCAGGATTTTCACATTTTCTGAGGATTAGATTTCTTGGTTTTTGAGTCTTGGGGGAATTTTTTAGCTGGGATATATTCTTTAGTTTTCTTCAGTTGTCTGAATCTGTTGGAAACACAAATGCTTAATTAGGAGCAAAGATTTCACACATTCTGAGAAATTCATCAGTGTTTAATTAAGTTAGAGAAATGGGGTGTGTTGCATCAAGGATTGATAAGGAGGAGAGGGTGAGGATTTGCAAGGAGAGGAAGAGGCTGATGAAGCAGGTATTGAGGTACAGGAAAGAATTTGCTGATGGTCAGGTTGCATATTTGAGATCATTGAGAAACACTGGCGTGACACTTAGGCAGTTTACTGAGTCTGAATCATTAGAAATCGATGAGACTACCTCTGCTGTTGAATTCCCTCCTTCTCCTCCCCCTCCTCCTCCTCTGCCGCCATCACCTCCGCTCCCGCCTTCCTTTAGCCCCGACAAAACACCACAGACTCAATCTGTTACAGAAGAAATCATTGAGCTGGATGAGGAGGGTGGCCATACACCACCCCCTCCAGTGGCTACTTCTTCTTGGGAATATTGGGATGTGTTTGGCTCTACTTCTCTGCAAAACAGAGAAAAATTAGAGCAGGATGAGGAGAATTGGGCAGAAACAAATACTGAATTCATAGAAGATGATGATGTGGAGGGGGAGGAGGTTTTTTCTGTTGATGAAGTTGAGGGTAAACAACAAATTGATGAACTTGTTGATGATAGCTTGTCAATGATGAGCTGGCACACAAAAGACACTTCTGACATGGCAATGGTCCTTTGGAGGAACAAGAAGGCATTGCCTGGTATTATCAAGGACTTGGATGAGTATTTCCTGAAAGCATCTGGTGTAGTCAAGGATATTGCTGTTTTCATAGATATGGATCCGGGAGGCACCTTCTTTTACCAAAGTATCAAAGAAAACAAGAGTAAATTACTTGAATCCATTAGCTAGAGTTATATATGAAGCATTTATATTCATTGCATTCTGTCATGTGTGCGCATTGTACTTGAAAAGTGTGTTGTTAATGCTTGCATCGTTGACAGGGAAGCGAAGCAATTCGGTGAAAGTTTTTAGTGCCCTGACTTGGACTCGGCCTTCTAAATCACTCCAATGCACCCGGAAAATGGGAGACGTGTCTGGATCTGGTGAACCGTGTAAGCCAGGAGCTCACCGTATCACTCTGCAAAGGCTTTATTCTGAGGAGCAGAAACTCTACAAGGATGTTAAGGTGATTTCAGCTATGTAAATTATATGGATGTAATTGCACAAGTAAATAGCATATGTATCTATTACTTGGAAAAATAATCATATTGCCTGGTATGGTTTTTCCATCTTTTGAATTTTAGTACTATATTTTGGCAATTACTACTATTAAACTTAGCAGTTTGCAGTGGAAAATCTTAGAAATTCCAGAAAAGATTATGCACCTAAAGTATATTTAGCAGCTGCATTCCTCTTTCTCAGATTGTGTTCCTTATACAACATATGGGTGATGCCATATAATATATAGGAGTAGGAGATGAAACACCTATTTGAAATAGATGATCTCGTGTGATATAGAAGGGTCTTTTTGTCACAGAAAAAGCTAATGCAATATCAGCCACCTATTTTGCTATTTTCTCGAGGGGCAGTACATGATGTGCTTCATGTTATTCGCCTGGCATAGCCCTTTGTGTTGGTGAACTTTTTTTTGAGAACATTTGTGTTATGAACATTGATAGATGGAGTATTACTATTTTCCCCTTTTGGAGTGTTGTGTATGTTGTCATTTTTAAATCACGTGGTGGTGTATATTAACCATTTTTGTTGTATATCTTTCTAGGAGGAAGTAATCGCTAAGGTGGAATACGGAAGAAAATCTTTACTACTGCAGAGACAAGAGGAAGAGCATGATTGGAGCAAGGTCGATAAAACACGCTCAACTTATGAGAGTTTGCAATCGTATATCTTATCTTTGCAAGAATCAATCGGCAGGTCTTCTTCAACAATACTGACACTCATAAACAAGGAGTTACAACCTCAGTTGATTACACTAGCTTCAGGGTAATACTTTTCTATTCAAATTGATAAAGTTGGTTTGCATTTTCAAAACATTTTGAAGTGTGCATTTGTGAGAGTTTTCTCTAATAAAAACTACTGTAATCTCTCATATTCTCAGATTGATGCATATGTGGCAAACAATGCATAACTCCCATCAAGTTCAGAATCTTATTTCTTTGAATCTGAACCATCTAACCGATCAGCAAAGTGTGGAGCCGACCACTGAATCCCAACAGCAGGCTGCAGGTCAGCTGAGGACAGAAGTTACTTCCTGGTACCACAGCTTCTGTAAGCTCGTTAAATATCAGCATGAGTATGTGACGGCCCTCTGCAAGTGGACTAAGCTTACTGATTGTATTGAAGATGTCAATGGCTTACAGAGTGACTCATCAACAGTTCGCGCCCTTTTGGAAAAATGGCAACAAGCACTAGATAAATTGCCTGATAAGGTACTATATTCATATTCTGCAATTTACATGGGGCTAAAAACGTGTCTTTCCATAACAACACAGTGCATTGTTTACAACGGACTATTATTCTGTTATTTTCTTGAAAAAACTAGATATAATTTGTCAACCATATCTGCAGATGGTGTCGGAGGCCATTAAGTGTTTGCTATCAGCTGTCCATGCCATCATCTTGCAGCAGCAAGAGGAGTGCAATTTACGTAAAAGGTCAGAGAAGCTTGGGAAGAAACTAGAAAGGGAGCTTAGTTTCCTTTCAGAGGTGGAGATGAAGTTTGCAGGGAGTTTCTCTCTAGAAGATGCTGATAGTGTCATGGTTTCCAAGCATCCTTTAACAATTAGGCGAGCCAAAATTGAAGCCTTAAAGAAGGTGGTGGAAGTCGAGAAGGCAAAGTATGCGAATTCTGTAAAAACGACTAGAGTCATGATTATAACCAACCTACAAACAAGCCTCCCCAAGGTGTTTCAAGCACTCGTGGGGTATTCAAATGCTTATGTCCATATTTTTGAGGTGATTCTCAACAATGCCTCCATGTCAGAATCCGATGATGTCCAAACTACAGCTTCTGGAATTTAATCGGGAACTTTAGTCCTAACATATGAGAGTTTTGTACATCTACAGTTTGAATGTAGTTAAAAAAAAATTACCCACCTTTACGAGAGATTAGCATCATTGGATTTGAATGTCGAAGACTGCCCTTTTTGGGGTCTTATTTAAATGGAGCAAATTTTAGGAATCTTGCATCATATTTTAGGCATTGTTCTTTTTTTATATGAGATTTAGTATGCATAGCAAAAGAAAATTAAAGAAGAATGGTAAAATATATGCATAGCAAAAGAAAATTAACCTACACTAATTACACTTAATAATGATTTGGAAAACACTAATTAACAAGCTACTTGTGTTGAAGATGATGAAACATTAGTTAAGACAGAAGATTATAATCCAATAACAAATGTCAGCTGAAAAATAGCACCTTTCTGTAAGTTGAGCATCATTGGGTAAATAAAATTTTTAGGACACTGCGTCTCTTTATCCCCCAAAGCCTTGTATGCATCATTAACTCTTCAGATCCAGAAAAACCTAACACATGTCCTCATTGTTAACTCACATGTTAACAATTTTCTATAGATGTTGCAAGTTTTCGACTCGTGATATCATCCGCTCTCCAAGGCTCCCAGTTTTTACTTCCCTGCTGATTCACACCTTTTCTTCTCACAGCTAAATATCTGCATAGATGTTAAAAGAACCTCGCTTTCTGCTCGAATTCTCCAAGCAGTTGGAACCAATTTCACTACATGTGCAGATCATCCCAGTTTTCTGAGGCATCTTCAAGAACATATTCGGGTTGGTGGAGTCCGTTTCTTGCCAACCTGCTCATCTCAGCCAGACCTGATCGAATGCAAAGTCGTATAGATCATCAGCCAACGAAACTGAAAAAAAGCATTTTCATAAGGAGTAAAAAGGTCCTAAAAAACACTTGCTGATCAAGACAATAGCATAGATTAGATTGCCAAGTTGTTTAGTCATAAACTGCTTAGTGTTTTGGAGAATCATCATCGTAAGTTATAGTTCAGAGAGAGACATTTTTTGGGGATGATATTAAACCAAACTATTGAAGCCAAAGCACAATCATCTTGGTCTGAATCTTCAATAGAGAGCTACATTTTGTAACGAAACAGAAAAGCACACCTTCGATTACTGTGTAGAAAGCCGACCGCCAGGTGAATCTTGGAACCTGAAACTGATCAAGTGTCTTCTCTATGTCGTCGTCATGTTTTCCTAACAGAACATCCTGTAATATTACAACAGCACCCTTTATTTGTTGATTACATTGTTATCATCTTCAAAGCCCGACACCCGAAGGTCCTTTACAGAAGATGTGAGATTGACAGCAAGTGCATACTGCGTAGCAGCATTCCATCGCGAAGATAAAAGCCATCTCAGTTCCCCATCAATCTGTTTCGCTCGTCCTTCTCTGGGCCTACTTTCTCCACCCTTTCTTTCCACTAAGCTGCGTAAGTACTGGGCATTTGCAGGCCCAGTACTTTGCACCATCTTAGAGAAAACACCTGCTTCATTTTCTAGAAGCTTCTCAGGAGTATCATACTCAACCACCTGTACGAAAAACAGTTGGAGGATGTATAATGTTGAAGAACATTCTGTAATGAAGAATCTCACTTGTGCTCGAGACATACCAGGCCAGAATCCAGAACGAGAATTTGGTCGCTGTCAATGATAGTGTTGAGACGATGCGCGATAGTTAGCATAGTGCAAGATTTAAATTCTTCACGGATGGTTTTCTGTATAAGTGCATCAGTCCTAACATCAACCGCTGCTGTTGCTTCATCAAGCACAAGTATCTTTGATCTACGAAGTAAAGCTCGAGCAAGACTTAGCAGTTGCCTCTGCCCCACACTGAAGTTCTCACCGCCTTCCAAAACCTTGAAAAATATACAAATATACAAACAATGAAATTTCAGCAATAATAGTTGCGAACATGCAGACAGAAATTATTGGCAGTTTTAATGCAACCTAAATATATTCTGCTTTTAAAGATGCTACAAATTTAGAATAGAGCTTCAGCAAATTTGTTTCTCTATATAAGAAAATCAAAAGTAACTTCTGCACTCTAGTCAGATCTTGTGTCGTGTTCTTCCTTTAAATTTCTGTCAAACTGGCAAACTGAAATATCTTCTTTTTACCTCAGCATCCAGACCCAAAGAACTCCTCCTGATGACATCCTTTAAGTGTGCTCGTTCCAACGCTTCCCATAGGTCCGGGTCGTTGTGTTCACCAAAAGGATCAAGATTGAACCGAACAGTACCTATAAAAACCAAAAGTGAGACTCAGGAGATAAAACAAACCCTCCTGTTACCAAGAGCAACTTTTCAGACTCCCTCACCAATTACCAGAAACAATTTTAGGATTTCAACAGAAAACACAATCAGTATATTTTCATGAAGTTCGGGTTAGGTAAATTTGGTCACAATTTCTCTTTCACGGGTGCAAGACTAAGTAAAGGTGAATATATAATAAATCATCAAATTCTTCACAAAAATTATCAGTTGGATTATGAACTTCAGCTTTCTGAAACTCCGATCTACTTGATGAAATGGCGATATGCACCTGAGAAAAGAACAGGAGATTGGGGAATGATACTAAGAACTTTGCGTAGATCAGTTAATCCAAACTTCGCAGCATCATAACCATCAATCAATATTCTTCCTCTTTCAAGTTCCACTATCCGAAATAATGCATTGATCATGCTCGATTTTCCAGCACCAGTTCTTCCAACTATGCCAACCTTCCTGTGCGGATGGATAGTAAATGACAATCCCCTGAGAACAGGTGGAAGCCCAGGCCTGTATCGTAGGCAAACATCTTCGAATTTAACTGATCCTGCATCCGGCCATCCAGGTGGAGGACGGTTACCTTCAACTACTTCTGGTGCCTCAGATGGCAACTCTATATACGTGCCTACACGCTCGACTGAGTTCAAGCTGTTTTCTGCTCTACTTGCTTGTCTAAAAACGTTACTCAACAAATTAGTAATATTTAACGAATAGCTAAGGAGCAATCCCATAGTTGATGCAAATGCCACCTGGTTTTCAGCTCTCTCATTCTGCATAACTGCAAAAGTTGCTGTTAACCAGATCATGACACCCCCAAGAGTTTCCAGTCTTATAGTAAGCCACCGGTTTGAACTTATATTAATCAAAGTAAATCGCACATTATTGTCCATGGACATCCCATTAATATTTGCCATCCTATCATATGCTTTATATGCTCGAATTGAAGACAATCCATTCAATGCTTCTCCAAACTGTGCATAAACCGGAGATCTGGTGATGGAGTCCAGTCGCTTTACTTCCCTAGATGTGCTCTGCAGTTTATATGATGCATCGAAAAAATTAATCAGATTATGATCTTCGATAACTTTGTATTACACAAGAACTCCTATGCTGAAATTATTTTACAGAGCACATGTATTAGGATAGAGAGTAGAGAGAGAAACCAACCTGATAATAAAGAAATGCGGCATAAAATAGTATGAGAATGGGCATTATGGCCCACAAAGAAACAGTGCTCACAAATCCTATAAGCACAAAAGTCGAAAGCAGCTGCCAAAGTTGGCTTAGACACATATTGACAATATTGGCAACATTACGGTCAATATCACCAAGGTCCTTAGCAAATCTGTTGATTACCCGCCCAATAGGATTAGTGTGGAAGAAAACCATAGGAGCTCTGAGTATAGAACATAACATTGAATCATGAAGTCTTTTTGCGGCATTCAGGCTAGAATTGATCAACCAAAATGAATTTGTCAGTGTCACTAGTACCTGCATATAGCAGCACTTATTATAGAAATTGTCTGGATATTGTTATTTTGGAATAAGAACATAACATTTCTGGTTAAATACAAGAATTCTGCCATGCTATAAATGCAAAAGAACTATAATCCCACAGTATCGCATAATTCAAAAGAAATCATATATATAGATATTTGTGTGTGTGTGTGTGGTGATGTCTCGAAAAAGAGAAAAGCAAAAGAAATCCAAGGAAAAGGATCTCCAACCCAAATATAAGTTAGACGGTCTAACTTAGACCTGTACCTGACCAACGGATAATAAGGCATAAACTAGAATATAGAAACCAGGTAGATAACTCGCTGAAGTGCTTTGTTTCGTCCACAGACTCAGCCAAGTGCTACTTGAAACTCGTAGAGTTTCAGTCAATGTATAACACGTAAACAGTATCATTACCACCCACAAGCCCCCTAAAGCATTTTTATACCTGCGAGAGCAGCAAAAATTAGAACAAACAAATCAATCTTATATCAGAAATATTTTGTCAAACATGTTGTAAATATGTAACATACCCACTGGATAAGTCAAAAGATGCGCACAAGCATATTATCAACTAAATTAACCAACTTACTATGAGGTATTATAAATAGTTCAGCAGCTCTCATTCTGTAGGACAATTAAATAAACATTCATTATCATTTTTTACAATGTAAAACTTGGTATAAAATGTCAGTCATCACCTCATCAAAACTTTCCAGCTGACAATTCCTGTCTCCCGCTCCTCCTGCTTAATAAGAGTTGACCTTCCTTCTTTCTTTTTGCTACCCAAGATTGAATCTTTTGGAATGTCGTGTAGATCAGCAGAAGAAGAAAGTTCAGATGATTCATGGGATAGATCCATGTCATCTCCCTTTTCCAGTATATGTTCTTCCATTTTGCCTGCATTTTCCATTAGCTTTTTGAACAATACACCATTCTTGGAGAGCTCCTCAAAGGTGCCCTCTTCTTTCACCAAACCTTCAGAAACCAATATTATTCTGTCGACTTGAGGAAGAAAATGTAGCTGATTCGTGACAAGAACCCTCGTTTTTCCACCTAGTGCTACCTTTATGCAATTATTAAAGACCTGGATTGTGATAGTAGTTCAGGTCAGAAATATTCAAAGCAATTATCAAGACTAATACTCAAACATGAATTCCATTATTATACAGATGGAATCTCAGAATGCATAGAGGAACAAATTATTAAACCACTCAAAAAAGATTTTTAATAAGTAAATATAAGAGACAAAGTTGCATATACTAAGAATTATTGTCCAAAAGTTACTGATCATGGTAGCCTAGCAGAGTTCAAATCATTTCAGAACCCACCTTCAAAATTCACTTACACTAATTGAAATCGGTTATTCTTGGATACCTGATGAGCAACATTTGCATCTAGAGCACTTAATGGGTCATCAAATATGTAAACATCTGAGTCAGAGTACACAGCCCTTGCCATTGAAACTCTTTGCTTTTGGCCCCCACTAATGTTTACTCCTCTTTCACCTATCTCAGTAAAGTCACGACCCTGCAGACAATAGAGTGAGAAGCTCTGTCACAGATGTTGAATGAAAAATGCATCAGAAGTCAATAAAAATTGAATATAATAGTCAGAAACTTAACAGGAAGCAATTCAAGGTCATGGCGCAATGCAGTGACATCTACCGCTTTCCAATATCTTGCTGGTTCAAAGGTGGACCCAAACAATATATTTTCACGTACCTGACAATATAACATAATTAATCAAAACCACAAAAATTTTCAACCAAAGATTTTCAAAATGGCGCTTGTGATCTTGTGTTTAAACCAGATCATGATCAGCATTCTGCACAAACATGGCAGCGAGTTGACAAAAATGGAAAAAGGAAAGTATTCAAGAAGCATACTGTAGCATTGAAAATCCATGAAATCTGAGGAACATAAGCTACAGATCCTCTGATCACGACATTTGCATCTCCCAGGGGAGGAAGTTCACCAAGCATTGCTGACACTAACGAGGTTTTTCCTTCGCCAGTCCCGCCGACAATTGCAACTAGGCTGCCAACTGGTATATCTATATCAATATTGGATAATGTGGGTCTTGTAGCCTGTACAACGTCAACTCACGGATTCTAAGATGTGTATATAATCAAGTAACTGAGACAAGCTTTTGGGTAGATAATAGCAGGACACAGTGGATGAAACACTACAGAAATGAATAAGATTCTCCACAGAAAACCACATTCTTTTCATAGAGTTTGTAATAAATATTTAAACTATTGAATATTAAATAAAAACGAACATGGGCGATGGAAAAATGTGGAGATGAGAAAATAAGGACCTTAGAATCCCACGAAAAGTTACCACCCCTGATTGAGATGGCAGGAAGCGTTGGTTCAAGAGGTGGATTAGGTAATAATGTTCTCTCTTCAGAAAGTAATAATTCTTCTAGACGTTGCAGAGATACATTTGCATTCACAACCTGAAGACACAGCCAGTGTCAAGGTGTTAAGAAACATGTTAGTTTGTTAACAAAAAGGAAAGTTGGTGTTCTATTATACGCTTCTTCAATGGTGAAGAATGACTCATTACAGAATATAAGGTTTTTTCCACATGCCTCGCCCCTTTAAAGAGTGTACATTATTGATAAAAGAAGTAAGTGATACAAGTGCTGCATGGAGATCTCATGATCTATTACACTAATTTAGCAATGAATAACTCATCCTTGTATGCCAATATTAGTAAGAACCGAGCATTAAAAACAAACCTGAGTAATCAAATTAGGGAGCATATTCAGGGGCTGTCGTAGAACAGAAAATAGGGAAAGTGATGTAAAAGCTCTGGAAGGTGTCAAGTCGCCACCAAACAATGTGAACATTCCAAATGAAATCACTGTCACGAGAACTGGCATGCTGTTTAGTATGAATGTGTTCCACTGCAAAAGCACAAGAGAGATATAGAAACAATCTCAAGTTTTATAACATTCAAAGTAGCAAAATTTTATTTTCCGCCAACAAATATAAAAGAACAAATTCATAGCACGATATCAAATCTTGATATCATTAAAATGTTACAATAATTTGTTTCTCGATACATTACTGATCAACAACGTGCGTAAAAGAATTTGTGTTAATCATATGTATTTACAAACTAAACCAACACCAGGGAAAATAGAAGCATATCCACACGGATAAAATAAGAAAACACAATCAAGTATTGACTTAATACACATTATGAATCATATCGACTTAATACACATTATGAATCATATTGACTTATCAATAAAACCACATTGTCTGAGAACAAATTGATGGAAACATGATGCAGATATAACTGTGTTCCTAAAAAATCAAAGCTTCGTATTTTCTTGTTAGGATATTTTACAGGAAGTTTTTGTACATCATAAGTTGAATGAAAATATGAATCACATCATACCGCTGAAAGCATTTGTGCTCTCCTGAACCATGATAACTCATCATCCCTCATTACTTGAATTTTTGACTTGAAACTCTTTTCCCATGCATAATATCTGTCGTGCATTGAAAAAATAATGATTATCCACCAACCTCCTATGAGAATGAACTAAAGGTTTATAATGCTTATCAAATTTTGGCATACTTCACAGTATCCATGGCTGCCAAAATTTCGTTCATTAAGCCAACTCTCCTGTCAGTACGTAGCAATCCCTCCTTGGTTAGCCTTCGCATCCTGCTGATAATAAAAGTCTGTTTGGCCAATATAAGAATCAACTAAATGAAATGTTGCAATAGCATGGCATGTCTCATCAATTATAGATCTGGGTGAATACATATAAAATAACAAAACCTTAATACTAAAAATATAAAGGAAGTTTATGCCACCAAGAGGCTATTGCTAAATTTGTCATGATATTATAAAATTACACATTAATTAATACAATAAATATCAATTAACATATATATTAGAAAAATACTTGTGTAGTTTTTTTGAAGACTTTTCACCTAAAGATGAAAAAACTTTTGATCTTCTTTTATTGGGTTGTTTAATTAAAATGTAAAATATATGTGTGAGAGTGTGTTTGTGTGCAAGGGTCTAATTAACATTACTTTTCGAATGCAATAATATTATACTCCTTCTGTCCTATAATACCTTTCACACTTTCTTTTTTGTCTGTTCCACAATACCTTTCACCCTTTAAAGTTAGAAAAAAAAAAACCCTCCATAAACTTCGCTCTCACAATATCTTCAATTTTACTCAAAATATCATTACTTTTGGGTTCACATATATACACAATACAACCTATTTCTTTAGGGCTCATTTGGTTCGTAAGATAAAAATATCTATCCGCCAAAAACATGCATGTTTTTGGCGGATAGATATTTTTATCTTACGAACCAAATGAGCCCTTACTTTATACATAAAGGTTAACGAAAGTACCTATCAAATCCCTACTCATTCTTCCACTTACTTAACGTGTGTGCTCTTCCACCTATGAAAATTTTTATGGGACAGAGGCAGTAGTTAATAGCTTCTTCCTATCTAATATTAATATTAGTCAATAAATTCCTCTAATTTCACATTTTTGGGAACATGCCCATCCCCCTAAATAAAATTAAACGAATAGACTTTCATTCAATTTTTGGAATTTGATTGATTCAATTCAAAAGAGGCATTAGCTCAATGAGGGAAATATATTCGGAAGTATATATATATATATATAAGTGTTTGTGTTAAATAAATAGTATTTTTAAGGTGGATAAAACAAGAAAATATAAATCTTTTATCCTTACATTAAGTCTATGTTACATTAACTTACCTGAAAAACATATAACCAACACGTATTTCTTCAATTTGATTACATCAAGTATAAATTTCATATGTTTCTTTCAGAAATACAATGAATTAAAAAAAATAAAAAAAATTGGCATGTACAATTAATTTATTATAACATGATATATTAATTACCGTTGTTTCACATGGCGTACAATACTAGTTAGGTGAATACAAACATGGACTTGATTGAAAACAGAAAAGAAACAAAATGACAAGACAGCAGCATGGTCTCGAAGTAAAAGAAGGCAACAATGGGGATATTAGTTACCTGGAGAGGGAACATAAAGACCAACATAAGAGAACCAAGAAGAGAAGCGACTCCTAACTGCTGGTACAGAAGAACCATGGCCATGGTAATGCGAAATGGGGACGACCATAAACCATGAAGCTGTTGGCATATTTGCTGAACAGTACAAGGAATCAATTAAAAAGAACTATGATGGCTGCTCAGAGGGGAATGGACATTCAAAAATCAAACAATTATTGACTACTGTAATAAGTACGGGATCAACCAAAATACATAAAGATGAACATGTAATATTTTTATTATTTCAAAAGAATATATATGCTTCATTGTTTTGCTGTTTTAATACCTGAAGCGCATTAGCATCTGTTGTCATCATATTCGTTATTTTCCCAGATGGAAACAGCTTACGACCTTCATGTGTTAGCCGTAAGGATTTGCGGAATATAGCAGCCACCTATGTGTAATAGCAGAGAAATTTCAAGGCAGAAAAGTGGATGTCAACAACAAGCTTACGGAAGATGATTAAATGGCAGCCTTGTGCTGCAAAACACTAATCTTCTTGGCTTATTAGCCTATTTAGACGCACGCTGTAATATATTTTATCCATTCATAGTGCCAACACAGTGACAACAAATCAACACAGTGGTCAGAATTATAGCTTGAAGCCACCAATACTATTTCCGAAAAGTGGGTCTGACTCTGAACAAAAAAGCCCAAAATTGTTGTCAATGACTAAAAATGTGAATCCAATAAACTCGTTGTTACTCTTTTCCAATCTCAAACATTAAACAGCACTTTCTGAACACCAATTATATTAGTTATATATACTCTGGACTTGGAAGATGATTAATCACTATGCACGAAAAGAAGTCACTCCACCAACTACAGCAAAATTTTGAATAATCGAAATGATCAGTTTCATTCTTCTCTTTGATTGTTGTATTTTGAACACTCTAAAAAGCTACTTGGCTATATATTACCCAAAAGAAGATGAAGGTATGTGGGAAAAACAGATTCATTAATTCATCCTTGAATCTAGAATAAATGTAGACTCGCAAAACTTTTCGCGAAAAATATTGATTTATAAAATAACAATTATCGGTACTATATAGTTTGGTATAGTCCAGCTTTGAAAAAATACAAGACTTTGAATGTATCTTTGAATGTTCAGCTCTTTATTTCACAAAAGCCAAGACTAAGAAGATATACCACATATATATGGACATTCATAAAATCGTACGAATTACCAGAGTGGATCTTAGCCTGAAGCCCACACGCATGACATTCTGAAAGTACTGAGCTTCACAAAGCACTCCAATTGACTGAACCAACAATAGTTTCACATCAGTGAAAGAACCATAATTCTAAAGTTTCAATTGCTTAGCTTAATACATACATGCGACAAGCATAGAGACCAGCAAGTTCTACGAATGAGAAAAGTAATTCTAAACAACAAACGCATGCCTGGATATTTATCAGCAGATATTTAATAGAAATCAAAAAATGAAAGAAAATAGCTTGATTTTGAGGTGAAAAGGGAAAAAGGTAAATCTCCGTTAATGGTTGAACGTATTCAGAAACTTCTGCATTAAAAGCTATAAAGTACCATGCAACTTCAGTTACCAAAAATAAAAAACACATCAAGGAATTTCTCTATGTTGATGATTGAAATGGTACTAAAAAAAATGGGAATAAGTTGAGAAATACATTGGGTGAGCTTTTTTCCAGCATAAATAGAATCACGGGTTTCTTATCATTGACAAGCTTATATTCCTGTTTCCTTCTTTGCTTTCCTTACTTCACCTATGGTTCTCAGGCAAGTTTTACCCGCTATATCAATATTTCGACATTAACTATTGCAAAATAACTGGTAAGCATGCTAGCGATCGAGTTAATATAATTCCAAAAATACTAAATTTGCCGATGAAGAGAAGATAGAGGTCAAGTCTGGAAATCATACCACACTGAAAAAAATTGATAATGCATAGGCGTAACCAACCCAAGCTGGATCGCCTCCTTCAAGAGACTGCAAGCAGGGTAAATTCAGAATATTCAATTATAAGAAACAGCACTTTACACAGACACAAAAATATATTATGTAAATCAAGTTGGGTTATTTTTACGTTAGGATATATATTCTTCTACATATCTCAGTTTCAGTCATCACAGCAGAGCTATAATATCAGCAGAAAGCAACTTATGCTCTCTGAATGTTTGTAACCCAGAAAGAAGGTACTTCCACATCTCAGTTTTATTATATTTCTTATATAAGAGCAAGTGTGAAAATTAACTACAAGTTATGCATCTCATAAAGATTGATAATGAGGTTTAGCTTATGCAAATCAAGTTGATATTTGGTCAATCTCAATAATTGCAAAGAGCACAATGCTTATGTCTAGCTTTCTGTTGAGAAGTAAATAGTACCATGGGAAACTCAGCATTCATATAGGAGATACAACACAATAATGACATAGGATTGAATTTCTGGACTACCTTTAATAGATGGTTCAGTAGAACAGGTCCTGCAAGCTGTGAAAGATCATTACCAATCTGCAAGGTGCGAGAAAGAGTTTGCCAATTCAATATTAGGTCAAGACATCTCATCTTAGCTGAGTTGAGGGAAAGGGGGATATAACAACTGAAGATGGGTAAAATACTATCCACCTATTATTTTTATGCAGCATAATCTTGATATGACAATAAATATGAAGTATTAATACTAATACTACCATGAATTTGTTAGGAACAGAATATCCATCAAGAAACATGTGATGCTAGCCATAAACACCATGTAGTATAATTTGCTGAATATTTCTGACATTGAAAGGGATCATGTTATAAGTTTTAAAGTCACCCTTCATAACAGAACACTATGGATTGAAATAACATAAGCACCAAGAAAATACAACAAATTTATTTGTTTGACTAACAAAAGGAAAAAAAAAAAACCAACTTAAACCACGAATGGACTATGAAAGACCAATGGACACCCTTGTGCATAATTGTGTGTGTGCGTGTGGGTGAGAGAGAGAGAGAGAGAGAGAGAGAGAGAAGGATTATAAGCAGTATCAGTTAAGTGCAATGGACATAACATATTAACACTCAAACAATGATTTTCTACATAGATTGGCAAAGATATGGAACTGGTCATTACCTTGAAGAAGCCTCCACACCAGAACCTGTTTTTGTTTTTTGTTTAATTCCAAAAAAAAAAAAGAAAGGGAGAAGGCATGAGATTAAACTGGCTGACCATTTTATTATATAGTTATAAAATCCATTAACCTAAAAACAAGGATTATTCAGAAGGCTTAGTAGTTTTGCTTAAATATCAAATTTTTAAGTTGTGCGATCAAAACATCAATGTTCTGTACCTGCCTCCTAGGCTACGATTCAAAGCACGTAAAAGCCACGGTTTTGATCTTTTAGATTCTTCTTGCCATGAACTCTGGAACCTATATTACTCGAAAGTTATGAGGTTATAGATCTTTCTATATTACACATGCAAATATGGAGAATAGACAACAATCTAGGCACAAACTTTCTACTCAATGTCTCTGACAGATCCCAAGAGTCCAACTTCCAAACATCCTTTTCAGTGATGGGTTTTCTGTAACCTTGCTGCATAAGGGGAGTCATCCAATCGAAGTAAATTCCTACAGAAGGAAGAACATAATATTCAGAAAGTAAGTTATTTCTTTATTGTTGATATCCTTTTGTCTGTCTTAATTTTTTGCTAAAAGAAACATTAGTTAAGTAGAATCTGACTAGAACATATTACCATGCAACAGAATAGTGACACCTTGCTATATATAAAGTGAACTTCAATACGAAATATTCATAGTGCCTATTTGTTATCTTAACACCTGAAATAACTTAATGTTGTAATGACCACACTATTCATCAAGACATTTTCAAGTTAACTTGACTGGCTTAGCAGAAAGACGAAATCAATCTCTGGATACGAACTTGTGAAAAACAATGTCTAGATACAAGGTGAATCACACACATGTATGTGCTCATCGTTAAGGATTAAGCAAAATTAAATTTGACTTGAAAGGACTCAAACATGATGCTATATCGAAACTAATATGTTGTCCACTTACTGGAAAATATATTGGCATATCTCTCTGGACAAACATCCTCTCCTAGTGGTTTTTCATTTTTAGTGTCATCCACAGAGTCCAATAGTGGAATGTAGCCTGGGAATGGATCCAAGTTTGGAACATATGCAACAAGAAGTACCCCGAGCAAAACCTGCATAGTTAATTCACAAATGGAAGTTGTGCTTTTTAGGACTCCCTATTACCATTTCAGCTCACATTTTCTGGAGTCGCAATTGTCATGCAAAAGAGTGAGTCTTGGGAATATTATTACAGAAGCAATTCTTTTCGAAATTGAGTCTTGGAAATAGATTCTTCCATAACCTACTGGTACAAAATGAAGATAAGATGTGAAACAATCACTTGGATCTTTCTTAGTTAAATGAATCAAATCTCATCCTATATCACTGAGATTTAGAGGCTAACGTTGTTTAACCATATCTTTTACCCTATATCAATCAAGCCATATATCAACTTGATAAATTTATGAGAGTGAGTATAAAGATTCCTTCTTTGGTGTAATAATATAAGATTAGGATCTTATATCTTGCAACTAGTAACCATCTTGAAAAGAGATAATTGAAACTTGCCCACATATGCAATGAGGTTTTTTATAGTTGCAATTTAAGGAACAAAAAAGTGGCTGGAATGGTTCCCGTCCAACAGGAAAAGAGATAGCATTCTACCTGGAAAATGAGTGAACTGATGCACAAGTATAGTATGGAGCTGCAAATTAAAAAAAAAAAAATTAGTACATGATGTTTAGGAATATCAGTTATACAGGAGTCTTCTAGTAGACTCTTGTGGATATTTTCATCATTTAAGAGAGATACAAAACACAACTATCCAATATATAGAAAATAACCACCACAATTGAGAATTTGTGAGTCTAATTTGCCAACTATTATGGAAGGTATTTTCCTAATTCAAGCTAAATATCTTATAAAATAATCTTAAGCTTTAAGTCTGGAAATTTTTTTACCACTCCTACAGATTAAACTAAGTTTATAACCAGTTCCCATGCAACATGATTCACGGTTATGAAATGAATCTTCAAAATAAAATTATGAAAATTGATACAATGTCTCTAGGGCTTTTGCTATCTCCATGGCCCTGTTGTGATATGTAGCATTCCAAGCCAACTAATAAACATTGTCTTACTTTATTCTATTTCCCAAACTCACTTAACTGTTATTATGTTTCCAGCATTAGAAGTGGTCCAATAGTACCATCAACTCAAAACAGCTACTTTTCGAAATGCATGTGTTTACGTAAATACAGGTATCATCATGAAGAAGTAAGGATGGAGAGATAGACCTGACAAAAAAATCTTTGAGTGGGAGGATTGAACTAAAAATAACTGCATCTCCCACTAAAACATACATTAATCCGAATCTGATGTACCATCTGAATTCCTTGATATAGATTTTGGTTTCAAGTAGCACCATTAGAGCCATAGAACACCATGAAATAAACTCAATGCCCAAATGAGCCATCTGCATAAAGAAAAAGCAGCTGCAGTTGAACAAAACAAGAATGGGTTGAAGATCATAACTGATGTCTGGTTTCGATACTGCACTCCAGTTTGTTTCTAAACAGATTTACAGCAACAATGCATTATTACTTTAATATTGTTTATGGATATTATGAAAGATGAACTTTTTACCAAAGAAGGTGCATATGTGCAATGACAAATATACTTAACCAATCTAGATTTTATATCATATATTTGTTGATACTACTAAAAATTAGCAAACATAATACTGAGAAGAAGTTGGAAACCTCGAATGGAGCAAGGCCAGACTCTTTATCGAAATTGAAGATTGATATGCCCATAATCAGTCTGAACAAAGACTCAGCAGCACAACAACCGGCTATCACGGCCAATACATAATTGTAGAAATTTGATCTCAAGCAGTACCGCCGGACTCTGGGGTTATACATTATAAGCCATAGTCTATATGAGCACAATGCCAGGAGAACCAAATGAGAAACATTCCCCACTACAGAATCAATGGCACAAGGTGTATAAGCGCCAAATGCATTGTTCGTTTCTTGAGCCCAAACGCCGCCTGCCACTGGCCGGCAAAACCAAACTAAAGGCTCAAAACCCATCTTTCAGGTCTATCAAGCTCTGGCCACCTCTCCCTGGAAATCATATTCTTGATTCGTTAGCAAAAGAACAACCATTATGGATTTCAAGCACAATGGTGGACTTTATCATCCAACAAATTAAATGTTCATCCCACCGTGCAATTCTGCTAAATGAACACTGTCCCTCTATAGCATTTAGTCATGATACATGCTCTCATTCATACATAAATACATTCGAGGAAAAAAAATTTAAACTTGATGTACTTTTGGATATGCCCTGACTTCTTTGACCTGTAAACACTTAGTCTGAGGCAGCAATCAAATTAAGCACTGGAAAGTTGGAAAGAGAAATTCAAGATTGACATTTTACCAAAGAATGTTGTGAATTTCAAGAAACAAACAGAAAAAACATAAAACAAGTCTGAGAATTATGTCCGTCTAACCAGTTCAGTTCTTGGCATGAGAAATTGAAGGCTGAGTTGTTGGGCACTTCATCCCAGTGATAAATGACGCTAACAGTTATATACAGAGACAGTCTCGAATATGATTCAGAAAACGACACAGAAGAAGGAAAATAAAAGAAAGAAACGGGGTGGTGGACTTCAAACAGAAAACGTTTGAATTGCAGGCGTCACTGCTTACGAACAACTATGACTATTTGTCTGAAGTGAGTGACTAGGGATTGATGTTATAATATGACACAAAGTTCACTTCGTGAAATTATTATTTAATGATTAAAAAGAGGATTTCAATAAAGATGGGATTTTTTATGTTAAAAATAAATTATTTATATACATTACAATAAATATATAGTTTATGTTAAAAAAAAAAATTTGTAAGCCTGTTAAATTTTAAGTTTACAGTTTTTTCTTTATTTATCACTGCTATTTTTACACAGTATTATTATTATAATTTCTCAGCATTTTAATAGTCGACTGTCATACCAAAAACAAATGATTGGCATCCATAGGCCCTCTCAGCTCCAATTTAATAAACTATAGCCGTTAAAAAATTTGAGACCACTTGATTTTGATTTTTTTTAATAGAAAATCACAGATTTCAAGGATTTGCCTGGATTTGGGGCTGTTTTATTTTATTTTATCTCACTTGTACTGCATTATTTAGGAGATTAGAATAATTAATAAAATTGGTCAATGTCTTCTGGGCAACTTATTCATCGAGCTACTTAAATATATTCTTAGACAACTATAATTATTTGTAATTAAAATATAATTGTTTCACTATTTATATAACACGATGAAGTGGAATAATTTCAGTATCTATACTAAAAAGTTCGAGTCATTATTTAAATTATATATATATATATATATATACAAAAACAATTGAATTTTTTTTAATAAAATGATCACAAGTGATTGCACTTAAATTATGTAATGCATATTTTTATTAAAAAGTATGAAGATATGTTTGGTTGAGTGGTATGGATAGAGAGGGATGAAAATAGAATGAAAGAAGTTGTTTGAAAGAGAGCAATGAGAATGTAAATAGTGATTTGATTTCTCACTTTTTAATAATTTTCATACCTCACGATATTGAGATGAATGATTTTAATTTCACATTACTTTTAAAGTTATTCCTTTTACCTATTACCACCTCTCGAACCACACAGCCCCTGAACTCTGAACTTTATGATGCCAAGAAGAAATTAAAATGCTTTACCCACGTCAAAACCTAAAAAATACATATTTACATATATATATATATACATATTATAGTAGTTACATTTATTAGAATACTATTGTGACACGATTATACCCACTCAGAGGATCGGCCTATACCAGTTTAGAACAAGCCAAGATCCAACCAAGAGGCCCGAACAAGAGCTTAACCGGAGCTACAGACGCTCGGATATCTCATATCGACCGCCCAAGCTCGTAAGAAGTTCGGGTCTAAAGGAACTTTAAGCGAGGGTCCGCAAAGGGAAGGAACCAATTCTAAAAATATTCTACAGGACTAAAATGCAAAAATCTTTCCAACTGAACCCAAATTATAATACAAGAAATTAAAAATAATAAAAATAACCCAATTTCTTATTTAATAATATATCTGCTCTAGTAATCGTAATTCATGTTGTTGACATTACTTCTGAAAAAATAAAATTTAATGAAACTCTTATTAAAGAATACAAGAAATTAACAAAACAAATTCGCAATAATTCTCAATTTCCTATTTAACAAGATACCTACACCACTAATCATAACCCATGAACCTCTCCAACTCATCCCAAAAGTAGTTAAAGTTTCAAAACATATTCTATTCATAAATACGTCACAAAATTTTCATTTTTCAAAGATTTTCAGGCAAACATTCAGCACATGGGAGAAACAAGTAAATTGTGGAAATGACTTTTAGGAAGTTCAGAATAATGCCTCAAAATTTCCTCACAAATAAGAGGGCCATAGATGTCATCAAAGTAGTTGCGATAAGCTTGAATATCAATGGTACAATTTCAATAGCCTGCGAATGAACATTTGCAGAACCCCATGACATTTACATCCCCACTTGGTCCCAGTCGATCGTTCTATCTTCGAAATTATCCGCCGCATGAAGCTTGTTTCGAGCGAGTCTACTCATCATTGCAAGACCTGCACAAGAAAAAGCAATGGAAAATGAGATTTAGTGTGAGTGGTTGAGTGAAAAACCAATACTTTATGACTTTTGAGATAGTTTTATTTCCTTTTTTTTATGTGAAAGCAATGTTGGGATGCCCAAAAGAAGCAAGTGTGAAAATGATCACGGTACGGAGGGAGTATCTCATATGATCAACGAGTTTATGGGACTCGAGCCGAATCTTGTATTAAAGAGGAACATGACCCAAATACAAGATAGGAGCTCCGTCTCACGGATGACACCACCTGTGACCTCACACAGGAGGGGGTAGCAGTATGCAAGGTTTTACCTTCAATCATCTTGTAGAGAGATGACCACCATCTATCCCTGGAAACTTGGTATTTTTCAAGATTTTCTTCGATATCTTGGTTATGTTTCCCCTCCAATACTCCCTGGAGGGTAATAACAGCATCCCTTGTTTTCTTGAGGATGCTTTCACCTTCATCGACTTCCAACTGCACGAGATCGTTCTGTGATGAAGTGAGACTGACTGCAAGCGCAAATTGGGCGGCTGCAGCCCAACGAGACGAGGCGAGCCATCTGCGTTGGCCATCGAGCTGCTGTTTCTCTCGTTCGAGCCTTTCATCCCCGTTGTCTCTGAGTACCAAGCTGCGAAGATATTCGGCATTTGCAGCCCCTGTACTCTGCACCATCTTAGAGAATGCGCTGTCTTCTCTTTGCAGCAGCGTTTCTGGAGTATCGAATTCCACAACCTGGAAAATGGAGCATTGAAGTCAATGGAAGCAATGAAATGGCAACCACGCTTATGTTTTGTTTGAGGATAGTAGGATTCTTGTCAATATATTTTAGAGGACATGAGGACTTCAAATCTATTATAGAATGATGAATCTCTTCATCCCCCAAATCCTTCGAAATCGACTAGGTTCAAAAGAGATGATTTGAGGAAAAAAAAAATATAGACAACTCCACAACATATGCATTTAAGTCGAAAAAAACACAGTTAAATGTAAAACCATTGTAAAGAACTCCAGCAAGCACTTTAAGGTTGCGTTTGAAGTGAAGGATTTCATTAGGGGAGAAATGATTCTGGGGAAAGGAATTCAATATTTTCATGCATGAATCACGAGAACTATGAACGTAAGAGTGCATCATTACATTAATATAGATTGATCTGTCGGTGTGAATTTGAAATCCATCAGAAATGAATTTGTGATTATAGATTTCACATTTGGCTCAATTTTATCAATCAATATGAGCCCAATTGAACTCTATTTAACCATCTAATAAAAAAATTCTACTCTCTCATTCTTTTGAATGCGTTAACTTTTTGGTATACAAAAATTTATTTCCTTAATTAGATGTAAGGGCAGAAAGAACTCCATACCTGACCAGCATCAAGCAGAAGAACTCTGTCACAATCAATGATGGTGTTTAAGCGATGAGCAATGATTAGCATTGTGCATGACCTGAATTCTTCACGAATAGTCTTTTGGATGAGAGCATCAGTCCTAACATCAACAGCGGCCGTTGCTTCATCAAGAACAAGAATTTTCGATCTGCGCAGTAATGCTCGAGAAAGACTTAATAATTGCCTCTGTCCAACACTGAAATTCTCCCCCGCTTCAGAGACCTTGAGACAGCAATATACGAATAAGCGCAAGAGAGCCAAGAGTATAGACCATACATTAGAACTTTTTCTTTTCCTTCTTTTCTCTTCGAGGAGAACAGAACGCAGTTTACTAGCTTCTACATTCGTAAAAGTTAATATCATTTATAATAATCAGAATGATATTGCAGCATCGTAGGATCGACTTGGATCAAGACTCCAGGGTAGTATTTGTTGATTTTATGGGTTGATAATTAACAAAAAGATAAAAATATATCTACCTCTGCATCGAGGCCAAGAGGATTCCTCCTGATGACATCTTTTAAATGAGCCCTTTCCAAAGCCTCCCACAAGTCGGCATCATTGTGTTCATTGAATGGGTCAAGATTAAACCTAACGGATCCTATCACACATATAAGTAGGACTCATTAGGTTAAAATATATCCAACATGGAAGTGAACGAAGAAACCACACCGAGCTAGTTGTACTTTTAAGCATACTTAAAAATTAAACAAGCGTTCCCAGTTGAACTCAACTCTTAACTTTGTACAGTTATTAAGAGTGCAAATTAACACAATTTTATCTGACACATCCACCTTCCATACAGAATTAACCCTCCCAACTCAAGTAACAGTTACCAGGACTACTCTAGCTATATCATATTTTACTCAGGTAAAGGGTACACCGGGTAGGCTCAAATTGCTTTCCAAAAATGAAATGTCACATAGATATAATCGACAGAAAACGAAGAAATATCAGCAGGGGAGCCCACTGAAAAAACTTGTAACATTTTATCTTTACATGTCCTTGTTTTTACCTGGACTGCTCTGCTACATGATCTGGATCGTAAAATCTGGCGACCCAATTTAAAAGAGAAGATATATTGGGTTTAAGTGGGGGAACCCTTGTGATATAAATCTTGGAAACCTCATATATACAGTCTAATAATCTCAAAAAGACAGTCTAACTACCTCAATTTCTTAGAAATATTCAGCATAAAGATGAAAGTATGTGCTTATAGTCATATACAAGTAAGGATATACCAAAATTAGTCCACATCAGACCCAACTGAGAACTAGAGAAATCAAGAACTGCAACATTTTCTAAAGAAAAAAAAACAAACCTGAGAAAAGAACAGGTGATTGAGGTATAATGCCAAGAACCTTCCGTAGGTCCATTAATCCAAACTTTGAAACGTCACAATCATCAATGAAGATTTTTCCCTTCTCCAGCTCAACAAGTCGGAATAAAGCATTCAGCATGCTCGATTTCCCAGCTCCCGTCCTTCCAACAATTCCAACCTTATCACTCGGAGAAATTCTGAAGGATATTCCATGCAGAACAGGAGGAAGTTCTGGCCTATACCGTAAAACAACATCTTCAAATCGAATAGATCCTTCTGAAGGCCAGCCAGGGGGCGGACGATTGTCCTCAACTATGGTTTGACCTTCTGGGGGTAACTCAATATATGTGCCGACCCTCTCAACAGCATTGAAACTATTTTCAGCCAAACTAGCAAGTCTAAGAACACCAGTCAACAAACTCGTAATATTTAATGCATAACTGAGGAGCAAACCCATTGTAGAGGCAAATGCTTCTGGATTCTCTGCCCTTCCGTTCTGCAAGACTGCGAAGGTAGCAGTAAACCAAATCATAAGACCTCCCACAGTCTCCAAACGAATAGCAAGCCAGCGGTTTCCACTAATGTTAACAAGAGTAAATCTGATGTTGTTGTCCATAGACTTCCCATTGATGCTGGCCATTCGGTCATATGCTTTGTATGCGCGTATAGTTGACAGACCATTCAGCGCTTCTCCGAACTGAGCATACACAGGAGATCTAGAAATGGAATCTAAGCGTTTCACTTCTCGGGCTGTGCTCTACAAGCAAGACAATGTATAATTATAAACCTCCACAAGTCAAAAAACTAAAGATTCATTGCCTACAAATTTAGAGAGTACAATAAAAATGTCACTTTAGATTATGCCACTGACATTCATTTCATCTCCCAGTCTGAACTATCAAGAGGTATTGAGTTGGCTGATAAAGAATCAAGAAGCAAACAAATTCAACTTTTAAATTTAAATTCCCTTCATCCCCCTAATCTATATTCACTTTCCACTTTAGTCCTTCCACATATCTATTCCCACATCTTTTTTAGAAAATATTATTTTATTCACTCACAAACAATCACTTCATTCCTTTATGGACCCCACAATAACTTCACTCCATCTATCTCATTTTCATTAAAACCCATGCCCATTCCAATGGGATTAGATATGGGGGATGGAGGAGTAGCTTTTATTTGTCAACAGAGAAATAAAAACAGATAAAATACAATGTCTATAAAGAGATAAGTAAGAATAAACAATAAATAAAATTGTGGAAAATTAGAATCAATCACTTGTATTACAGTTTAAACGGGCAGAGAGTAAAATAACATGGACACTGCATACCTGGTAATAGAGATAGGCTACGTAAAACAAGATCAGAAGAGGCATAATGGCCCATAAGGACATTGTGCTCACTATCCCAATCAGAACAAATGTTGAAATTAGCTGTGATACTTGATTCAGAAACATGTTTCCGAATGGAGCAACATTTCGATCAATATCACCAAGATCCTTGGCAAATCTATTGATGATACGTCCAAGTGGATTTGTATGAAAGAACACCATTGGAGCTCTAAGGATAGAATTGAGCATGGCATTGTGCAGACTTCTGGCAGCATAAAGGCTCGAAGTAATCAACCAAAAAGAATTTGCAAACGTGACCAGAACCTGAAGTTTGAAATATTCAGTAACCAACAATGTTTACTACGTTTTATCATGCTGCTATGATGATAAAGAAAGTTTTTTTTTTTTTAAGTTATAAAAAGAATGTGGCATTGCTGTATGCAAGTACGACCATAAAATACTCCAATTTACTGCAGTTGTTAAAGAAAACAAAAGGCTTACTT
>JAPKLY010000017.1:507633-538691 GCA_026898435.1 Prunella vulgaris | reverse complement strand
GTTAAAGAAAACAAAAGGCTTACTTGACTCAATGAAAGGAGTGAATAGACCGAATTGTAGAACATTGGCCCATGTTTCACTGATACACTGCTTTGGTCTGTCCAATAACTTAGCCATGTGCTGCTTGAAACTCGCAGGGATTCTGTTAGGAAATAGCACATGAAGAGAATAACAACAACCCATGCACCTCCTAAAGCATTCTTGTATCTGCAGACGTTCAATAAAAAATTAAGGCAACCAAAGAATTAGAATACAAAATGCAAACCTCAAGTAGTAGCTAGTGCTTGAACACATATAGATCAAAAATATAATTTACAAATTAACACAAAACAAAAGCCATATGATTAGATTAACTATGATGAAATCAACTTTATTGATCATTTTTCTTAAATCATAATTACCAAGCGTTTGATTACTTTTAGAACTACCAAATATCCATGCTCAAGAGGTGAAGACTTAGAAATAGGAATACAAGGAACTGGCTGAAAGAAACAAAGATAATGCTAAGAACACAAAATACAAAGCATAAAATCAAAGAAGATATCAACTAATGCAGGTAGAGCAAGAATTGAATACAAATATATTAAACATGAAATGAAACAAAGCTAACATAGGACCTTCAGCTTACTATTCTTTAAAATGACTATAAGATGTTGCAATCAGAAGAAAAATGCATGAACAGGGTCCAGAAAATGCACAAAAAACTTGTTAGTAAGACCAAATTTCACACAAATGGACTGAAAATGTGGAAAGAAGCCTCATTTGTGCTCACTATAACAGCACAACATGATGTATCAATCAGTTAAAAAGGGAATAATCTATTTATATTACAGAATTAATGCATCAAAATATTGACACCATACCATATTCCAAGCCAAATATACCTTCCTCATTTGAAAATAAGGAATGAAACGACTCCATATACAGATTCAAACTGAGTAATGTGAAGAATCTGAACAGTGTTTGTACCTCACCAAAACATGCCAGCTTACAACACCAGTTTCTCGTTCTTCCTGCTTGATCAGAACAGACTTGCCTACTTTCTTTTTCTCTGTTTGATTCCCCTCTTTAGATGTCTCACTGCTAAAACCATTGACAGCAGTCTCAGAATCTTTGTTGTTGATTTTTCCAACATCTTCCTCCTCTTCCACATATTCTTCCATTTTGCCAGCATTTTCCATCAGTTTTTGAAATAGAATGCCACTGTTCGAGAGCTCTTCAAATGTTCCCTCCTCTTTCACCATACCATCATGCACCAGGAGAATTCTATCTACTTCAGATAGAAAATGTAGTTGATTTGTGACCAGAACTCTTGTTTTTCCTTTTAATTCTGCTTTAATGCATTTTTCAAAAACCTAAAGAAGCAGATAAGCACAAACGGCATAAATCATGAATACATGTTCTAATCAGGAAGATCACATTCAAAGTATAACTACTTGCATCATCTAAAAAAATTATGGTTACATTAATTTCTAAACATATCAAATTTCTCAAGTATAGAATAAACTAGTCCTTTACTACAGTCAGGATGAAACCCGTGACCTCACACATACAATGAGTGAGTGATACCACCGAGCTACAAGGATACTGGTAACATACTTTTCTTTTATCATTTAAGCATGCTGGCAGCATGCTTCTTTCAATTTAAAAATGTAAACTAGATATGGCAGCCAAAAGAATCTTGGGTATGCTACAAAACAATGATCAACCAGCAGCAATGTTTTATCAGGAGCAGGAGTTGGAAGATTTTGATGGGCATACAGTTAAAGTTTTAAACAATTACCTGGCGCCCCACATGAGCATCCAGAGCACTTAAAGGATCATCAAATATATATACATCTGAATTGGAATACACAGCCCGAGCCATTGAAACTCTCTGCTTCTGCCCTCCACTAATGTTGACCCCACGTTCACCAATTTCAGTAAGATCACCACCCTATCATAGAAACATTTAAGGTTGCAAAAGATAAAAACTACATAAAATTCTCAAGTATAGTCAATCAAATTAACTTATTTCTCAAGAGTCTTACATGCAGTTGTTCCAAGTCATGTTGCAGGCAGGTCACATCAATTGACTTCTCATATTTTGCAGGTTCAAATGGCAGACCAAACAGTATGTTGTCTCGGACCTAACAAAAACAAAAGTAGACAACTAAATATAAAAGATTATATATCACCTAAATCCTCCAAGAATAAAGTTCTAACAGACTGACAAAATGAAAACGGTACACAAAGAATGCCTAATTTAACTCACAGTAGCGTTAAAGATCCATGAAACTTGTGGCACAAAAGCAACTTTTCCTCTGATTGTAACAGTGGCATCTACAACTGGAGGAAGCTCTCCAAGCATTGCTGATACAAGTGATGTCTTTCCTTCCCCAGTACTGCCAACAATAGCTGTTAAGCTACCAACTGGTATATCCAAGTTGATATTTGATAATGTTGGTCGTTCTGCCTGTCATGGTTTAATGATAATATTCAAGTATCAAAAGGTCTAATTAATATAACATGTTAAAAAGCTGTCAAGAAATTAAAGAAGAAAAGAAAAGCCATTGAAGAAGACAGAAATCCAGTTCTATTGTATGATAAATGCAGAAAAGATGGACATTGTCCAGTTTACTCTTTAGAATGAGTGAATAAATTTTGAAAAATAGCCCAGAAAGGAGGTCTAAGTTCTACTGAAAAAACCATGCAAATAATGAACCCAGAGAACTGGGGGAGAATGTAGAGAGTGGAGTATACACCTCCCTCTTCATGAAGATATTTGAAATCTAATACTGATGTCTGATGCAAAATTATTTGTCATATAATTGAGCGGTCAAGAAAAGAATATGTGCTTCCTTAAGCTAGGAAATACAATTGACAAAGTTGCACAAAAGGGATATAATTTGATACAATAATCAAAAAATTTGAAGTAGCCAGAAACGCCTAGTGTGGCCTTAAATGACCCCCAGCTAACTTAAACACTTCTGGTTTTTACTCCAACCCAGAATCAATGAGGAGACTACTGCAGAGAAGCGCGGTAATGCAATTTAGAGGGTATCAAGAACATCTTGTCCTTCAATGGCATGTTAAAATTAACAGAATGAATGAATTAGTAGAATCTACAATTGTAATTTTATAAGCAAGAATAAATTGCAATTATGATCTGGAACAAGTTAACAAACCTTTCCCTCCCAAGAGAAGTATCCATTCTTGATCGAGATAGCAGGTAATCCTGGTTCAATGGAGGGGTTTGGCAAAAGAATTCGTTCTTCAGCTAAAAGAAGTTCCTCCAGACGTTTCAATGAAACGTTTGCATTAACAACCTGGGAAATCATGACGATAAAACTATGTAAACTATGGGAGACGTTTCAATGAAACGTTTGCATTAACAACCTGGGAAATCATGACGATAAACTATGTAAACTATGGGACCCTTCTTCCTAAAAATAATTAAAACAAAAGGAAAATATAAAAGTGGATAAAATTGATAATACAAAAATATAAAATATCACAGAACTCATGATGGCATGGGTTGAACTAAAAAATGTAACATTTGGCATCCATAAGACAGATGTTAGAACCTAATAAGGTCATCAGAAAACTTGAAGGAAGTTCAGATCATAATTATAAGATAACTTTACATTTACCTGGAGGAATTTCTTTTAGGTTCCCCTTAATGATAACATTGATATTTCGGAAAATTACCTGCGTTATAACATTTGGAAGCATGAAAAGCGGAAAACGAAGGACAGCAAACAGCGACAGAGATGTAAATGCCCTTGCAGGTGTCAGATCTCCTCCAAGTAAAGTGAATAGCCCAAAAGAAATCACAATCACCACTACGGGAATACTGTTAAGTATGAAACTGTTGAACTGCAAAATAACAAAATAGTGTCACACCAATATAACACAAGGCAGGCAAAACTGAAAAAGCTGAACGAAAAGAAGAACAGAGCAAGATATTTACAATATGTCGTCATATTAGCGTCAGGTGCAGAAAGAAAAATGGTGGATACAATACATCCTTGAAAAATGAAAAATTAACACCACTAAATATATATAGAAACAAGAACAATATGCAACACCAACCACCAGAATTAACCTGGTCCAATTGTAAAATGCCCAAAGCAACCACAATATGATGACAGCAAATTTTCTTTTTATGGCATGGCATCATGCGACAAATGTAATATTAAATTTCATAAAGCTATGATCTGACTTAAAATCTAAAATATGTATGTATATATATATATAAGCATATATATAGAGAGGAAGATGCTTATATATAGAGAGGAAGATCATACAGCTCCCAGCAGCTGAGCTTTCCGGTACCAAGATAACTCATCAGTCCTGACAGTTTGAACCTTCGCCTGGAAACTATTCTCCCATGCATAACATCTGAAATCAATTTGGCATTAAAAAATGCTTGTGAAGAAATGAAATTTGTAGCACTTGTGGAATCACTATTAAGTATGAGAAATTTACTTGACAGTGTCCATTGCAGCCAAAATTTCATTCATTAGGCCAATTCTCTTGTCCGAACGTTGCAATCCCTCTTTTGTCAGTTTTTGCATCTTGCTTATAATGAACGTCTGGAAAGATCAAATCGAAATTAAAATTACTTCAATCTTCAACAAAGGAATTGACACAGGTTATATTAATAAGCATGGAAACAGAGAGACAATATCAAAAGGAAAATATTACATGCCACTTCTGGCAGATATACTGCTCAAACCATAAATATGCATGTAAAAACAGATTTTCACAATGAATGTCCATGAAGTGTAGAAGTTCTAGCACACTAAGCATGAACACCAAAGTCATTAGGCATTAAGATTCATCCTCTTGGCCTGTTATAGTTATTAAAGCTCACCTCCAGTATCTCATCAGTTAAACTATACCAACCCAAATTTAGTAATGATCATTCTTGCTATAAAATAAACAAAGAAGCCTAGAAACATGAGAACATATTGCCTAGCACTATGTTGCGAAGTAGAAAGATTAATTTCTTCTCTGTCTTTCCGTGTTCCCAATCAGAGATTCCACATAAACATGCTATTGAAATAAAGAAATAAATTTGCAAGTCAGCTTCCTAAAAAAATTCAATATAAATTGGCAAAAAGGAGACTCGGTACACATGCTCAAAAAGTTATAAAATATAGCATTCAGAAAATAACAGGAAAAACATAATTTCTTGACTTGCTAAAGTAAGGTTCCTATACTTGTATCGGGAACAAGAGAACAAGCAACAGTGCACCAAGAAGAGAAGCAACTCCCAGCTGCTGGTAAAGAAGAAACAAGGCAACAACAATACGGAATGGCGCTGACCACAAAGAGTGGAGTGATTGGCATGTTTGCTGCAGAGACAGTGAAAGTGAAACAGTATTAAGCAAAGAAATCAACTACATAAACAAATACTACCAAGTATTATGAACAATACAACCAAATATTACTCCCACGTCGCAAAATAAGTTTCCCAATTTCCTTTATTGGATGACCCACAATAAGTTTCTCATTCCATAAAAAGCAAAAACAATGCTCCATATATTAATAAACACAGAAATCAACATATGGTTCACCATATATTAATACCTTTTACTTTTTATTGGATGACCCACTATAGGTTTCTCATTCCATAAAAAGTAAAAACAATACTCCATATATTAATACCTTTTACTTTTTCACAACCCCCCTTTACTTAACACAGAAATCAACATATGGTTCACCATATATTAATAAATAAATAAACTTTCTTAAACAAAACAACAAAAAGAAAGGGAAACATATAGTGGGACGGAGGGAGTACTAGATATTATGACTATACAATGAAAAATCACAAGAAATTTAGTTAATTTTAGCTCCTGTCAAATTATGGGTGCTCACCAGTCCTGATCAAATTAACCTACTTGTTTTAGTAAACCTTTTCAATAATTTTAAACTTTCAAGAATTGGATGTGGCAAAGGGAAAGGTAAAAAAAGAATGGAGTTTCATATATAATTTTCAATTTAACTATTTCAAGCAAACACCCAATCCTGTTTAAATAGAAAGGAATCCACACAAAACTGAGATACTACCTTATTCCCATTAACAATGTAAAGGAAGAATATCATGCCCAGGTCATCTAAAACTTCCATCCAAAAGGACAGTCTAAACTATAATTACGTGAAGTTATTACTATCCTATCACATTATAGAGTTGCCATTTTGAAGCATTGACTGTACTGTTTCAGGTAACTTAAAGATTTTGAACCACATGATTTCCACTATTTAATCAATCATGGCATTTGAGAAAGATATGATGATAAAGATCCAAAGAGAAAAACATATTACATAAATTATACCTGAAGAGCTTCGGCATCTGTTGTCATCAAATTTGTAATTTTACCAGATGCAAAACTTTTGCGGCTCTCATGAGTCAACCTTAAGGATTTGCGGAATACTGCAGCAACCTAGAAAAGATATTCAAACTACATAAAATCCCACAAAGTAGTAAATCTTCCTTACTCTATAAAATCCCTAGTACTTCAATAGAAACAGAAAAACAATCAAAACAAGAAGATATTCATACAACTTATAATTGGTGAACACAAGTAGCAGTTTCTACAAAGATCATATGGCAGTGAAACAAACTTGCTTACCAGAGTTGATCTCAGACGATAGCCAACACGCATGACGTTTTGAAAATACTGAGCTTCACATAACACGCCGAGTACCTGAAAGTATGCAAAAGCCATCAAGACTAGCATATTATGATTATCTAGAAAATTGCGTCACACAATTATGACATGAAAATCACTATATACAACTAAGGGTGAACAATATCTGGATACACTCTTCCCTAAGAGTTCTAAAACCCATCCAGTTATATCACAAAATTCTAGAACACAGTCATATCTAAAGTTTTTCTTCAAATTGACCAAAAAAAAGTAGAGTAGGTATTGTGTGAAAATAGTTCACGATAAGCTTATCATGAAATTATTTTAATGTATCAAATATCTGGTCAAGTGTATCAAAATATTCATCAGGTGTATCAAAGGTTGAGGTCAATATATAAATTTTATTGACCTCAACTTTTGATACACCTGATGAGATTTTTATACACCTGGTTAGATGTTTGATACATTAAAACTTGTTCATTATAAGCTTATCATAAAATAATAATAAATTTAAACTGCAAATGAACAAATCATCCTACAGTAACGAATGCAGTGTATGACATCCAAAAATAAAACAGAAAATTAAAAATTCATTACATACCACTCCAACAAAAATTGAGAATGCATAGAAGTAACCAATCCAAGCTGGATCCCCTCGTTGCATAGACTGTAGTAGGTGCCACCAGTAAAACAAATTAGCTTTTCTATGTGTGTGCATAGGAGGTTGAGCTCACCACCCTCCCCCGGTGAGTTGGGAAGAGGTAGGCGATAAGGTCAACTCACCATGCAGGTTTTAAAGTAAAAACATGATGTTTCACATTCTCAACATAACATATATAAGAATAAAACTCACCTCCAGGAGACTACTCAATATAAGGGGACCAATAAATTGTGAAACATCATTCCCTATCTACACATTGAAAGAAAATAACATGTTATGAAGTGAGTTCCAACAAAAATAAGCTTTAACGCAAAAGTATAACATGATCATGCAAATCTGATCAGCAGAGGAAATGCCTTTAAATTTCATCTTGATTTACATTTAGGGCAAATCATAAATATAAATTATAAAGGGATTTAGCAAAATAATCCAAATATGAGGAATCCTATGTTAGTCCAATCTCACAGGCACACAACAAATTCTTAAGTTGTATCTATTACCAAATAGTTTAGCCACATTAAATGGAGTTTGATGAATTAATATTATATCTTCAACCTGAAGCACTAACCAAAAGACAGCAGCTCCAGAGAGAGAGACTAGTAACTTTTATGATCTTTGAAATATACAACTTAAAATGAGAGAGAGAGAAAAAAAAAAGAGGCAAGAAATTAGTAAGTTCTAAAAGTGGAATCTTGTCACAATATAATCTGAAAGTCAGTACGCAGAAAAACATAAATGTGTGCCACCACCTAATATAGACTCCTAATCTCTCAGGGCTGAATCTGTATGATCAACAGCAGGTTACAAAGGAACAAGTTGGAATTAATAGTATTAGTTTTTAGATTCTCAATTTCTAATTGAGTACAAACACTCCTTAGTTTCAAAGAAAGTGACTAGGCCACTAAATGATAAAATGTAACCAGAGGAAACCAAAATCAGTTTATTACCTTCCAGAAGCCTCCCCACCAAAATCTGAAAAATTAATGATAACAAAGAAAGTAAGAAAATTTCAGTAATTTTAACAAAATAAGTAAAACCAATATGAAAAATGTTTGAGCAGATCTAAATGACATGAGCGGACAATGGCGTCCAAAACAAACCTTCCGCCAAGGCTACGGTTTAAAGCTCTCAAAAGCCAAGGTTTGGGTCGCCGAAGCTCCTCAGCCCAAGATCTCTGGAACCTAATAAGTTTATTCCAGATCATCATTTCATTTCAATTGCAAAGCGTTCTTTCATGAATAAGTTACAGATAGAACACAGCAAAAACAACCACAGAGAGAGAGATATATAATAAAATTTGATAAGTGTATCTGTAGTTCTGTATACATACGAATCCAGGAGTGTTTCTGTTCTATCCCAAGTATCAAGATGCCAAACATCCTTCTCTGTGAGAGGCCTTTTGTAGCCAAGCTCCATGATTGGGTTCATCCATGAAAATATAATCTCTGAAAACGTAGCAATTAACCTATTATTACTAATTAGTCAAAAGAAACATGCCCAACAGCAAACCATGAACTGTTATGCTAAATAGGAGAGAAAACTCATATATAAGTGGGATAATAAACTTGACAGCCCTACACATCTAAGCACACCACCAAGGAAGAACCAAAATAAGGCTTTTACGGAAGAGGCATGGGATCCATAAAAAAGGTACCAAGGAAGCACAGAGGGCCATAGAAGATCATGAAATGGCGTGCCATCAGCTGGAAAATTATCAACCATTGTCTAATGAAGACACAAATTAATAGTAGCATCATTTCATGGGTACAACTTGAGATAACGTACTAGAGAATAGGTTGACTCGTCTCTCAGGACATACTTGCTCCCCACCAGCGAGTTCTTCATAGGCAGTGTTGTCCACAGATTCAGTTTGCAGAGGGGAATATCCGGGGTAAGGATCCAAATCAGGGACATACACAAGCAAGAGTACACCAAATAAAACCTGAATGGACAAAGATGAAAAAAGATAAGTTCTAGAGAAATATATGCAGATTCAGAATATTCTTGGTCACTATTTGAACACCATAACTTAAAGCAGTGCAACCAAAGCATCAACCAGATTTAAAAATGCTTATTTAGGCAAGGAGTTTAATTAGGCCAAATATGGATACAGCTCATATTTGTTTACAATAAGTTCAGTTCAAAGTACTCGTTTTGTTTCCAGAGCTCATGCACTGCAACCAGCCAGAGACCAAAATTGACAGCCAAAACATTTGAAAGAAGGGCTTCTCAGCACAGCCTCAGCCCACAAGAAGCCAATGTCTTTTTTTTTTTCTGGTTCAAGTTTTATTTCCACGACCACCTCTTACAAATTTCCAAGGGAGAACTAATATTTCAGGATAAGAAAAGAGTAGAAGTAAAACAGACCTGGACAGCCACTTCACTGACATATAAAGTGAAATTATACCTGCAAGGTAAGATACAAAATTAATGACACTGCCTTAAGATTTCAATGCTTTTTCAGTCTGAATAAGAGAGAGAGAGAGAAAGAGAGAGAGAGAGAGAGAGTATCCTGAATAAGATGGCTTTAAAAAATAAAAATAAAAGAAAGTTAGAGAGAGGAAGGGGAAAAGAAGAGGCACAAGCTGACAAAGAACCAAAAAATAGGTGGAATGATTTGATGATTTGCTTTAACATACACAGTAATACCAATTTTGTTATATATCCTGAACTCAGAAGTGAAGGGACTTTGAGCAAGTAAGATTCATAGGACATGTACTATTTGATCAATGAATTCATGAGATCTATTTGCAGGCCAAAGTTCCACCTACTCAATTTAATGTTGATGGGAAATGCTCATGGAGTTCGTATAGAAATATCTAGGGTATATCAAGTTATAAATTTATGTTTTAAAAAAATTAATTTCACTTATGGTTATGCAGAGTAAGTCACATTTGTTATCAAAGGAAAAGAAATTTTTGAAAAGCTAAAATGAAAACTTAAACGGTTAAACCAGATGTGAGCAGTAATAGTCTATAACCAATCAGACTATCAAAATAGTGATCAAGATGAACACGAAGCTAATGTGACCCTCAACATGGTTAATGAAGAATTTAAAGGAGACTAATGGTATAACAAAGGCCATAAACTTAAACATAGCATGTTGTAACAACCAGAAAATAGTACACTGGAAAGTAATGCTGAAATAAGGTCATCTACACCACATAGTATTGCAGCAGCCCAAATAAGAAAGTAACAATCATTCCTCTATAAATATGATTTAGCTTTGTCACTAATGCTAAAGAATATTAATGCAGACTAACCAATTGTAGTAATCCTTGACAGAAAGAGCCAGATTCAGCATAACTGTATCTCCTACCAGAGCATATATAACCCCAAATCTTACAGACCAACGTGATTCACGGATGTAAACCCTCGTTTCTAGTATAGTCATCACAAGCATAGAGCACCATGTCACTGCCTCAATGATTAGAGAAACCATCTATAGACATAAACAAAAATAAACACCTTGTTAACAGCAAGTTGAAAGAGGCAATCTGAATAAAATATTGAATCAATATTGGACCAAAATCTTGTAATCAATTTTTAGTCAACGCAAATCATCATGTGTCGCTATCTTTTTCATTCATCTGGAATTTAGTTTATTAAGATCCATGAACAATAGGTTATTACAAAGCTAAAGTGCAAATACAAAGTGCTCCAAGTTCCATGAGATTGCAACTAAAATTAAATGAGAATCATGTATGGTTATTGATTATATTGATAGGTTCGACAAGTGTCAAAAGATATTGTCCTGAACATAAGGAGCTTAATCCCATTAATAACTGGCATGATGTTTCAATTCCTGCAGTTGGTATGTGGAACATTATGGAACTTTATTCAGGTGGCACTCTAACAATTAAAAGTCAATACTCCTAGTGTGGAGAGAGTCATATTTCAACCTTAAAAACCAAAATGAAATCTACTTGGCAATGAGAGCCACAGCCTTGATGAAGAAAGAATTTCAAAATCAACATATAGTTGTGAAGTTAAAAATCAGTTCCACATCAGAATATCCATGCAACAACCTTAACTGAATAATAAAAAAAGGCATTATTAAAGAGTTAAGTGAAAACTGCCAACAGTACAGAAAAGAACAAGACAACTCTACCTCATACGGGGCAAGACCAGGCTCACCATCCACATTAAATGCTGAAATACCCATGACCAATCTAACCAAAGGTTCTCCGGTGCAATACAAAGCCAGCAAAGACAAAACATAATTGTAATGATTTGATCTTAAGAGGAATCTCTGTACTGAAATATCTCCCTTTAATCGCAACAGACGATGAATGCACAGCCCCAGAAGAACCAGATGTGAGATGCAGATCACCAGAGAGTCGGTAGCACATGGGGTGAAAGCTCCGAATGCATTTTCCACTGCTTTCGACCAGACACCATTACTGACTGGTCGGCAATACCACTCAAAGGGCTTGAAAGCCATTCTAGTTCACTCTGGTCACCAGTACTATTTCAATCTACACGAACATATTTCTCCTGTGCTCCACTCACTGATTTCTAAAGTCACAATTCAGAATGAAGTCTTAAACTATTCCTGCAAAGATTTTAACTCAACATCACAGAGTATTCGGATACGCATGCTAATATAACATGGAAACACATACAGGGAGTGTACACTTTTCAAACCACTGGTTTCTCTGAATTGAAAATATATATATATATATATACATATATGAGTTGACAGATTTACATTTCGACGTTTAAGTAGACACCACAGTGTTTAAACCCCTTTCGCAAGAAAGAGGGGACAAAAAGATCAACTCACTGTAGGGCAAAACCCCAGAAAACAACTCAATTCTTCTGCACGATTCTTCCAAACACCTGTATTCTTCCTATAGATATTTTTATTTCACAAGAACACCATCTTCGAATAATTTTTTTACTAGAACCTTCCTCTTGCAAACAATCTAACCAACTCTTCACCCAAGCACACAAGAAACCCAGAATGCGACAACACCAATAAAAAAAAAAAACACAAGAAACAAGAAAAGAGCATCAAGATCTCAAAAAAACAAAAAAAGATCTTAACCCACAAAAAGAAAGAACGTCAAAAAAATCAAATATAGCAAAAGAAGATACTTGAAACGAGAGAGAAACATACAGAGGCAGGGGAGGAAAAGGGGGGCAGTAACCACTAACCAGTAGTAAAGAAGACTTTTTTTTTTTAAGTAATTATGAAAGGGGATGCCAAGATTTCTGGGGCGGAAAAAAAGATCCTTTATCGATAATGATAGGGTTGGCTATTTTTAATTATCATCAACTCATACGGCGAATCGGCGAAAGCGGGTGGGGCTAAGGAATGTGGAATTCTATGCCCCTTTTTTTTTCCGATTTCTTCAGCACTCAAAACGCACCTTTCAAAAAAAAAAAAAAAAAAAAGGCACCTTTTTGTACACTGAAGTTTGAGGTTTCGCTTTCTCTCACTCTCTCTCGTCGCAAGTGCAATATAATTAAAAAGCTGTCTGTATTTGAAATTGGATGATGTTACGTCGTATTTTTATAGGCGGCGAAATCAAAGCGTCAGTGCTTACATCTGCAGCTGTCAAATTTTATATCCGTTTTCCAATAAGGAACGTGATCTTATATATATGGAAATATATAGCAAACGGATGAGTAATTCGATTTGACTTTAATTTTGAAACTCGTATATTTAATTGCCAAGGTATTTTATGCTATTCAAGGACGGTATATTTACTTAGTGAGTGTATATAAAATTTACTCTATTTGAGTTGGATTTAGAAATTCAATTTGACATTTTATTTAATATATTATATGTATATGAAATTTTAAAAAAATTAAATTGGTATATTTTTAAAGTACTATTTTCAAATTAGTATAAAAAATTTGTATAATGGAATAAATATGAATTGAATAATAGAGTTATTTTTTGTATATTGTATCAATTTAAAAATAACATTTTAAAATGTATTATTTTGTAACTATCCTTTAAAAAATATTTCTATAATTATATTTTTAAAATATATTAGTCTTGTATGCACCAAGGGCACCGTGCCACTCGAATGTATTTTTATAAAATTATATCATTTATTATTGAAAAGTCACACATTTTATTACTGAAAAGTGAATACTAAAGATACATTTTTCAGTAATAACATGTGTGTCTTTTCAATAATATTTTGTATAATTTCTGTAAATACACTTGAATTGCACGATGCATTTTTTTCTGCACATAACATATTTGTAAATATAGTGACTTTTTTCAACCTATATGTAAATCACCTGAGAGAATACTTTAAAATTCACATACACAATCTTCAATATATTAATTTTTTTTTAACTTTATCAACAACATATTACAACTCTAACCCTCATTAAATATATTATAGTTTATCTTTTATTAATTAGATAATAAATATATATAGAGAGATAAAAAAAAAATTGTCCATAACTTATCAAGTGTCTACTTTCGTCCCAAAAAATTTAACTTTTACATTTTGATCCTGTAACTCTTTGGGTTGTTCAATTTAAGTTCCATTTTGGCAAAAAAAAAACATAATTTTTTACCATGCACGTGGTGGTTGAATTTGGGATTTTTCTGTATCCTTGCTGATGTGGCTGCCAAAAAATCTTGTTTTCTAATTTTGTAACTTTTTTTTTCTATATCATTAAAACACTAATAAAAATAATAAAATATCAGCAAGGATGCAAAAAAGTTTTAAATTCAACCACCACGTGTGTCGTGCATGGTAAACATGATGTTATTTACTTTTTCGACAAAAATATGATCAAAATTGAACAACCCAAAGAGTTAGAGGACCAAAATCTAAGAGTTAAAGTCATTTTGGACCGAAAGCGGACATTCAATAAATTATGGAATAAAAACTCTCTCTATATATATACATATATATACATAAAAATCAAATTAATAATAGGTGCGTGAAATACAAAAAAGTGAAAGATGTAAATTACACATTTAATTATTATTGCCGAATTTTTCTCATATATCTTCACTACAATAAATTTAAGCTGCCATTAGGGCACATTTTCTTTTACGCGCCAAATAGTTTTTCCCGTCCTTTGATGTGTCTCTTTAACAAGTTGCGAGCGATAGTTTCAGATTGAACAGGTTCAATGATTGGACCTTAGTTAAGATTCAGAGAACATTTTAATTTGAATAATCTTGAGAATTTGAAAATTTTTGAGAACTTGGATAATCTTGAGAATAAACATAATTTGAGAGTTCGAAAAATCTTCCAAGAACAGAAAAGATTGAAAATTGAGATAATTTTGAGAGTTTGGATAACTTTAATATATAATTAAAAAATTAGAAGATGAAACAAATGTGAAGATAAGGAGAAAAAATAATTATGTTTCAAAATAATTTAATGTTGATGTATATATATTGAGAAAAAATTCGAATTTTGATACATATATATATATATATATATATATTACCTTAAATTAAAATTTTCAATTCCATTTAAATAATGATACACACAACCAATTAAACTATATCAAGTGGCACAAAAATCTAAAATTAAATCCATAATCATGGGTTATGACCTTATATGAATTTTCAATTTTTTTTAATTCTATTTGTGGGTTATGGAGGTTAAAGATTGTGGATGAATTTAGTCTAAATTTCCCCCTATTTATGCAACTACATTTGTAATTTACAATAAATCGATAGAAATAATATTTTAAATATTAAATTGATAATTCTACTATAATTACACTAAATAATAATATAATAATTCAATAATAAACATTATTATTGATTTGACAATTTTGGGTTTAAAAAAAAAAACATATCATCACTAACAAGAATTTAAAAATCTCTAAATTATAAGATCTAAAAAATTTCTAATCAAACGTATCTTGTAGGCTTTACTTTAAGCTTCATCATATTATACAAGTTTCTTCTTTTCAAAGAGCTCATGCTTGGTATTGTGCGAAACAGATTTTGTTCCCTATACTTTCTTTCAACTAAATACTCATTATCCACTAATTCACATTTATTTTGTATTACTTAGGTGGCGTATGGTAAAAAAATTCTTCAATGGTAGTGAGAATGAAATATACACATAGTAATTATTAGGGTTAATTCTATATAAAAACACCACATTTTACTCAACTTTCAATTTAATCCTGAGCTTCACAATTATTGTTAAAAATTTCAACCTTTTAAAAAGTTTCAATTCGATACACATTTTTTTTTTCCGGCCAGCAACTGATGACTTGTCTCACCGGAGCGCGTGAAATGTTGTCACGCTGGCGTATATGTGTGAAATATTTTTTTGGTTAATTCTATATAAATACATCACCTTTTACTCAACTTTCAATCTAATCATGAGTTCACGATTATTATAAAATATCACAACCTTTTAAAGAGTTTCAATTCGATACATATTTTTTTTCCGGACAGCAACTGATGACGTGTCTCGGCGGAGCTCGTGAAATGTTGTCACGTTGGCGTAAACGTGTGAAATTACTTTTTATATTATTTTTTCACATCATATATTATATATATAAAAAATAACAAAATTTTATATTAAAAAATATTTTTTGAATGAGAAATACTATAGAAAAAAAACTTTTTCCACTATATTCAAGAGGGACTTGAAAAAACTATGTTAATGGTACCGAATATCACCACTTAATTCTATATAAATACACCACCTTTTATGATTTTGATATTCGGTACCATTAACACAGTTTTTCAAGTCCCTCTTGAATATGGTGGAAAACATTTTTTCCATAGTATTTCTCATTCAAAAAATATTTTTTAATATAAAATTTTATTATTTTTTTATACTCCCTCTGTCCTAAGATAAACTTCACACTTTCCTTATATGGACGTCCCAATTTTTTCTTCACACCCCAAAAAAGGAAACAACTCACACTCACAAAAGTCAATAAAGTACACTTTTTTATATTTTATTATTTAACTTCACACTCACATACTTCATTTTTTCTTAATATGCGTGAAACTCCACCTATGAAGAAAATGTTGGGACGGAGGGAGTATATAATATTATAATATATGATGTGGAAAAAAAATATAATATAAAAAAATAATTTTACACCTGTATACCAGCGTGACAACATTTCACGCGCTCCGGCGAGACACATCATCAGTTGTTGGCCGGAAAAAAAAGTGTATCGAATTGAAACTCTTTAAAAGGTTGAAATTTTTTATAATAATAGCAAACTCAAGATTAAATTGAAAGTTGAGTAAAAGATAGTGCATTTATATAGAATTAGCCAAAAAAGTATTTCATACGTGTACGCCAGCGTGACAACATTTCACGCGCTCCAGCGAGACACATCATCAGTTGTTGGCCGGAAAAAAAAAGTGTATCGAATTGAAACTCTTTAAAAGGTTGAAATTTTTTATAATAATCGTAAACTCAAGATTAAATTGAAAGTTGAGTAAAAGATGGTGTATTTATATAGAATTAGCCAAAAAAGTATTTCACACGTGTACGCCAGCGTGACAACATTTCACGCACTCCGGCGAGACACGTAATGTGTATCGAATTGAAGCTTTTTAAAAGATTGTGATTTTTTACAATAATCGTGAAATTCAGGATTAAATTGAAAGTTGAGTAAAAGGTGGTGTATTCATATAGTATTAACTCTAATTATTATATGAAATGAGAATAAATAAAAGGTACATAGCATTATTTTTTTCCCTAAGTAAGATAGTCATCAACTACATTTGATTACATCCTTCTCACCTTATAATCATCATTCTCAATCAATCTCTCATACCACAACCAACACTCCTTTTTATTAATTTTTCCAAAATTAAAACACAACATTAATAATGTAGCCACCATAAACATAAACTCTCATTCAACATATATAAGAGTAAAGGAAAAAAATGAAATTTCATTCTCATTCCTTAAGTTGTGACAGGTTTAAAAATGGAAAGTTCACCTAAAATGTAGAAAATACTATGAAAATTTTCTAATACGTAAATATCCTAAAATATAAAATTTAATGAAAGAAAAATATTGCGTCAACCAAACATTGAAATAGTTGAGACATCCAAAGTAGGTCAAACAGAGCTGCTGGAATCTAACAGGAAAGTAATTGAGCGCTGGGCGACAACCAAATGCTGTATGGTCAAAAAGATCTTTTTTTTAAAGGCCATATAAAATGTTTAACAAATTACAAGTTTCCACAAAATATCTAAGCGTGGGCCAACAATATCATAGCACTTTTAATAAAACAAAATGTATGTTTTCAATCTCGCTTCTGAAGCTGAGTCACACCGGCTTTAAAATAAGCGCACTTCTAACAGTAATGCTATATCTCCATAGCACTTGTCTTTCAGCCACTTAAAAATATACACAAACAGAATTACAGGAAACACGAATTGTTACACACAAAAAAAGTATAAACGGTGTTCAGCATTTAAAAAAAAAAAAAAAGTCTCAAGATAGAAAATTACCAGCATAAGAAAACAGATGGATGGTTTCACAGTGGGTGGGGGAGACTCTGATGTTAATGTTGAAGGAAGGAGGAACTAAGTTAATGTAACCGAGTGAGTTCTTCTACTCTCTTCATTAGCTCATCCACCTGAACATTCATTGCCTTTCCAATCTCCTCCATCCGATTCCTGCTGAGATCAAGGAACGACTCAATCAGATCGCCATCTAGGAAGTTCTTAGCATCGACAGTTTTCTTCTCGTTGGAGAAAGATCTCCATTGTTCGTGGCTGAGCCCACCCACACCCTTGATCACCTTTCTGAGATTTGTTTGCAGCTTCTCCAAGAAGACATACTGCTCATGGGGGAGAGAAGCGATCACCCCGATCACTCCATTGACAGTACCGAATATGACAGTTGGAATCTGACCAATATCAGAATCGGGCAATCGCATAACAAGCGAACCGTGCCTAAATCGATTGACAAATTCACCGAGGTGGTATTCACCAACCACCTCGAGACGTCCACGCTCTTCATCAGTTGCACCTTCGCTATTTTTACGGACGGTAAATAGGTTAAAATTGTTCTCTGCCCCAAGGTATATGTCATCGTCTAGAATCTCCACAGCCGACATCCAGTTTGCATTGTAGTCACGAGCTCGTTCCTCAATAGCGCCCTCTTCGTGCTGCACATAACATTAACCCAAGAATTTCGGACAAAGTTTAGCAAATCATGAAAAAGAAATGAAACAATAAGTGGAGGAAGTATTATAAGTTCATATGCTACTCCGGTGTTAAAAAATGTTCACCTTGTAAATCAACAAGGATATTGATTTCATCAGATCACCAACAACAATGAAGTCCCCTCGTGTTTGAACATAGAGTGCAAGTATGTGGCCGTGATGTCCGCATTCAGATTGCAACTCACGAGAGGCGTCATCTCGAAGCATCCACTTATATAACTGAATCTTTTGATTAATGGCAGCAAGCAGTTTCCCGTTGAAGGCATTAAGAGAATAGACAGCCCCTTTGGTTTCCTTCTCAGCAATTAGCTGGAGTTTTCCATCTTCAACCGCAAAAACTAATATCCGACCCTAAAATTAGTTCATGAAAACACACTCAAAAAGTTAGTGGTGTAAAGCTTGGTCCCTGATCGATCTATGCATCCTGGAATTCAGAGCAATCTCAATGAATACTCGAGTAAAGCTTCTAGGAATGTGTAGGAAGAATTTTGAAGAGAAGCAAACAATGAAATAAGACAACACTGTGTGAAGCACTTCATATGGGCACACAGAGAGCAGAGTAACTTACCTTGGTCGGTTCATTCTCTTCGGGCATTACATATGCGGTCCCAACACAGTAGTACACATTAGTGTCATCAGAGAATGAGCAACTAAGAATGGAGCAACCATGCTCGAACTGATCCAGCGGATAAGTTGATATGAACTCAAAAGTCTGGTCATCTAACAAACGAATGAAGTGAGCTTCACATTCATCTGCAGTTGACTGGTTATATCTTAAAGTACATATAGCAAAGGTCCGTGTCTGTTCCTGATGACATATACGCCGTCCATGCTCTCCAAGAGGGATTGTGCGTATATGAAGCTTTTGAATTTCATCTATGGTACCAATAGTTAGTTCACCTTCTTTGGCAATTGCAAGGCTGTTTAAAGGGAAAACAAATCAAACATCTTTAACCAAGTCAAACATGGTAACTCAGTCCTTTTACAATGATGATAGTATAGTATCTAAAAAATTAATTAGAGTAAACCAAGAATGATTCAACCATAATACAACAACGGATTAATGGTTTACCTGTCGGGGAAAGCAGCTGAATTGAAAGGGCACATATGACTGACTTCTTTTAGATTTACGTTGCTGTAAAGCAATTTCTTGTTACTGCTGTAAATGACAGTCGGTCTATCAGACGCAGCAAAAACATGTGTGGTGTTTTTGGATGAAAAAGTACGCAGTGTAATGGGTTGGGTCCCTAAAGAAACTTTCTTCCTGTCCGTCAGCTCACCATTACTGGTATTCAACACAAAATTCAAGAGATGCCCGTCTCCAAGAGCACATAATAGGTAAGATATCTGAAAATGAATAGGAGCCATCAGTGTGTCACTCTCATTAGAGCCCAAAGTTTCTGAAATGAATGAAGGTAGATACACAAGCCAATCAAGGTACTAATACTGTTACATTTGAAGTTAGCATAATTAAGTTACTAACCCCTTCAAACGAACACAGAAGTACAGAACGAGGAATTATCTCCCCTCCCAAATGCTCCTTTGTAATAAGATTCAAGTCAGGAAGTGAAAATATCCGGACACTGATGTCCGTCCACATTCCAACTGCAGCTAGTTGACTAAAATTTGGGTTATCACCAATTGGATTAATGTCCAGGCATGAGATGTCATACTCCAACTGCGTATGTTTTACTTCTGTCAATGTGCCATCACCAATTTCAAGATAGATCAAATGGCCACCACCAGTAGCTAATAAAACCTGTCAATACAAATATTGATATTCAGAGGAAGCAGAAAATAAAATGAGGATGTTGCAGAAAAAAGTAGAGAATCAAGGAAGCACAATAAAACCATAAAATTTTCAGCTCCCTCTTAAAAATGGAAAAACAAACACAAGACAATCATGCTATCCAGCCCACAGATGGGGGGAAACAAACACATAGAGACAGAGAAAACACCTACTCAAGTGATTACACATCTCTCTCTAAATTTCTTATTCAGGGCCCATGGCACAACCATCCTTTATCGAGGAAGGAGAATACAAACCCTTGTTGCTTAGTCGCAGAAAAACAAATTTGTAAGCAAAGGAAAGGTAATAATATTTGGCCCAAACAGGTCAGATTCAGATTCTATCTATACCACTGCATGAGTACGATAACCACAGTCCATCAGGTGAAAATCAAATTGTGCCACTAAGTAATCTGAAACAATTCCAGTGAATTGTAACAACCCTATTCAATACTCCAGACCAAAGCTAAGCTCCTTGCCCAACAATTATTTCAGATATACTGGTTGAAAATATACCTGAGTAACATTGGCTGTGGCAACATTGATTGAATAACCTGCTGGCGCAAACCATTCACTACGAAGCTCTCTGGTGGTAGAACTAACTAATCTGACTGCATTTGAAGTAACCTGCATGATTCATTTCCAACTGAGAACTAGCCAAAATAAATAGCTTAAGAAGTAAATAGCATGAGCAGATCTTAAGTGGAATCTCTTGAAGCATTTAATATGCAATAATCACAATGTCATAATACCAATGAAAAAATATTTAAAACAATAGTGGAAAGAACATCAAGCAACCATGGTCTTCTGTGTGTAAGAGTAATTTGTTTCCTGAAAAAGTGGAGTCTAATTACCCTGTTGCCCTTAAAATTAGTTATGAATGATCTCACTACCATGGCTTTATGAATTTATTGGTAATTCACAAGTAGAATTAGAGTTTTGAGTGTTTTAAAAAAAGAATTAGTGGAAGGCGGATAGTATTCTCTCTCTCTCTCTAAAGGCCCATAAAAGGAATTTTGAATGCTGCTAAAACCATACCTGCACAAGCTGATCATTCACAGCATCATGACAAAACAATGTCTGGACATTGGGAAAAAAACCTTCTATCTCAGTTTCCTCCAATTCATCCTCAATGTTCATTGCCAATATACGTGTCTCGCTGATAAAGCTAACGACCAAGAAAGTGTCATATGGATCATCAGTAGCTGCTCGCAGTGACCACATCCCTTTGATTCCTTGAAGCTCTACAGATGCCTATAGTTGATAATACAAATAATTATACTGCGAAAGTAACTTGGTAAAAAACGAGAAAAAAGACCAAATAAAACTTATCAACACTAAACCTGCTCATTTATTCCAATTCCGTTCCGCACAATGCGTAGAGAACCGTCTTTATAGGCTCCTGAGCAGGTAACAACCTGACCTTGCCCTTGCCTCTCCAAGTCAACAACGCAAAAGTCGACAATAGGGCCCAAGTTGACATACCTTTCAAGAACCTCCACATAAGACCCTTTTGCATCAGGTTGAAGATTAAGCTTTATGAGCTGCATAATATGTGAGATATAGAGAAAATGAAATGAGTGTATTAGATGACAAAATGTAGAGCAAGAGCAGAACCACAATAAGTTAGTCATTAGATAATGCAACTCGAGTTCAAAGTTCAAAGTATTCACTTGAACTTAAGTAACATACGATATTAAAGACATCACCCATAATAGAGAAGTTCCATATGATCCGTAAGATTTATGTAAACTAAACCAAATTAACAAAGTTGAAATTTCTTCTCACTTTTGCTATTAATCTTATACTACCTTCGTCCATCTGCACACTAAACTGGGCACACATTTTACGAAATATGCTTTTTTTGAGTAAAGTAGAGAATACATGAATACTTCTATGAGCGTGCACACAAATCAACATTTTCTTTTTTGGAGTAAGCAACGGACAAACGAATAAGGCATGTGTTGAGATCATGAGAAAATTTTGCTGAAATAATTGGCACCACCTGTCTGTTCTAACTAACAATAGCAAGAGTGCACTTCACTGTATCTCATCAAATGATTGAACACGTATCTGAATTCCTTAATATTCTCACATGCATCGACTACCAAAAACAATGATAAGGAATAGTTTCTCATATAAAAAATTAAAAACAGAAATCTGTACCAATATAAGAAAATGAAGTATAAAAGCCTACCTTCTACGTAAAACAAGAACACATGAAAAACTACGAATTACCTATAGTTGTGTATATGTCAAAGCAGAAACTCAGATAACCTGCCACTAGGCCAAAAGCTAGCATAGGGTGTATCAAGCAAAATTAACATAATTTAGCTTACGCAAACGTTTCTTAATGGTCATATTTACATTCTGATATATCTAAGAAGGGTGACCAGTGCATTGAATAGAATTCACACCCATGTTGACAAATCAAGCAACTTTAGGAAATGAAACATACAAACACAAAATCCTGAATCTTAGCAGTTTATCAGTTTTGCATCAGAATAAGACTCTACGTTGGAAAGATCAAAAGATGCATTTTACATACCTGTGAATCTCCATAACTTGAGCCCACAAAAACAACAGCATTATCAAGATACGAAATTGATGATGCAACGGATGTTTCCCCCAATTGCTCAATTTTAAGTCCAGTTACTCTAATAAGTTGCAAAATGAAAGACCGTTCAGACATGTCAAAGAATTGCAATATTTAAAAACCTAAAACCTGAAAACAAAGTGAAAACCTTATTTAAAATCAACGGAATGGAAGAGAGTAAACTTACTTCTCCTTTTCATGGGTTATAACAAGTAGATGCAAAAGCCCACTATGATCTCCCAGTAAGTAGCGTGAACCATCGGGATCAACCCTTCCATAAGCTTTTGTAATAGACTTGAGGATAAACATAAACAAGGGTCAGGGTCATAATCAAAAGGAGACGGCGTAGGATCTAGCAGAAGGTATATGCAACCTACAGGTTTGACTGGCATCGCTTTGAAAGATGAGGCGCTGCAGTACACAATAGTTTCTTCACCAATAATTAAGACACCACAAAGCGGAGGCGGCACTGGAATTAACATATCTGCTCCATTATCAAGATTGTTCTGAGACCACGGACCCTCAACAAAATCTTTATCCTTCAATGCAACCTCATATGTTTTCACATGCCGAGCATCCTTGTTATCCTGCAAATCAAGGAAATGATAAATGTCAAGAAAATTGTAATTCTATAGCATAAGATTAAATTTTTCAGAGTGCAGGATGCTATAATATAAACCATCTTAGCACCAACTTAGAACATCGCAAGTGAATCACGAAATAGATAATCAACCAATACAGAAACATTGTGTAAGAGACTAAGATATAGATGTTTGACAAGACATTTCATTTCATGTATGAGAATAGATACTGACTTAAGGCAACTACTTTGGATTTATCGAATTGTCTTCATCAATGCATGGAAAGACCGTAACAAGACAAGGCACACACTCACAAGCACAACTAAGGGTATGAATTAGAGTAAATCAAACCTGGTAAAGTACAACTATGGTTGGCTTGGGGCAACCATACAAAAATTTTATATCTAAAACTTGAAGCTCCTCAAGCCTGAGACGAAAGAAATAGCGCTTGGTTAGGGAGGACAGTGAGTAATATAGTGCTTCACAACAAAAGGAGAAACATTACTAATGTCCTTTTCTCTAAAATAAAAGACTAGACTTGGGAGACCATATAACTCCCCGAAAAACTCAAGCAAGTAATGATAACAGCGAGATATTGCAATGTAGAACAGCATGTTATGGTCGACAATTGATTTTGCTATAAAAACAAAACTGTAACATCAAGGAGAAACCACAGGACGTAATGCCATGAGAAACTTATTTATTAGCATAAATAAAAGCGTAACATTTTTTATCGTCTGCCAAAATTCCCAACAGATATATGCATCAGTATGCATAAGGAGATGCAACAAGCACCAATATCCGATTTACATAGAATAAAGTGAGAGATGAACAGACAGTCAAATTAGTAGTCTGGAAACTCACCAACATGATTCGAGTCAAAACATATTAAGAAACAAGCAAACTGGCACATTCAACTACGAAAATGCAAAAAGTGAAGTCTAAACCACAAACATAAAAAATAGAAAAAATACGCTTTACTAGCAGATTGGAGACTACCTAGAGTTTATCATAGAAAATAATACCTGATATTAAACGCCTCCTTGAGCTGTCCTTTGTTATCAAATGGAATAACCTTAAAAAATAAAAGAGATACTCATGATATATTGAGAAAGACAAGTAAAAAGGCTACTTTCAAACTCCCCAAAGAAACCAAAACAAAAAATTGCTAAAATTGAGGGCTAATACCTTGAATAAGCCATCGTACAGATGAAGTCCGATCAGTCTGCAATCTGGATCAACTATGCCAATCTACGAGTAGAGTAATAAACATATTACAGACGAGATACTTTCTCAAAATAAATAAAAAGATCAACACAGCAGCATGTCTCCCAGCATACAACTAAGTACCTGTCCATTGTCTGTGGGGCGACCAATTCGATCTGAAACATCCCCCATAGCCCTATTTCAGAGGTGAAGCCCACCCCAACAAATATAAGTGATCTTTAACTAGTATAGATAGAAAAGACCAACACCATTAAATTGCAATGATATAATCTGGATAACAGAGACTAGCTCTCTAGATAAATTGTTTCCGGTCAACCAAACATTAGGGTATGTTTGTTTTGGGATTCACCCGGATGGACGTAGAACTTTGCGATCACGCTCCATACGAGTTTGCGATTTAAAATCCGATTTTCAAATCTCAAATTCAATCCACACCTAAAAATATCTATTATCACTCTTTCCAACACAACACACCTAAAAATACCTATTATACCTATAATCTCAATTATTATCACACTATGATTTGACATAAAGTAATATTCTACCCTATCAAAATCTCAAAACAAACACGCATTTTTACTATTCATCAAGATTTTCACATCCCAGGATTTCAAAGTCATGATTTGCTACGCACACCTAAATCCCAAAACAAACATACCCTTATGGTCTTGAAACTATTTGGGCAAGAAAACAAACATAGCATATATAGCAGAATGAAAGCTAAATGACTCGTGCAATTGAGATATGACTTTGTTTGAGAATTACTGTCAATACCAAATGTAAATATATCAGCACACATTAATTTGATTTTCTAAATTAAATTAGGGCCACACCTTGTAATAACCTCTGAATTCTCTGCATCCCATTGCAAAACACAGAATTTATATCTTTCGGTAGCTATAAAGAGAAGATCTTGAGTTTCTCCCTGTTCAGATTTTTTTAAAGAGTGAGATACCACCTTTATTTCTCTATCTCACAAGGTACACAAAAGAAGACTGATAAAACCACATGGGTAACAGCCCAAAGATTAATATATGAAGAACACTCACATGTGGGCGGAAAAGCTCAAGCGTGGCAATTCTTCCATATATTGGCACATCCAACATAGGCTGCAAAACATTACAAATGTCATTCTAAAGAACATGTGCCTAAAGAACCAAGGTTGAAAACTGCATATCAAAAGGGGTTTGCTTCCCTCCTCCCTCAGCCTAACCCAATATTTTTTTACCCCACACCATCTAGATACTGTTTCAATAGGTGCCATAAGGAAAGTCAAATCATTTCCTAAAGACTGAATAGATTACAAACCACTAATCTCAGACAAACTATCTAATACCTGTAATCCTTGAGGCGTGAGTAAATGAATCTCTATTCGAGTGCATTTCCTGTAAATGAATTTCAAATCACCAACATTTCAAACTTGGGTAACCCTTCAATAACAAAAAATTCAAAAATATGGAGTAACACTCATACAATCAACTCAATTGCATTAAAAGGTGCAAGGTCAGAGGCATATTGTTCACCCTAAATTATCTCAAAATCATACTTCCTCAAACACGGGACACAGAGAGTAGTGCAACACTTACGCGACGATTAGATTGAGCTCCTGCGGACTGGAGAAATTGCCGACGCAGGAATGGGTAACGTTTGTAGGCTTGTGAGCCGTAACCACATAATTCCATATGCTCATCTTTTTCTACAGTATGTATACAGCTTTCTCCTTCGTTCGGTTATCGAAAACCTTAGTCTTCACTCTCCACGCACTCTCTGCATTTGCGCTAGGAAAGACGAAGAAGGTTCAGCAGCTAAATGGCTCGAATTTGAGCGACTGAGTAGTAAAACGGTGTCGTCGCATATAAGCTGATTCACTTATTGGGACCGACGACGGACACGCACAAGGGCAAACAACAAGTTCTATTGAAGATTGTCGACAATGCTCTTCTGCTGGGCTTTATACAGGGTAAGCCCAATACCTCACATTGGGCTCGCTCCTTCTGGTACACATGGTTCTGATGATTGAATAAGGGCCCAAGTTATTGACACTAGTTCTTTTGGAAAATACACTATTTTTAAAAATGTTCGCTATTTTTTTTTTTTCAAAATTTTTCAAACATATTTTCATTTGTACACAATATTCGAAAAAATTGTTGAAATTTTTTTTAAAAAAAATATCCGAATAAAAGATAGTGTATTCATCGGATAGTATATTTTCTAAAAGGACTAGTGCGAATAATCTGGGCCTTGAATAAGTTAATAAAAGGCCCAGATCATTCGGACCCATTTAATAGGAAGTACACTCTACCTATTCTTTTATTTAAGGGCACGAATATTTTTACTCCAGTTTTTAATTAGTTCACCCCACATTTACTTTAATGTTTAAAAATAAATTTGAAGACATAAATACCCCTATTATATGATCAGTTCACCCCATTCATTGTTCAACACCAAATACTGTTTCATTTGCTTATCTTTCACAAAAACTTTCGAACAAAACTCCCAAAATCCAGAAAAAATTTGCGAACATCATTTACGAATATGTTTTTGTCTCAAGATGATAAGGGCTCACCCCAACATGTAAGTGTTCATGTTTATTTAATTTTTTTGACGTAGGGTTTAGGGTTTACGTGATGCCAGGGTTTTGAAATTATTTTTGTTTGATTTTATCACCTTTTTTAAGTGTATTGGTATTTATTTAGTAGTATATATGTTGTAGGAGTAGTATGTGGTGCGTAAATATGGTTCGCGCGTGTTTTTAAACGTCTATTTTCGTTTTAGTATTTGCAATGTTCGAATCTGGTCTATGGAACGAAGGACAAATTGTCCATCAAAATTTTCGAACAAATGGCCCTTGTTCGAAAATATCATCCGAACATATGGCTCTTGTTCGAAAACATCATCCGAACATTTAGGGATTTTTTAGTAAAAAATTTCGAACATATTGAATTTGTTCTGTTAAAAGTTTCGAACAATTGGCAGTTTTTGAGCAATTATTTTCGAACATTGGGCTTTTTTTTGTTTATATTTTTTATGTTGTTATAAGTTTTGATGTTGTTCTACATTTTATTACAGTGTTCGGAAAATGATGATGAAGACAATATTAAGAGTGATTGTGGAGAGGAATTGGGATGTGAAATTGTTATGGATTACACTAGTGTTTTCACAAACACAGATTTTTTCCCTTTCCGTGATGCACTTATTGATTGGGTATGGAAAGTTGCCATTGAAAACAAAATGGTTATATCAATCAAGCGTTCTGATAGTGGATCGGGTCGGAGAAAACCTCGTATATTATTAGCTTGTGAGCGGGAGGGCGTGTATCGGCCACCAAAGAAAAAGAAGATTGGTTTTGTTGATGATGAAGAACGACCAAGTGGAAAAGATACGGAGTCAAAAAAATGTAACTGTCCCTTTTTGTTGAAAGGGACGGAGCAAGTTCCGTTTCAATGGAGTTTGGAGGTAAAATGCGATACGCATAATCATCCGATTAACAAGTATTTTGAGGGTCATTCTTTTATGGGTCGCTTATCTGCTATGGAGGAGGCGTTTGTCGTTGACATGTCAAAATGCAATGCACCTGCCAAGTCAGTTTTGAAAGCATTGAACGAGAAGAACATCATCAATATCTCTACCATTCGAACAATCTACAATGCAAGAAAGAAACACAAGGTGAGCCAATATTGTGGACGTTCACAATTGTAGTACTTGATGAGTAAGTTTGTTGAGAATAATTACTTTCATTCTTATAGAAGATGTGAGATGACAAACAGTTTGAAAGAATAATTCTTTTCACACCCCACTTCTATAAGTTTGGCTCGTGCTTTCCCGAAGGTGCTGTTGATTGATTGTACCTACAAGACAAATAGGTACAGATTACCGTATTTGGAGATAGTTGGTGTTACATCAACCGGCATGGCATTTTCAGTTGCATCTGTATATTTGTTGGCTGAGAAAGAAGAGAACTACACTTGGGCTTTGGGCGTACTGAAGGATGTGTTGGGTGAAGGGTTCATGCCATCCATTATTGTTACTGATCGGGAGTTGGCCTTAATGAATGCTATCGCCATGATATTTCCACATTGTAAACACCTACTTTGTAGTTGGCACATTGATAGGAATGTGCTAGCTAAGTGTAAACCTTTGTTCAAGTCCGGAAAGCAGTGGGAGGCATTCATGAAGCAAGTAAATGTGGTTATCAATTCTCATACTGAAAATGAATACAAAGAAGCTCTTCAGATCCTTCGTTCCAATTTTGATGAGAAGCCAGTGGACTATGTGGTTGATCAATGGTTCAATCCTTACAAAGAGAGGTTCATGAAGGCGTGGACAAACCAATTGATGCACTACGGAAATACAACGACTAACAGGTATATTTATCAATTATGTATACTTTATTAAGTGGTTTAGGTATTTTTTTGTATATTGTATTTATGATTCTGTATATTTTGGTCATATTTAGGGTTGAGAGCCACCATGCCAGTTTAAAGAGAATGCTTGGAAACTCATTAGAAAATTTTGAGACTTGTTGGGTGAGGTGTGATACCTTGTACGAAGCATGTCATACTGCTATTAAGGCATCATTTGAGAAAAGTAGGAATGTTGCTCAACATAAGTTCTCATCCAGTCTTTATAATGGTTTGCGTGGTGTAGTCTCCATATATGCATTAGAGAAGTTGTTTGAGGAGGTGAAAGTTGTGAAAATGCCAGGGTTTGATGCAAGTGATTGCAATCATATTTTGAGAACAGCGTATGGTTGTCCATGTGCACACGAGATTGAAGAATATGTGTACGCAAACAAACCAATACCGATGAGTGCATTTGATACTTTTTGGAGGAAGTTGGATATGGAGCCGGTGGTAAAAGATGATGTGAAGGAAGCCACTGACTATCGTTTTGAAGATGCGGTTCGTGATATGGCAAGGGTGTATGAAAATTTTGATGAGAGTCGAAGATTGATTATTTGAGAAATATGCGTGAGATGACGAAGCCGTAGACGACTAATATGGTTGAACCGACCATTAAGATCGATCCACGTGGTAGACCAAAAAGTAAGAGTAAAAAGGCCTCAGAAAAATTCACGAAAAGGGATCCCAGTTTGTTTGAGTATGTTCAGTCGCAGGAGAGTGTGGTTTACAATGTAGAGAGTTCACTTTCATTGCCAAAGTCTCAAAACACAAGAGTGTCTAAAAAGCTACCTGTACGTATTTATATTTTTTTATTAATTTCTTTCCTTTTAATTAATATTATTTTATTAAATACGTGTGCAGACTCGGAGAGGTAGTAGATCTAGTTCTACACCTTATTTCATATCAATGCTTCCTATGAAATTTCAAGAGTACGCGGTTGATGTCCATAATGTAAAGGGTGATGGTCATTGTGGATTTCGGGCGGTTGCGAGCCTTTTAGGATTTGGTGAGGATGAATGGGCACGTGTGAGACAAGATTTAATGAGTGAGCTATCCCACAATATCAAGTTGTACGAGAAAGTTTATCGAGTCCCAGACATGGTTGAAACCAGATTGAAACATCTTAATTGTTTCAGTGATTCGGCACATATTGAGCACTGGATCACATTACCGTACATGGGCCACTTGGTTGCATCGGTGTATAATGTCTTGTTCGTGACATTAAGCCCCACCATATCACTATCATTCCTCCCATATAGGAGTGAAATGCCATCGAACCCAAGATTTATTTGTGTGGCGTTGGTTAACAACAACAGCCACTTCGTGCAGGTACTCAAAATACTATACATATTGAGTCACAAATTGTCCATCAATATATTATGATTAATATTATTTTTAAATTGAATAGGTGACTCTCGGTGCCGGAGTTACATTACCCCCAATTGTCACATCATGGAGAGAGTTCCACCGACCAATTGCTACTGGATGGGAAACAACTTTTAATTTCAAGAAAGTGGAGATTGATTATCGTATGCATGATTCGAAGTAGGTTAGGATAAATTGTACATCTTTTGTGATCGAAACATTAGCTACATCTTTTGGGATCAAAACATTATATACATACTTTGCGGATGTATATCTTTTGTGATGTATATCGTGTGTGATGTACATCTTTTGGGATCTATATCTTTTGACGAATGGAAATGGAATATTGAAGTGATATTTTGTTTGAATGTTCGAATTGAAATTTGTCATTACAAATTTTACGAAATTGAAATACTAAATTGAACAACAAAGTTCGAAAATAATTTCATATATCAACAAAAATGTTCGAAAATTTCAACTAAAAAAACATAAAATGTTCGAAAACTTTAATCGAACAAGTCTGTTCGAAAAAAAAAATGAACATCCTCCAAATGTTCGAAAATAATATCCGAACAAACTCAATATGTTCGAAAATTTCTTACATACAGGGATTTTGGGGTTTTTTACTTTGTCGGG
>JAPKLY010000017.1:388119-507449 GCA_026898435.1 Prunella vulgaris | reverse complement strand
CTTTGTCGGGTGTGTATTTCTAAAAATGGGGGTGAACTAATATTAACATGTTCGAAAAAAAACATGAACATCACACATATGTTTGAAAATTTCAGTCGAACATCTTCCATTTGTTCGAAAATTTCTTACATACAGGGATTTTGGGGTTTTTTACTTTCTCGGGTGTGTATTTCTAACAAGGGTGAACCACAACCAAGTACATTTTAAAAGTGAAAATTAAAGGTGAGTCTATTTACTTTTTTAACATTACATATAGGTCAAAATTACTTTTTCTTAATCATTATTACTTTTTCTTAATCAATCTGAAAGCTACAGTACACTATAATGTCACGCTACAGTGACCTATACTGACATGCTACAGTAATCAATTTCAAATTTATGTGCTACAGTATAGTATATTCGAGAACACTATAGTATAACTGAACATCAGTAGTATAATATACCTGAATCAATATTATAGTCAATCGATAAACACTATAGTATAATTGACCATTCCACATATATCAATAGTTATCATTCAACACTATAGTGTAATTGACCATTCCATGTATATCAATAGTTATCATTCAAAATACATCAATAGTACAACATACTAAATCAATTATGAAAAATAAAAGGTCTTGCAAAATATTGTAACATACTAAGCCAATTCTCTGGAATACAGCCTCCATCTGAAGCCCAAAAAATACATTTATAAGACAGATGCCCCTGCCCCCTGATGACCATCATTACTGAAATGGCTACCATCCTACTCTTACTAACTCTTGCATTGATCTCACTCTTGTTTTACTTGTTCTCTTCCTTCAACTCGTACGAGTTGAAGCACTACCTCATATAGAAAGCTTGCCTAAACCTCCACGACTTGAACTTCCAACAGTAATGGCAGCTAGCCTCACATTTATTGCCCTTTTGCCTTCAAATTGTCTTTAGAGATAACCATGAGAATCAGATTCCTGGCATTCTTCCTCATCAGATTTAAATCCACTATTAAAAGTGAAAAAATATATATTAAAAGCCACAATTTTGCAGTTCGCCAAAATATATCTAAAACGATATAACTCCAGAAATTCTATTTAAAATCAACTACCAAGCATACAATGTATTTGCAAAGTACTTAAAGTTCAACTTGATACACTTCAAAATGAAGTTCGATATATGTTATAGCCTCATAAATAAAAGAGAGGTGTAAAGATAAAATTAAATCACATAAGGTTGTCAAAAATCATACATAATCCATCAACTAAAGCATATGAACTCTACATTTATGCAATACCTGGCATCCTTATCCTTGTTCTCCACATATGAACACTGAATTGACCAAGTGTCATCCAAAAATTGATCCACGTACTAAGAATATCGGCTTCTCCTCAACATGAAGTAATGGATCTATCTAGTTCATCATACTGCAAAGCAGTAAAGAATTGCAACCAAATAATAATTAGCAAAACCAGAAAGAAAACAAAATTACAACAAAACCAGGAAGAAATTATCATTTCAATAAAAAACCTAAAAGCGTGCTACATAGAAACCATGTATTGAAAACCACATGACTAACGCAAATTCAATTCACAAAACCCAATATACTTATACTCGCAACAAAATATAAATATTATTGTTACACTTGAATTAATATAAATATAAAACACTTGAATTAATATTAGCGGATGCCCTTTGAAGAAGATGTCGTAATTGAGGAGCAACACCCCGTTCTTCACCGTCAATCAAAGAAGACGACGGAAGCCATTGAAGCCGTCACTCGAGGCCACCATCCAACAGCCATGGTCGGAAAATTGGAAGTCAAAGTCTACGCACCTGTTCCTCGCTCAACAGCTGCTCAGTCATCATGCCGGAGTCTAAGTCATTGTTCTCTTGTCTGGAAAAGGAGAAAATCCCCCTGTTCACACAAATCTCCCCCCTCAATTTTGTGCCCTAAAATCCGCCGAAGTCGTCGCCCAAATCACCTCACCTTTGTCGCCCCCAAAAAGTTTGTCTTCGCCTCCAACCTCTCATCTCCGCCGGGATTGAAGCACAGAATCGTCACCGTCGCCACTTCAAAGCTCTAGTGCACCGCTCACGGTAGAACCCTTCCCCACTCCCCCACCCCCCATCCTCCGTCTCCGTAGACAAGAACCCCTAATTTTGGTGTCTATTTAAAGCTCTTAAGGAGTAGAGTATAACTCCTCCATTTATTCGATGACTCAACTCCGACAATGGTCGATTTTTTTCCCGAAAAATGCCGGTTGTTTGGTAGGAAAGAGAGAGAAAAAAATTTCAAAGAGAGAGATAAATAATAGTAAATCTGAGGAAGATAGAGTCGGTGATTTGATATATATGAATTCAAAATTCTTAATGTGACTAGTAATATATATTTAATATATTAATTAAATAAGTAAATTATAACTATTAGTACTAATTTATACCACATTGTAACCTACTTAAGTTAGCAAACTAGGGTGTAAGCACTTTTTTCAAAGTGGACCACAATGTGGTTTTCCTTTCTAACAAAAACCAAATATCCATAACAAAAACCATATGTTCACAACAAAAACCATAAGTTCACAAAGACCAAATATCCATAAGTTCACAAAAACCATACAACACTATCCATAAGTTCACAAAAACCATAAAACACTATCCATAAGTTCCCATCCAAATCATAAAACAACAATCCAAAACACAAAATAAACAACCCTAGAATTTGTCAAAGTCTCCAAATAGAAATTAAATCATGCACCCATTACACAACTCAACTCGCCTAACACCCCCGCCTCTTTGTCTGGCTCGAGATCTAGTCATTCCTCTAGTTCGACCTGGTCCTGCACGTGACGAACTTCCACCTTCTGGGCCAGTGAGAATAGTCATCACTTCAACAACCTTATTCATTGCTTCATCTAAACTCAGTGCATCATCGGAATGATACTTTTTCAGTAAATTTGATAGCTCATGCTTTGCAGCATCAATCCTCTCCCACGGTTGGGTTGAACGTGCAGGTTCAGGACGAACAATAAGACCCGTAGTGTCAGGATTTGAAACTTTTGGATGACCTTGACCAATGAACCATTCCTCTTAACCATAAGCGCTTTGCCAAGGGTGCTTGCATCTCTCACCAACACGTTCTACAGATAAAACGTGTGTATCCCATTGATAATAATACTCCCCCATGATATCCCAATCACGTTTTGGTTTCATCGAATGACTCCTTTTGACCTTAGCTGCAAGAGGCTTATCGAAAATCGTTTGCACATAACCGAACTGCAGAAGAACTCTATCGGACATGTAAGGCTCAGCCACATTCCCATAAATAATGCAACCATGAAAGAAGGCCACTTGCTGAAAGGGATAAAAATCCCTGAATGAATGATATGGAGTCCACGAAACCTATTACAATACAAAGGCATAATGATTAACTGTAAGGGACAAAAAACACATTGATAAAATTGTATAAAATTGATAAAATTGTATAAAAGTAACCTGTGTTGAAAGAAACACATCTAAACTGTGTCTAAACGCTCGGACGAGTTCCATACATGGCCCCGTATGTGCTTCTGGTGCGTAGACAGATGACAGAGGTCCTGACTTAAAAGTCAGATTTTTAGGAGGCAAAATTAGACTTGAGAGGTGATCATATATCCAAGCCTGAAAATTTTAGTCGAACATTTTTAATATATTCAAAATTAATTAAAATAGGTAACAACATGAAATTGATAGGAATTACCTCCAACAATGTCAGATAACCACCTATCTGACGTACCTTCACTTGCGAAGCTAGCCCCAATTGTCTATAAAGATATGCCAACGACGCAGTTCCCCAAGCATAATCCCCAAATGTTGACATGTCCCTTGTGTACTGCAACCAGTCGGTGCTTACACGTGTACCACTCTTATCAGCAAACAAAGTGGTCCCAAACGTGTACAAGACATATGCTCTAGCAGAATATAACACCTTCAAAGGATCACTAGACTCCGTCATCAGGGAAAAAGTGTTTTCCAACCAAGTAAGTCTGACAGACGACCCACGCACACCCTCGAGAGCTTTTCTAGCTTCATTCTCTGTTAAGCCCAATAACTCAATCAATCTTGTTTTTCCCGTTTTCTTTGCATCTTCAGTACACATCACCGGGATACCATCCACTCGAAGACCAGTGATGCAAAAGACTGACAGTGATAGTCATTTCACCAAAAGGGAAGTGAAATGAGTTCGTCTCCGGATGCCATCTCTCAACAAATGCAGTAATCAAGTTTTTGTTTGGATTCTTGTATGAAGACGTTCGAAGTGACAACAACTTTGATTTTTTAAACATTCCCTTCCATGACCGGAGATCTTTTTCTGGATCCAACTTCCATAGAAGAAGTTTATTCACATGACCATGACACTTTAACACCTCTCTCTCAGACCCCTTATAAATATAACTCGCCACATGATTATTGAACCCGTGAAGAAGTGGAGGATGAGGTATTTCTGAACCATCTCCCTCTATCTCATCGTTTCCTCTATCATCTTCCTCGTCACCTTCCATTTCCTCATCTTTCTCATTTTTCTCGTCACCTTCCTTTTCCTCATTTTCTTCATTTTCCTCGTCACCTTCCTTTTCCTCATTTTCTTCATTTTTATCTGAAGAAAACTTTTCTGCACCCCATGTATTGTCCGGATCATGGGGGTCATCACTTATGGGATATAATAAAGAAGGTTATGGCTCTTACTCGAGATTCAACTCTTGCTTACTACGTTGATGCTTCCTCCTTCTATAGGAAGCAGTAGGCCGAGTCTTCTCCTTTCCTATACGCTTATATAGCATTATTCAATTCACAAATACATAATATACATTGTGAGAAACTTAAATGGACCAAACATATAATCCTCAACTGTTCGAAAATTATTACTGAAATATCATCATTTGTTCGAAAATATAAGTTGAACAATGAATATTTGTTCGAAAATATTTAATGAACAATTAACATTTGTTCGAAATCATACCCTGAACATTAACATATGTTCGAAAAAATTTGATGAACAATTAACATTTGTTCGAAAATATACCCTGAACAATGAACATATGTTCGAAAATAAATATTGAACATCTATGTTTTGTTCGACCAACTTATCCGAACACATGTATAAAATTCGACCAACATTTTCGAACATCTTGCTAAAAATCGGAAAACCAGATCTGAACAAAAAATAACCAAATTCCTAATACCCATTCAATTCCTTCAACAAATATGATCTATTAAGTGCCCAAAACACAAAACTCATTCACTTACAAGCATAAATAGAATGAAATTGACATAAACACATAATACTCATACCATTTTTTCAAAAATAATACAATGAAATGGGATGTACCTTTATCCATGGGTCTCCTCCGGTGGCGTGGGTCTCCTCCGGTGCGTCGGTCGTTCGAAGTTCGGTGATGGATTGGGTCGCGTGGGTGGGTTTCGAAAGTTTCGAACAAATGAGGAAGTTTCTTCAATTTTGTGTTATTACATTGGTGTGGGGTGAAGTGATATGAGTTTGGGTATTTTTGAAAACTCACATGGGGTGAATTGATAATTGGGGTGAAGTACTCAAAAATTGGGGTAAAAATATCCGGATCCTTTATTTAAATATATAAGTGAGTTAATAAAAGGGAGACTTACGACCAGCGAAATTTTATACACTCAAAACACAAGAGATTTATTTTTAATTATATTTAGGAAAAAAAAGTATTGTTCATTGATGTGTCTATCACTGTTCATCAATATGACAGTTACTGTTCATAGATTTTGACTACTTTTTAGATATCATTGGAGAAAATTTTGGTCTAACTATACTTTCTCATTTTTTACAATACTTCTAGTATTTGTGTCTATACTTCTTCATTTCTTACAATACTTTTAACACTTATGTTTGCACTTTGGAATTTCTTATAATACTATACTCAATTTTACAATACTTTTATACTGAAATTACATTTATCACAAAATTAAAAATGGATTTCCAGAATAATATCATAGAGAACATAAAAAAGAAGAAGTTGAATCTACCATTATCCATCTAGAACAAATTTTTTAACCAAAATCAAGCAATAAACTATGTTAGAAACAAATTTATCTATAAAATTTGGATATATCCACAATCCTGAACCAAAATACAAAATTTGGATATATCCACAAACCCTGAACCAAAATACAAAAAATATTAAACATAATAAACAATAAATATTAAAAATTGAACAAGGAAACTAGAAAGCCCCAAAAACCGAAATCCAGGATCGGAAACCATGGCCATGTCCATCACTCGAAGCCAGAATCCATGGTCATCCCTCGCAGCCGGTGAAAACTCCCACCTACCAGAAACCATAATCGGAAACTCTCACTCTCCCATCGTCGCGCCACTCCCTCTCCCACTAGAATCGAAAACAACAGTCACTCCGTCCCCTTTACAACTATCGAAAATGGAGAAGCCATTTCTAGATGGCCCCATCTAGAAAATAATTGCCCCAATCGCACCGTTTATGGATCTGAATTGCCTCCACTAGAAAACAATTGTCGTCTTCACCGTCGTGAACCCCATCGTCAACCATCAAAACTCCACCGCCAAGCACCATACCTACCAACCGATTTCAAAAACTCATATTCAAAAACCCTGTCGGGAACTGAAAATTGTAACCCCCAATACCAGAAACCAGAGTTGTGGCACTATTGTCGAAAATTAAAATCCTTGAAACTCTCGTCGAAACCGCGTGTGAAAAGAAAGAGATATGAGAGGTAGAAGAGAGAGGGGTGTGTATTTAATGAGATCTAAGGGTTGGGGTTTCTAAATTACAACTGATAATTATGACATTGATGTGATTAGAGGTGGCAAATGACCCGACCCGGCCCGTTGGACCAAAGCATATTCACGAACCGGACCGACCCATTTACTAATCGGGCCCATAAAAATGTAGCTCAGCCCATCATAAATGTCGGGGAATGGGCCGGGCCAAAATTATCAGTTTTTACATGTAAACGGGCTCATCAGGCCGGTCTATCGGGCCTATGCATATTCACTGTTCAGGTCGGACCAACTCATCTTCTAATCGGGCCTGTAAAAAGTAGAGCTCATCCCAGCCCAAATATCGGGTAGGTCGAGCCCGCCCGCCCCGTGAAATTGTCAGCTCTAGATGTGACTAGTGAACAATATTTTTTTCTTTATTTATAAGTATTTTACCTTGTTTGTAATTGTAATGTATCTTTTTAGATTCTGTTATTTGTGTTTTGATCATATATAGTTCCTCTAGTTCTAATTAATTAAAAAAAATGAAGTGTCAAATGGCTAGTCTTCAGAATAAAAGCAACCAAATTAGTTAAAAAAAAAACTAAGTGTCAAACGGCTATTCTGAAAAGCAAAAATATTATTATTTAAAAAAAATTAAAGTCAGCTGCCGATGCAGGGCCCATGCTGCAGTCACCCCACGCGCATGGGGCCCACGCACCCGCCATCTAGTCTACTTACCCCTTAATCTCCCACACTCTCTCTCCCTTTTCTACCTAGCTCTCATACCTCTACTTAGGTTTCCACCAAATTGCCTCCACAGTGGTAAAAATCCACGCTCTCAGTTTTTTTTTTTGTCTAGTCAGCAAAAATCCCCCTACCCCCCATCATTTATGAAGGTCTTACATTCAATCCAACTAATTTTATTATTTGATTAATATAATTTTATATATCATTCTACTTTTCTAAAAAATCACTTGAAATGGAAGAAGTATAATATTTATAAATTCTTAAACTTTTCTCCTTCATTTTTCTCAATCTTTTTCTCTATCACTAAGGGTATGTTTGCTTTAAGACTCATTTGGATGGACATATGACTTTATGATCACGCTCCATACGAGTTTGAGATTTAAAACAAAGACACATTTTTACTATTCATCCAGATTTTATACATTCTACGATTTCAAAGTCATGACTTGCTACGCACGCGTATATCCCAAAATAAACTTGTTGCTACTGATTTATTGGGCTATATGGATGGATTTATGTGGCTATATGGGTATCCTCAATTATTGGATAACAAACAAAAATATGTGAGTGCTCCAAGAGAGCCCCCTAGCGTGTATTTTTATTATTCTATCAATTGGATTCTCGGTCCTTACAAATGTGGATGAGACCCTCTATTTATAGAGGGTCAAACATAAAAGAATAAAAAGACCTATTTGTCCTTCACATCTGGCCCTATTACAAATAAGTATAAGCATGCCCTATTTAAGATTAAATTGGGTTCCAGTAGGCCCTAATTTGGAGGCTCAAATTCATATAATTCTGGTCACAACAAAACCCTAAACATCTTTAGCGGGCTCTAAAATCAATTACTGCAATAATAAAATTGTGGATTGATTATACTAAAAAAATTTATATTAAAATTAATAACAACATAAATTGTTAAAAGTAAGTTTTATATGAGTTTGTCTCATTATTATAAGATCTGTACTTATTAATAAAAATTATCACTTTTTAAAGTGATAATTTTTATTAAAACTTTATCACTTTTAATTAAAATTTTATTACTATTTAAAAGTAACAATTTTTTATTAATAAATATTATCTCTCATATCATGAGTCAGTCTCATTTATTTTCATTATTAAATATAATAAACTTATACTTTTTAATATATAACTAATACATTTATTGTAATTAATATATATATAAACAGAATAGTGTCTTGCTGATGAAGTTCCCGCGAAAATGAGCTAAATTATTAAAATATTATTGGTGGGCCTATTTATACCATATTATAGCATGTCTAAATTCAACAGTCTCTCCTCAATTATTTTTAATGCTTTGTTTTTCAAAGTTGTAACTTATAAAAGTATATTTATTGAAGCAAGTGAAGTACAATTATTTTGATGTGTATTAATTTTATAATATTTTTTTACTTTATGCTAATAATTTTAATTTCTTTTAAAATTTTAATTTTAAATCTATTTTTAACACAATATATATCAAATTATTTACCTTCAAACATTTAATTCAACACATATATTACACTTAAAAAAATAAAAAATAAATCATAAATGTATATATTTTATTATTTTAAAAGTAAATATTTATTGACTTTGATTTGAAGAATGAAATTTGAATATTTTTTACTTAGATTATGTAAATTATGTTAGATTAAGACAATTATATGAATTTAAGTGAATAAATATAAATTATATGATTATTTAAATATTTTAATACACTCATATATATATATATTATCTTTTCATATTTAAATAATAATAATAATAAACGAACTTTAATAAAATTAATATGTAGATTGATAAAATAAATTTAATTTATATTTTCTTTGGTCGGTAAAAAAATATTTTATTCAAAAATATTATATCAGACATAATAAATTTTATCAATATTTATATTTTATTTAAGGGAAAATTACAAAATGGTTCACAAAATTGTCAAAAATTCTAAATTGGTTCTGTGCAGAAAAAATACACTTCTGTGCAGAAAAAAATTACATTTCTGTGCAGATATTGTAAACCAATTTGTAATAATAGTCACTTTTTAAATCAATATGTAAGTCACCATTTATTTAATATAAATACTATTATTGTATATATAATTTTACATTTAAAATTTATAATATTCATATCGTGCATCTCGGGAGGATGGCTAGTTCAATTACTTTTTTTTTTAATTAGTTCAATTTTTTTTTTAAAGGATTTTTAATTAGTTCAATTAAAGAACATATAAGATAGCAAAAACAGGTAAAAGAGGAAGGCTAAATTAATTCTTTTTTTTCTTTTTTCTAAATGGTAAATTAATTCATTATTAGAAGGGGAAATAATAGTCGAGCGTCCGATCCCAATTTCAACAATTTTAGCACTGTGCGATTCGAGCTGCAGGTAATGGGGAAGAAGCTGTTCGTCTTTACCCTAAAACGGCGCCTCACTTTTTGCGGCCGACGATCTCTCACGTCAACCTCCTCATTATTTCGGTATCCATCGAAACCATTTTTTTCTTAATGTTAACTGCAATTCTACTATTTGATTTCTGTTAATTGATCGATTGTATTCTTGAATCAACATCAGAAAAAATCTGTAATTATTGAAGCGACCGATTTTGTAGTATCGTCGTACACTGTAGAGTTTTGGTTATTCGAATTTTCAATTTCGGAATTTCGTTTCAAACCCTTAATTGAATCTTTTTGTGTATTGATCTGGGATTTCTAACAAAATCTAAGTAAAAAAAAAAAAGGATAACGATTATTATTGATTGATTTTATTTTGGAACAAAGAAAACTAGAAAAACAACAATGGATAAAAACAAGCTAGATTGCCTAGAGCACCTTCTTAGCTAGCTCGTCGAGTATATGGATGACTGCCTCACCATTTAAAGGTTTCTTCCAAATGAAATCTAAGCCAGCCTCCATGAATTCCGCCTTCTCTGCTTCCACACAGCTAGCAGTTACCCCAACTATCATGCAGCTAACCCCCATTTCTCGAAGAATTCGAGTTGCCTGTAGAATATATATGTTATATCAGTACTAATCATGTTGCCTGTAGGATATATATCTTATTTCAGTACTAATCATGTGTATTCATCTAAATATGAAAATTGTATTTGTATTAACTATACCTGCTCTCCCCCCATGATAGGCATCTCCATGTCCATCAACACAAGATGGAAGATTTTCCCACTTTGGACAAGATCAATGGCTTCTTGCCCATTATATGCTGCTTGAATCTCCAAGCCGTGCTTTTCTAGCAGCATACTATGGACTCTTTGAACCACAGGATCATCGTCCACCACAAGTGCACTTATCTTCCTCACCTCATCCAATTGGTAAGTCACCACTTTCTTTGAAATTCCTCTTCTTATCATTTTATTTTTCCTGCATAAAAAATCATGCCCGTGTGTTAAAAAATGGAGTTATTATTGAAAAAGGAAAAGAAAGGAAGGGTTAGAATTTACAAATGAGGAAGAACAAGAACCTTAAACGCGCTGTTGAAATATTTTGTAATAAGAAATATATTGATGATTCTCTGGCTATGCTCGTGTTTAAATAAGCGCTAAAAGTGATTTCTTCGTTAACTTTTTGAGAGGAAAGTATTGGAAAAGATGAAATCCTTAGCTGCAACTGGAATATCCGCGCTCGGTTCCAAATGTATTTGTTGTTATTTGTAAGCTTTTTACTTTAGAATTAAAGCGGAGAAAAGTCTGCAGATATATACAAAAGTTTTACGTAGCGAAAATCTTCTTTTCTGTTGGGGAGATTTAGATGTAATGAATGGGGATTGTGCATATCTATTGAGAGTAAAACTCAGAAATTGGCATTGATCGTCTCACTTGGTTACAATCCATGAACAAATCTGAAGGGATTAACCATGAAATCTATTAGGTAGATTTTCATTCTACAATCATAAAATCTGCAATTTAAATTAGACATTTCATATATGCAAATATTTCTTTCTTTTAATAATTGCGAAAAGTATTGGCTGCTTACACTGAAAAGTGTGGGTTGATCATACTGAAAAGTTTACATTGTTATCAATTTTCAGCGTAAACTTTTTAGTGTAAAATTTTCAGCGTAATCAACCCACACTTTTCACTGTAAACGATCTAAACTGTTGAGTGAGTGCACTGTGCACCAGGTGCACATGAGACTTGCTCTTGATAAATTTTTGTTCGTAAGTGGTACTAGGGTGAACACTTTCTTACAGTGAACTTGTTGAATTTTATTGGCATTTTTTAAAAAATGGTATTTCTTCACAATACCACCTTTTCTCCCTTCATAATTAAATTCATTTGTTTCTGCAAAGAGGAAAATGAGTGGTGTCATCCCTACTAAATAGAGTATACAAACTACCATATTAAGAGTTGTCCTACAGTAATACCCCTTGGATGTTTGTGGAGTGGGTGATCAGGGCGAGAAGGCCTTCAAACTCTCTAGACTATACTTCCTTGATTGAGCTCATTTCACAGTGTTTGCCTAGTGTACCTGGACAGGGGGACAGTTCCCCCTTGAAAATTTTCAAAATATCAAGTATATTTTTCCTAGTTTCTCAATTTTATATAAAAATGTACACACACAATATATATACATAGTTTTGAAAGGCACGCCCTGCGCTAAAGGCGCGCATAACGCGCGGGGCGTATAGGGCACAAGGAAAAGCGCCTCAGGTTCCTGAGGCGGGTGCATTTATGTATTCTCTTTTTAAAAAAAAATGAATAGTGAAAATGTTGTTGCAAAAAAACACTTTTATAAGTTATATAGATCATATATGATATTTTTTTGCCAAAAGTATGTCGAGCGCGCCTCGGGCGCTACCATCCCCTTGATTCCTTTTGGCGCTTCTCGCCTTTAAAAACTATGAATATATATATACACACTATATATAGTATGGTGTCTATTTGGCTAATCATAAGGGGCTGAACAAATATTATTTTTTGAGAAAGGGGGCTTAACAACTACATAATGACAGTCTTGATTTCCAAAGATTAATAAAAATGTTTTGGTCGCGGTCTCCGATCATTAAACATCATCCAGGAGAGTTCTGGATTTTCTTTATGTTTTAAATAATTAAATCTATTTTCTTTAAGGTCATTTTATATAATTTGAGGTCGTTTTTATATTGATAAATTAATTAAGCACTCTGATCGCAAGCAACCCGCTCTCTTAATTAATTTCACAACTTGAGGTCGTTTATACATAACCTTTAGCACCTTGATCGATGATCAAGTGTTCATATTCGTGCTCGTGCACTTATTGTTAAAACTGGGGAAACATCGATGAGGCTGACTACTCGTCACTGTGAAGTGGAGTATTACACCATGAAGACAATGGTCAACGTCGATGAGACGGACTACTCGTCACTGTGAAGGTAAGCACTAAGTACCTCGCCATGAAGACGGTGGTCAACGCCGATGAGGTGGACTGCTCGTCGCTGTGAAGCGAGTACTACGTCATGAAGACGGTGATCAATGCCGATGAGACGGACTACTCATCGTTGTGAAACGGAGTATAACGCCATTAAGGCAGTGGTCAATGCGTATGAGGCAGTCTACTCCTCGCGGTGAAGCGGAGCACTACATCATTAAAGCGGGGCTCAACAGTCAACACCGATGAGGCAGACTACTCGTTGCTATGAAGTTGAGTGCTTCGTCATTAAGACGGTGTCAACGTGGGGTAATGGTTAACTCGCCACTACTCGCCTTGATGCTGACCTTGCAAAAAAAGTTACAACAGTTGTACTTCTGTCCAATTCACTATTTTTTTTTAAATTAAAAAAAAGAAAAAAAGAATACTCAATCAACTTAATATGTACCAATGCAGGTTATCAAAGGCATTTTCGATGGTTAACAATCTGATTGCCCTCTTCTAGGGGGAAAGGTATTTTGTGGACACATTTTACTTCTATCTGCTTAATGCTATAAATGAAATGGTTATCTGAAAATATGGTTTTATATACCATTCACCACAGCAAAGTTGTCTTTTGAAGATTAGCTGCAGCTAGGTTTTACATGTTTGGCAACTGTGTTTACTATTTGCTTTACTCAGATCACTGATAGTGTTCTTCAGCTAGATCGTGTTAATCTACCTATCTTCACTAATTTATAATATAACTTCATCTTTACTTTGAGTTGGTGGTTCTTTCAAGAAAATGACTATTTTACATGAAGGCATCTGCTGAGCATAAAGTGTATTTCTTTTATTATCTTTCAGACTGCAGAGATGCTTGAATTTTTATGCAGATGGTGAGTATGATTAGAGTGGCTTTGCTATTGGCATTATAAAAAAAGAACTCGGTTGTTGATGGGAAAAACATCTGAGGTTGGGGATGCCCTCATTGGTCTTCCCTCCAATCAACACGAATGGATTCTCTCGTCAACAGTTTTAACAATACTTTTATAATTGTCTCTTACAGTAAAAAGATTCATCGTTTTCTTAATATGTGAGAATAGACTAAGTTGATTCATTAGTCATAGCATCCTAATATCAAATCTACTGAATATTTTTTTAAAAAAAATAAGTTGGTGAGCCTTCTGCTTATCTATCCACGATTTCTGAGAAAAGTGACCTTTGTGAAGTAGTTTTTTATCGACCAAGAAATTGCTTTGTGAAGTAACCTTTATGCGCGATTTTTGTATGTAAATGTTTATTGAAATTTGCTTTTGTGCAGGTTGAATATCTTGTACTCAATTTAGTAATGCATATTTTCTTCACTGTTAAAAAAAAAAGTGCTTCTTCAATATTATCTTCTAAATTCTATGATGGTGGTGGAGGAAGGAGGTAGTAGAACTAGAACTGAAAGCTTTGCCTTTGCCTTTTTGTCCTTCGAGAATAATTGACTTGCCATTTTTTTTTGTAATAATAATAGTAGCAAATAGACAAATTTGAAAATTTAGATGAGATTAACTTCTTTCCGCCACCATCTATTCATCAAATTTATCAATTTCATAGAACTTGAAACCCAGTATAGTTAAGGAGGATTCTCTCGCCCCCTTTTCTCTAAAAACCCTATCTCCACTAATCGATGTCCCCTTCCTTTGGCCGATGATCCATCAGTCGCGCAACCCCACAGTCCACCGCTAGCCTCCCAAGCCAGGTATCCATCTGTCCTTTTGCCGCCAAGCTCGTGAGGTTTTGCAGGCCATTTGATATCATCCTACCGGTGGTGCTCCAGATCTGATCTAATCGCGGATCCATACGCCATTGATCTATTTCTTTTTTGCGTTTATTTTTTAATCTCCTGTCTTCTCTTGTGTTGCTCTGTAAATGATTTGCTTCTTTCTTTTATTTTTATTTTTTTGCAATTTTTTTTTAAATCTTAGTTTTTTGTGTATTGTCTACCCTGCACTGAGATCTTCTACTTTTATGTTAATGTTGTGTTTGGGATTCAGATTTGATAGTGGGCCAGATGATATTGGATCCTTTACAACTTCCTGTTGAAGCGCGGGCGAGAACGAAATAGACTTTATTTAATTTAAATGGTGAAAATCACCTTAATGTGGGGTGTTTTATTAGCCATAGATCTTTAATGTTGATAGCGTTTGTCTCTTTTTTGTACTCTCTAAGTCCTCTTGATTGGTTTGGAGTAGTTTACGTCTCCCTCTTGGTTGTTTAAGGGATTAGGAAATAGATCTGTTGTAATGTAATGTTCTTAATTATAATGATCATTTTCTTTCGAGAAAAAAAAATAGTAGCAACAAATAGACAAGTAATAGTATTAAGACTATATAATAGAAATTGAAAATTTGAGAGAGTAGTAGAAGTAGACTAAGAGTGACTAATAAAACTAGTACTAATACTAATTTGAGAGAGTAGTAACTAGTAGCAGTTTAAGTCAAATATATAAATATTACTAATATAATATAACTAACTTTAAGAATTTGGCAATTGAGTGTTTGAGAGGAGAAAAGTGATAATTTAATCATATAAGTGTGGGAAACAACTCATGATCAAGTGTGGTATTTATATATAGGAAAATTAACCGGTCAAAATTGCTGGTTTGGCTAGTTCAGTTTGAACCGGCGATTTGTCACACCTGATTAATCTGGTCCGTTGATTTGTAACAGATACAAATCATCACCATCAAATAAAAAATTCAAAATTTAAATTAAAAAAGATAACAAAAGTAAAAAATAAAAATTCAATCCATTAAGCTACATGATTTATTTTGAAAATTTTATAACAAAATAAAAAAGAATTTGACCAAATTTGACTAACATTTTGTTATTATATATTTATAAACTCCATTCATTTCAAATTATTATGGTTGAACTTTTTATTTAAATTCATAAAGTTATTTAATATTAGGTGGTGATTGGTAAACAATATTAGGAGTTGTAATTTTTGTAAGTAAAATTCATATAATGTTATTTGGTGGGGTGTAAAAATCAGGTGAGTTAGCTCATCTGGCTCCTCACTTGAGTGAGTGGTCTGGGTTTGATTCCCTTTGGGAATGAATAAGAGGGGATTATAAGGTTGACTTGGAGATATGAGTGTATGGAGACTTGATGAACTAACTTCTTCTAAGTTCTAACTACTAACCACTAACATTTACCTATAAAAAAATAAAATTTGGTGGGGTGTAAAAGAAAAGTTACATAAAATTAGTCCTAAAAAATAATCTCACTTAGTAGGACATAATATAGAGATAGAAAAAGTAATTTCACTTTATTCAAGTCAAACAAAAATTGTAAGGTGAGATAATTTATTACATTGTGAACAATGAAAAGACTGTAATATGACCTCTTTTTTTACAGGGTCGGCCGTATAAAAACGGGTCAGCATAAAATTTGTACCCCCTACCAAATAAGATAAGCCAGTACAAAAATTCATATTACATCTCTTATATCCCTTACCAAACATCACCTTAGTGATTATTTTGTATAGAATGATTATTAGGAAATAGACAATTTTACCCTTTAAAGTAAAAACGACTTTACAGATTAGAACATTATTTTTGCACACTTGTTTATTATAAAAGTACTATCATTATATGCAATTACTAAAATCTGAAACATGCATTTATTGATAACATAATATTTTACACTATAAAATGTTATGGTATCAATAAATATATTTAATGATATCAGTGGATGTATGTAATAATATAAAACTTATAATATTAAATTAATTCACCTAATATTTTATATAGCTTATTAATGAACCATTTAATGATAATATATTGATTTTTGCATCTTAATAATTGAGAAATTACAAAAAAATTAAAGAAATGTAAAATTGGAAAAAAGAATATAATACTACATCTCTTTAACTTTCCTTTTAAAAAAAGTACGATGAGACAAAAAATTTCTGGGAAAAAAGAATTTAATACTTCTTTTTTTTTTTTGAAAGGAGAAGAATTTAATACTAAATCTCTTTAATTTTTGCATCTTAATAAATGAGACATCACAAAAAATTTAAAGAAATGTAAAATTGGAAAAAAGAATTTAATACTATCTCTCTTTAATTTCCTTTTATAAAGACGGAAAAATCAGATAAAAGAAAATAAGAAAAGAGAAAATAATACACTCCAGTATTCAGCAATTTTAGCGTAGGGAGCGATTCGAGCAGCAGGTAATGGGGTAGAAGCTGTTTATCGTTACCCTGCCTCACTCTCCGGCCGCCGCCGACCCCTCAGCGTCAACCTCTTCATTGTTTCGGTACTAATTGTAAACCCTAAACTCAAACTATTGATTAATTTGTTTTTAAATTTCTTCATTTATTTGTGTTGCATCCTGAATTGATCTGCGTCTTTTTTTCCTGAGTACAACTGCAATTCTACTATTTGGTTCCTGTTAATTGATTGACTGAATTCTTGAATTAACATAAAAAAGATTCTGTAATTATTGAATCGGCCAATTTTGTCGTGTCGTCGTTCATTGTAGAGTTTCAATCAACATTTGGATCCAATTAAAAACTGTTGACCCCAAATTCATTTTCTTAATTTGAACATATTTCAGTGTAATTTGTGCAAAATTATTTTCTTATCTTACTCGATTTGTAGGAATTTCGTTTCAAACCCTTTATTGAATCTGCTTTTGTATTAATCTGGTATAGTTAACAAAATCCAAGCAAAGAGAAAATCATTTTTTTTTTTATTTTTGTACAAAGAAAAAAAATGCATCAATAGATAGAAAACAAGTCAATTGTCTAAAGCATATCCTTAGCTAGCTCATTGAGTATTTCGATGACGGCTTTAGCATCCAAAGGTTTGTTCCATATAAAATCTAAGCCAGCTTCCATGAACGCTGTCTTCTCTGCTTCCGAACAGCTAGCAGTTACCCCAACCATCATGCAACTCACCCCCATTTCTCGAAGAATTCGAGTTGCCTGTAGAATATAAGTTGTATCAGTACTAATCATGTATATGCATCTACATATAAAAATTGCATTTGTATTAATTCATTTATACCTGTGGTCCACCCATGATAGGCATCTCCATGTCCATTAAGACGAGATGGAAGGTTTCTCCTCTACGGACAAGATCAACGGCTTCTTGCCCATTATATGCTGCTTGAATCTCCAATCCATGCTTTTCAAGCAGCATTCTATGGTCTTTTTGAACTGCAGGATCATCGTCCACCACAAGTACACATATCTTTCTCACAACTTCAAAATGGTATTTCACGGGTTGCTTTGAACTTCCTCCTCTTTTCATTTTATTTTTCCTGCATAGAAACACCAAGGCTGTTGTGTGAATAAATGAAATACTTATTAAAAAAAAAGGAAGGGTAAGAATTTATGAAACGAGGAAGAACAAGCACCTTAACTAGTTAACTGCGTTGGGGGAATATTTTATAATAAGAAAAGAATAGATAATTTGTCTAGCTACGCGTAGAATATAAATAGGTGCTAAAAGTGATTTCCTCGCTAACTTTATGAAAGGAAAGTAGTGGAGAAGATGAAGGCCTTAGCTGCAACCAAATTCTCGCGCTTGGTTCCAAATATATTTGTTATTTTCCGTAGCTTTTTACTTGACAGCTTATTGAGGAAAATTCTGCACATATATACATAAATTTTTCCATGGCAAATATCTTTTCTCGTGTATGAGATTTGAATGTAATGAATGGGGATTGTGCATGTCTATTTAGCAAAGAAGTTATTGCATTGGCATTGATCATCTCACCTGGTTGCAATTTATGATCAATCTAAAGGTTTTAATCATGAAATCTATTTGGTTAATTTGAATGCTTTAGTTACTATAAAATTTGCTATTTAAATTACGCTTTTTATATTAGAAATGATTACATTTCCACTAGGCGCAAACTATTTTGCCCATAAAAAATGTGATAATGACATATAAGCAGGTGACTCACAGTTATTTAATTGATTGCTTACGTGTCATTCTCACATTTATGGTAGACATATAAGTTTGTGATTATTTCTGCAATTTTATATTCATTTTCTTTTAATCTATTTTTTATTCTTCATTGGTGTTATATTAGGACTTTCAGACAATGTACTTGTTGAATTTTAAGGGCATTTTTTTCCAGAGATTTTCCACTAAACCAACTTTTCTCCTTCATATTAAATTCATTCATATCAACGAAGAGGAAAGTGATTGATCTCACCCCTACTATTAGAGGACATCAGCTATCATGTTAAGCCCACGATATATCCCTCGGATGTTTGTGGAGTAGGTGAGTGGGGTGAAGTCTTCAAACTCTCTAGACCATACTTCCCCGGTTGAGCTCGTTGCTAGTTTACTTTATTGTCAAATACTGCGTATTAGTATTGTTATTAGTACTGTTTATTATGCAATTCAAATGCATTTTTAAATAATATTTCTTATTTTATTAAAATGTATTGATTGATCGATATTAATTATTTTCATTGAACGATACTAGTTGTTTTCATTGAATAGTATTAGTTGTGCACATAAGTATACTCTACTTTATTTGATGGTTTGTAACTTATTACATAATTATTTAGTGAGCATCCTCATCCTCATGTAAAAAAGTGTAACCAAGAAGTTGGTCAAAATATAACAGTCAGGGTGTTGTATATCATTTGTTAGATAGATGATAACATTAATGATACCTACCTAGAGGTGGTCATTTGGTTTATTTGGTCGGTTCGGTCCAAAATTGAAAATAACCGAATTTATTTTAATTAGTATGGACCGAACTGAATTATTTCAATTCTGCCAATTTGGTTTATTCAGTCCGAATAATTTAAAAGTTAAAAAAAATCTATATTTTATCAAAATAAATATTATACATCATATTGTCATTAAATTTATTTCATACCAACAAATTAAAGAGATACAATATAAATTTAATCAATATTTAAATAAATACAACACAATTAAGTTTAATAAAGTTCACAATATTAATTTAATAAAATTCATCAAATTCAAAGTTTTACACGTATTAATTTAATAAAGTTCATCTCCATCCAATGTTTAACACAACATTAATTTATATCTATATACATATATATATAATATAATTAATATATTATTATTTTTAATTAAAATTTGGTCAATTTGGTTTTTCCGGTCTATTTGGTTCTGATGATCCAGAATCAGATCAAATCGAATAGATCGAATTTTTAAAAATTTAGGATCGAAAACCGAATGGACCGAATTTTATCAATTCGGTTCAATTTTTCGATTTTTTGTTTTGTTTTATGAACACTCCTACCTAGTTGGGATATGTTTGCTTCTCATTATAGCGGAAACACTTAATTTTCGAACACTCCACTGAATTCCATAGGTTTTCATACGTGGATTTCAAAATTTAGTATTATCATAATTGGTAACCCTAATCCTCTCATCATTTTCCTTTTCCTAGGATCAAATATTTTTATTATCATCCCCATTTTTTTATAACAATTATAATTTTTTAATAATGTTGATATGTTAATATTTTATTATATTAATGCTTTTTTAGAGAAATATTATTATATTATAATTGATTAGATGAGGTAATAATTGTTGGAGATAGTTTGCATATAAGTATAATTTTTTTCTATACATAAATATTTTTTTCTGCACAAAACCAATTTGTAACTAGTGTCAATTTTGTGAATCATTTTGTAATTTTCCCATCGTTATGTATTTGGATTAATTTTAGAGATTGTATATGTGTGTTATTTGTTTAATAATTATATGATTAGTATAATTATTATAATTAAATAGTTGTTTAGAAATTAAGTTTAGCATTTATTATATTATAAAATATTAATTAATTATAAAGCTAGATATATACATACTTACACAGCTATATAAGATGTACGTGCGTGTGTATATATCATGTGTAAATTAATTATAGTTTGCCTAATTATTCATTAATTGTGATTGTATATATGTGTCATGTGTATATTAGTTAAAAAAAATCATGGGGTTACCAGTTAGGTTACTTGATGTAGTAGGTAAAACAATCAAATAAAAAAATATTCACAGGACAAATTTAAAAATGTGTATTCCATGAGAATCGAAATCAAACGAAAGTTACGCGGACATACAAATTTTTTATCCCTTAATTTTATATTCGAATTTTAAAACATTTTTCTGGTTCTTATATTTTTTAACAAGGCCCAGGTTATATGCCCTCACAGGTGTTTATAGTACACACCTAAATATATTATCATGTGTAATAGTATATAAAATAATTAATATACCCCACATGACTTGAGAACCTAAACTGATGCACGCACCACATTCTTCATAAAAATTCGGAAGTTTTCGTCACAAAGAACTCCACATCGCAAACTCCACGTTTACCAAAAAATAGACAAAGTTCACATTATTCCCTCACTTTTCACCATATTTTTATAGAACTAAATTTTATTTTGAAATATCATTTTTAATGTTTTGTTGTTTATTTGTGATGATTATATATATATACGTAATAAGATTTGTTATATAATGATAATATGATTAGAAAATTGGTGTATATTTATTTTTCGCATAATTTGAAGAAAAAAAATTGTATGAAGAAATTAGACTCTTGCTGAAAATTTGATATATTTTCACAAAATACTGAAAATTAAACTATATTTCTAAAAAAAAATCCGAAAATTGAACTAAATTTAAAAAAAAAATCTGAAAAATGAATTAAATTTTGGCTAAAATTTCTGAAATCTACAATTATTTTCGAAAAAATTTAAAATCGTAGTATAAAAATATTTTTTTGAAACAAAATCAAATAATTCTTCCTCAAATCCTTTGTTATTTCTAGAGTCATGTGTTTGTTATAGAATAATGAAGGATTTGGGAAATGATTATTTTTTTTAGTTTGTTAGGTTTCGATTTTTTTCAGAAACAATTGTAGATTTTGGAAATTTTAGCCCAAATTTTGTTCGTTTTTAGAAAATTTTGAAATTTAGTCTAGTTTTTGGATTTTTTTTTCTAATTTAGTTTAGTTTTTTGAAATTTTCCGGAAAAATATATCAATTTTCAGCAAATTAGGGTCGAAATTCTTCATATGATTTTTTTTTTCAAATTACGCAAAAAATAAATATACACTATTTTTCTAATCATTTTATCATTATATAACAAATCTTTATTACATAAATCACAACTATATTCATATAACCATCACAAACAAACAACAAAATATTAAAAATAAAATTTAATTCTATAAAATATAGTGAAACAAGTGAGGGGGCGACAACAACTAACAATCATCATCATTGTCGTGTATAATTTGTCTATTTTTTTATAAACTTGGAGTTCATGATATGAAATTTTTTGTGGCAATTTTTTTTTCAATTTTAATGCTGTTGGTGGGTGCATCAATTTAGTTTCTCAAATTATAAGGGGATATAGTCATTTTATATATAATAAAATATTTAAGTATATGTACTATAAAAAAACTTGTGGGTGCATGTAGTCTTGGCCCTTAAACAAACACTTAGGCCCAAACATCTCTTAGGCAAGAAGTCCCTCTAATTTATGATTTAATGGGCTAAAATAATCGTATTTTTTGGTGGGCGTTGACCTCTCCTCAATTTAACTTTAAAAAAAATTAAGATGAGTACTTTGTGAAATTGATTAGTATATAAATTATTTTTAAATTTTTTAATAAAAAAAATTATAGTCAATAGAAATAACAATGAAAAAAAAGTTTTTTTTCCCCATAATTAGTCTAGTACTTACTTTTGATTCTAAAAAAAATCTTATTTTGATACCATAACTATTTGGATTATCCTGGTTGCGGTTGCGGTTGTGGTGTCGTTTGAATTACAGTTTTAAATAATTTCTCTTTTATGGTGGAGGAACTATTGTAATTAGTTATTTTATGAAGAAATAATCATATTTGAAGCCTAATATTCAATCGAAACCACAACCTTGGCCATTACTATTCCATAAATATAGGTAAGGCCACTTTCCTTTATCATTACCCTCCCTAATTGAAATAATAACTCAAATACCCATCCAAACAGTTGTACATATCAAATCCATCACAATCAGAATTAAATTTGTCTTTCACTCTCTCTCAGAAACCCCTCTCTCTCCTCTGAAAGTCTCTCAGACCCCCCCCCTCTCTCTCTCTCTAAATTCACTCTCTCATCTGACTGTGAAAGGTTGTAAACACGGCAACCGGCGGACTGAGAAGAAGACGCGGCTGGAGGACGTGGCTGTGAAAGGATGTACGACCAGAAGAAGACGCGGCTGGAGGGGCGCGTGCCGATGGGGAAACAGAGGAGTCACTGGAAGTGGGTGGTGCGGGAGCGGCGCCACAGCCACCGAGAGTCGCGGATCTCTGCGGCGGTAGAGAGGAGGTTCCCGACGAATATGGTGGCGGAGATGAGAGCCATAAACAAGGAAGGGCCCGATGGGGATTGGGCGGCGCTTTCGGAAGACGAGTAGGGAGAGGCCGTGGAGGACGACGGCGGAGGCGATGTAGAGGGCGATTGAGGTAAAGGAAAAATCTGATTTGTGCTTTTTATTTTTGTATTTTTTTTTTGAGATGACAAGTGCTTTTTGGGGAAGAAGATGAATAGAGCATTTTCTGAGAAGTTTTGTGGATGGAATCTGATTTAATGTTTTTTTAACTGAAAATTATTCAAGTTTTGCTTTTTACATTGTTAAATTTGTCGATAGTTGAGAAAATTTCAGCTGAGGTTTGTGAATTTCATCAATCTAATATTGTTTTTTTTTTTTTGAAAAAAAAATGAAGGGTTTCTTAAATGAACAATTTTTACAACTCCAGTAGGTTCAGTTTGAGAGCAACCCAGAATTTGTGTGTGAAGTTGTTTCACTTTTCTTTTGCAGATTCTGAGAAACTTCTGAATAATTTGGAGTAGAGTAATTGAAAAGTATTTTGAGTTAGCTATGCAATTTCTGATTTTTTTTCTCAGGACTCGTAAGCTCAGGGATTCACAAGCGGACCCAGTCTTAAGCCCTTCTAAGTTTCGAAGAACTGCTCAATCAATCTCTATTACTGAGATTATATTCTGTGTGTATTAGTAACTTGTTTCTTCCAAATTATTTGCAACTTTTTTATTTTATGAATATAATTCAATAATTGGTTCTAACTTCTAATGATAAAGATTATAATGGGAAGGAGAATATAAGATGAGATGAAAGGAATAATGTAAATTTGTGTTGCCGGAAAATTACGAGTGAATGTAAGTTTTTATCATCGTTTGTCGTTGGAAAAATATGTAATTGTGTGTTGTCGGAAAAGAGACGCAATAATACAATAATCAATACTATAATACATTATGAATAATTGTGGTACAGAAGCAATATTACACTAATTTGTTCAATGGTACATACGCACAATCAATGGTACACATCGCCGGAAATATTATCGACAAGTATCGCTCATAAACCAAGGTAATAATGTGATGTGATGGGTACAGTACACGATGTGACATCAATCGCACCTTTTGTCAGTGCAATAATTACTCAAACAGTATCTGAGGTACAATTAAATGAATTATAGTACATTTGTTCAGTCACAAGTATACAAATAATCTCAATAATACACAAAAATATTTTTTGGCCTTGGTTGTTTTAATTAAAAGTAGGTGGCCTTATATGTGTTTTTGGTATACAATTTGGCCCTAGAAGTAAGTTTCCCTTTTATGAAACTATTGTAATTAATTATAATTTAAAAATGGATTAGTCTTGTATGCACCAGTTACATGGTGCAACTCAAGTTTATTTTTGAAAAGTTAAACAGTTTATAACTGAAAAGTTAAATAATTTATTACTAAAAAGTTAAACTATGAAAGATACACTTTTCAGTAATAAACTGTTTAACTTTTTGTTTAACTTTTTAAAAATGAACTAGAGTTGCACCGTGTAATTGGTGTACAGGAGACTTATTCTTTAAAAATTATTATATCATGAATAATTGAAGAATAATATAAAATAAAATTATAGGAAAACAAAGCTAAATAAAATCAAATAAAATTTGAAAAAGAAAGTTAACGAGCTATCAAGAGTTTTTTTTTTTTTTTTTCATTTCCGGCTTTCACGTATTGGACACACGGTTTTAAAGCAATGAATGACGGCTGAATCGGGATTAATAGAGACAGACGTGGGGCCCAATTTGCTATAATTTATACTCCCTCCCTCCGTCCCCGAAAAGAATTCACACTTTCTATATTTAAACGTTTCAATTCTTTTTCTACACATGAAAAGAATTTTTTTACACTTATAAAAATTAATAAAATATTTTTTTATTTTCTTATTTAATTTTATACTATTTTTTTTTTGTTCGTATACCCAAAATTATTATGAAAATAATTTTGAAACAGGGGTGACCTATTTCCCATTTCAATTGATCAAATGAGGCCCATGGGTTGAACATTTCATCTTTGCCTTTATTTTAATTGAAAATAGACCTGGTTATTGTCACTTGCCAAAATAGTAAAAACACTACTTTTTACTTCCTCTGTTCCAGGGGTATTTGCACCCCTGGAATGACACACGGTTTAAAGAAAATATATTGTTTAAATAAAGTAGTGGTGTATGGGTAAATGTGTGGAAAATTTTGTAGGTGTGCACGCAAATCGATGTTTCCCTTCTAAGTAGTGTGCAAATTGGTTTGGGACAACCCAAAATGGAAAGTGTGCAAATTGGTCTGGGACGGAGGGAATAATATATTTAAAAATATTTTTTGAAAATTTTATAAAAAATTTTATAATCTTTTTTGAATAAGTTTTTAATTTTTACTATGTTCGAAATTTTTTTTTTGAAAAGAATTACCGAACAGAGAATAATACATTCATTCGGATACTGTATTACCTTCAAAATATAATATTTTTAATCCAAGACCCAATTCATGTTCTCCTATAATTTTGCCTCCTTTTCACGTTTATTCTTTCTTCTTCTTTTTTTCAATCAACCACAACAATACATTGGCACGTGTTTTGCAAATTCTCATTTTACCTAAAAACATAATAAAACACGGTTTTATTTTTTTTCATATCAGTATAATTGATCAACTTATGTTTGGTTCGTAAGATAAAAGTATCTATTCGTTAAAAACATGCATATTTTTTTACAGATAAATACTTTTATCTTACGAACCAAACATTAGTAAAAATAAATTCATGAAATCTTATTAAATTAATTAAATAAAATATATAAATTTTAAATAATTTTCACTCAATAAAGGATGGGCAAGGTAGAAGTTAAACTGAAAAATATAAAAGAGGAGGTGCTAGTGGTTATAAAAGGGAAATGATCGAATGGAGATCTTGACTGTAGAAATCTAAAAATTATGAGTGAAAAATTAATATTGAGAATTGCAGGAGTAATCATTTTAAAAAATAAAATTAGAGATTTTGTATTAGGTAAGACAAATGTAATTTTGTAATAATTTTTTTTTTTTAAATGAAATTAAATTTACAGTCAGCTCTATGAATTTCAATCCAGCATTTGCAATTGTGCAACTTGTGACAAAAAAGATTGACAATATTATTTTCATTACCGGAAAAAATGGGAACAAATTTAGACTATTCAATAAGTTTTGGGGCCTAAATTTTTTTAAAATGAGCAATCAATAAATTCTTGGACTAAAACAAAAATGTTGGTTTTTCATGATAAAAAATGGACACAAAACAAGTCATAAGATCAATATTTTTTTCTAATATCAATTAATACTCTTCAAATTTTATTATTAGAAAAAAATAATATTTTATTAAAATCATGTTGAAGGTAAGAAAATTAACCATTAATACATAATTCAATAGTTACACTTTTTAACAAAAAAGGACAATTAAAATAAATAAATTAAAATGATATATTTACATTTCAAAATGGTGATAAGTGAAAATTTAGGGAGTGGTTGGTTGGAAATTTAGAGGGGAAAGTATAACAATGAAATGAAATGAAAAAAAGGGTATTTGTTAAAGTATTAGGTGAGGAATTGCGAGACCAAAAATGAATTTTATTTCTTTCTTCAATCATATCTATGTCACAATATTTTTTATTTCTTAGTGTGATTTCTATATTCGTTTGAATATAAAAAAAATATCTCAAACAGTAATTAATAATATTCTAATAATAATTAATACTATCATAAATATTAATACTTAAATTGTAAAAACACATATTTTAATGGTACTGTTCATTTTTTAAAAATTAAGATTAAACTCAAAGAATATACCATAAGATATATATAAGAGTTTGTGCTATTCTAACCAAGCCACCCCTTTAAATTATTACTCCCTGTATCCCCCTTTAAACTTCTAATTTCTTTTGGTTTTTTTATTTAAAGAAAATATATTTATCTATAATTATTATATATTGAATCACATATTGATTTTTTATAAAATAATAAAATTATAAAAATGTAATGGAAAGTTGTGAAAGAATAAATGATACTCACTTTGTTTCAAAATAATTTTTATACTTTTCTTATGCAAATGTCCCACTCTTTTTTTCACAAAAAAAAAAAGAAAGAAAAAAAAAGAAAATATATCACTTTTTATATTTTATTATTTAACTTCAAATTCAAATTCATATATATATATATTTAATATGTGTGCAAGTAAACTTATGAAAAAATCTTGAAACAGAGGTAGTAGTTGTTTAAAAGGATATTTGTTTATTAATATATGAAGTGTTGAGTTTACTTTTTATGAAATGAGAAATTTATTGTGGAACAATAAAATAAAAAAAGAGAGTACTTGTGATGGGATGCACGGGGTAATTCAAAATAATCAAATCAATTGATTAGAATGTAAAAGATATTCTCTCCATCCTATATAATTTTGGACATTTTTTTTATTTGGACGTTCTACAGAAATTTACATACTATTAAAAAAGAAAATATTAATTTACGTGCACACTCAGAAACCTTTATATATATTTACTCACATGTCATTACTTTTTATATAAAACATATATTTTTTAAATGTATCATTGCATAGAGTGTAAATTTCTACGGAACCGATTGAGCAAGTAATAAACTCTCTCCTGTTGTTACTATCTCTCGGCTAGAATGGATCCTCTGATGGGCAGTGAAACCAGCAAATGATGCTGAGTACTAAAACTATGACGTATAGTTAAAATATTTTCTCTTTGTATTACAAACACTAATACAGATTTACACTTAAAGAGCTCTTATTAAAGCTCTCTAAATGTAAATGTGTATTAGTAAAAACAAGGTAAAAAGTAAACAGAACAAAAAATCATGACTTAGATCACTTTTTTTTTAAAATTCAAAAAATCATGACTTGTTTCTTATTTTGTATATAAAATCTATTTATACATTTTAAAATGATTTTTTGCTCTATTTATTATTTGTCGTGTTTTGTAATACAAATATTAAGTTAAAAAGGGAAAAATATTTTTGGAGATGTTTGGTTAGATACTTTAAAAAATAAATAATAGTAATTAAAATCATAGTATATTTTTAGAATAACTCTATCATAATTTTAATTCCAAAAAATTAAATAATTCATCTATTTCAACTATTTAAAAACTATAACTCTCGTTATATCAATTTCCATTCCTTACCGTGATGACGCCCTTGAGTATACGTTACCGTAAGTGCCCAGCAGAGAGGACCCATATCAGAAGTAGAATTTTGAAAATAAAGGCGTGAAATTTGAAGGGATAATATCAAGAGAACCGTTGACTTTAGTTATCTGATGCCAGTTTGCCATTACAATAACACAGATACAAAGCTCTGGCATATCTTGTCAAATAATCATTACATATATATTAAAAGGCATAAAAAATAATACTACTTCCCTAGTCCAGGGCCTTTGTTCAAAAAAATCCAGACATGCGGATTAAGAAAAAAATAGAGTAAGTGTGAAGTTAATTAATAAAATATAAAAAGTATACTTTATTGATTTTTGTGAGTGTAAATTTTTTTTTTTTTAAGGTATAAAGAAAGAGTTGGAACGTCCCGAAATAGAAAAACAGGAAGAAAGAGTTGGGACGGAGGGAGTATATATATATATATATATATATATATATATATATATGAAATAAACAAATTGAATGAAACATTTGCTACAAAATCTAAGAATAGTATGAAGAAAGAATATAATTTTCATGCCAAACCAGACATTGAAACAATCAAGCAAGGTTAACAGTTTGGTTACTAATTAATTAATTGCTGATCAGAAGTTAGATTCCAAATCACTACTTTAATTACTTATTTATTCCCATATATATTTGTGTTATTCTTGACTTGGTGACTATTTCTCAATTACTAAAAATTTATTTGGGAGCAGTGTGATGTGACAACATATTTTGTCTCTTTGTCTACCTATCAAAACACCGAGAATATTGCTACTATGTTTTCTCTGTTGATACTTTAAATAATTAATTTCATTATTTCTTAAGGTATAATTTAATTATAAGATTATTACCATAAATTATTCAATGAACAAGATAAATTAGTCAAGATTATAATCTAGAGATTGTTATTTGTGAGTTAAATATTATGTCTGGATTGATGAATTAAGATAATTAATAATAATGTAAGATAATTTAATTTTTAAACGTTTGGATTGCAAGATTAATTAATAATAAAAAACTATACAATTGACAATTTTATCTTCTATATCATAAACAAAAATGAAGTGAATTATAATTATTTTATCAATATAAGAGAAGTATTAGTAAAGATAAATACAATAGATTATTATTATACCTCTCCCCTAATATAATATTATTTATCATTCATAAGATAACTTGAATTTTAATCTTGGACTTTTTATTAATCTTGGACTTTTGTCTATTAAACTTCAAATTAGATAAGATAATTTAGTTTATCTTAACTTATGTAACCAACCAAATGAGACATGTGTATATATATATATATATACATTTTTGTCCTAAAAATTTAGTTGACTTTGGTTTTCGTTCTCTTAAGTTTTGAAATTTTATTTTCGTCCTTTAATTTACCAAAAATTATGATTTCCGTCCTCTTAAATTTTGAATTTTTGTTTTCGTCCTTCATATTACAAAAAATTATGGTTTTCATCCTCCAACCGCCTATAACCAGTCACACAACCGGCAATACGCACGTAGAACAAATTTTTTTATTTTTTAAGTGAAATACTGATGTGGAGGTATTTAGAGGGAATTAGGTCTTGATGATAAAATACTGGATTAACCGTAAATTCTCTCTCAAATCAAAACCTTAGTCGATCAAATCTAGGCATGGGGGCTTGAGAGAATTAGGAAAAAAAAGGAACAAAGATTCCCAAATCAAAACATCCAAAAGCCTAAATTTCTTTTGAGCGCATACTCACTGTACGGAAAGGAAGAGGGATGTCTTTAAGAAATTCGAATGAATCAACGAGTTTCGAGCGCAATATTAAATGTCATTGTGGTTTCATTGCACGGTTTGTACATCATATTCAAAAATGAATTCGGAGAGAAGATTCTAGGGATGTAAGTTTTGAACGGTATCTGGGAGGAAATTTAAGGTTAAAAATGTATTTTGTCAAGACCTAATTTCCTCCAAATACCCCACGTTAGTATTTTGTTTAAAAAAAAAGAAAAAATGAATCCACATGTATATTACCGGTTGTATAACTGGTTATAGGCCGTTGGAGGACGAAAACCATAATTTTTTGTAAGTTAAAGGACGAAGACAAAAATTCAAAACTTAAGAGAACGAAAACCATAATTTTTGGTAAGTTAAAGGACGAAAACAAAAATTCAAAACTTGAGAGGACGAAAATCAAAATTAACAAAACTTAATTATAGGACAAAAATGTATATTTTCCCATATTTTTTTGTTGCTCTCCTCTTCTACGTAAGGGTAGGTTTTTTTCGTTTCAAACTAAAATGCACAATTATCATATTGTTTGAAAGAATTTGCACTTGCTCAAACTGACATTAGTTTTACCCTTAAAATTTGTATTTACTTAGCATAATGTAAATTTGTTAATTTGTGTGTTCAAAAGTTGGTGCAACTTTAATTAAAGAGGAGAGAGTATTAAAATAAAATTTATTAAAAATCTTCTCGTATGGTTTTCTCGTTTTGGGAGTTAAGATTGAGGTGGTGCTAGCTCTAGTAATATAAATTAGGCATTATTGAGAGAGATAAAACTAGTCTCTATTGTTTTAAGCATTAGGAGGATGATTAAATAAAGCATAATGGAAGAAGAAATCAAAGTTATATTGTTGTTTTGGTGAGTTGGGAAGGACTATTTCAAAATGATTTAAAAAATTAGCGAGCATTTTATAGACGATCGCTATTTTCGATCGCAAAACTCCGATATTTTTGTAGTACATATTATATGATAATTTGGCTTGAACTCTGTGTGTAAATTATTTCCCTTATGTATGAGTTGAAGTACATATGCAGCATGCTTTTTTTTTTTTTTCACACATTCAATAATATTATATACTACTATATATATATATATTAAAAATGCATTATTATGAAATGTGACTTCATCATTATTCATATATATATAAGCCTACTATACATTGCAAAGTTATTTTGTTTCTTGGAAGTAACAAATGAAAATTCAAATTTGTGGTGTGCATTAATGACGTATGACGTGTCCAAATCTCTGCAAGAAAGTATCAATGTTGATGACGTAGTTAATAGGGTGTGGAATCAAGATTAGGATCTAAAATTGGTGTTGATTACTTCCAAATTGATACAAGATGCCATAAATCCACAAAAGAGACAAACGGATCCCCCAAATCTCCATACTAATTAACAGGCACAATTGGTTAAATAGACAAAATAATTAACTCAGATTATATAAGATTATAATCTAAAGATTGTTATTTGTGAGTTAAATATTATATTTAGATTGATGAATTAAGATAACTAGTAATGTAAGATAATTTCATTTTGAATGTTTGGATTGTAAAATTAATAATAAAAAATATATAATTGATAATTTTGCACTCTATATCATAATAAAAATAAAGTGAATTATGGTTCTCCTTTCCAATATAAGAAGAGTATTTTAGTAAAGATAAATACAATGTATTATTATCATACCTCTCTTTAAGATAATATTGTCATCCATTAATAATATAATTAAATTTTAGTTTTGAGCTTTTTATTAATCTTGAGCTTTTGTCCATTAAACCAAACATAAAATTAGATAAGATAATTTAATTTATTTAGCTTATCTAACGAACCAAACGAGGCCTAAGACTACCACATTATCCAAACTTAATCTTTCATTCTACTGATAATTTAGTATAGTAAGTTAATACTCCATCTGTTTCAATATATTAATCATTTTTTATATTTTATACTCCATTCGTCTTACTATATGTTGCTCATTTTGTCATTTTCATCTATTTCACTATATGTTTCCCATCTGCTTTATTTTTTATTTTTTATCTTTATTAGAAACTAATATTCGCCTTTTTATTATTATCTTCACTATTTTTTACACTATTCTCATTAATTACTTTATCACTTTTTTCATCACATAATTTATACTTTTTTATTTTTATCTTAATTCGTGTCGTCAAAAGCAATGAGCAATATATAACGCGGAATGGATGGAGTATTAAATTAAAGAATATAATATACACTGAATTTTATCCTTTTTAATAAATTAATGATACACACAATTAAAGAGGGAGTGAAAAATATAATTTTCAAGTAAAATATGTTAATTTCGTGGATGCATAAGTATTATATTTTATAATTGAAAGGAGAAAGTTCAATGAGAATATATTTTATATTTTGTCCTAATGAAGATTAATTCTCATGCATACTCAAACTAATTAAATATATATATTAAAAAAAAACATTACTTTGCTACCTTTTAGATAAAAGTAGAGCAAAGTGGGACGTTGAGGCATTATTACATTGATTTAGTTGTAATTATATTAGTATGATTTCATGTACTTTATTTGATTGTAATAGCGAAGTGGAGAAATTCGGACGTTGAGCTTTCATATTCAGGTCACATCATGATTGTGAGTAGTATTGTCTTTATATGTTTTGTTTTGGTTGCTTCTTTAATTCAGATTAATTGAACTTGTCATCTAAATTATGTGATGTATTATTCGAAAGTATGACTCTACACTTAAAATCTTGGTTGTAAGTGAGAGGATTGTTCAAATTTATAAACCCACTAAGATCACACTCACTATCGATGTGTGATATCTTAATACCCTCCTCATGTAAGAGGTTCATCAGGCTCGACACGTGGTTCCACAGGTGAATCCACACATTGAGTAGATAGGTGGCTGTGATATCATGTACAAAAGTCTAACTCTACACTTTAAACCCAGGTTGTAAATGAGATGATTGTCCAGGCTTATAAGTCAACTCAAAACCACACTCACTACCGATGTGAGATATCTTAATATATACGTAGATTAGTTACTGTTTACCTATTATTTAATATTTCATACAGAAAATTTAAAAAATATATTTATATCGTATTGTTTTTAATCATATAATTTTTACGGTGAGTTTATTCACAAACTAATATAAATTAGCATTCTTTTATTTTAAATTGTTAAAATATCATTTTAATTTCACCATTAAATCGTCCCCTACAAAATTTACTCCACTTAAGTGTCTTTGGGTCTAAGGGGTGATTATAATTTATTTACTAACCCTAATTAATCAGTGTGTAACTTCTGATGTGTAAGTGTATTGCAGATAATAGATTCAAATATTCAGTCAGTCTGTAATTCAATGAGAACTTGAGAAGTACAATTAAATCTAAGAGTTAATATTAAATTGCAATTAATTAGTACTATTAATTTATAATATGTATAATTTTATTATATCAAATTGCATCATAAATTTTTGACATTTTGCATCATATATTATATTATTATAGTAAAAAATGATAATTTATTCATTTTATATTTATTAATTTACTTTTAAAAATGGAGCGATACAATGTAATTATAACATGTGCAGTACACTAATTCTAGTGCAAAGTACAACTATTTAAAATAATTATAACATGTGCAGTACACTAATTCCAGTGCAAATTAAGTACAATTATTTAAAATTATATTATACGTTGGATTAAAAATAGATCTACTATGTCAGAAAAGGTGAAACTTTCCCGATCATAGAAAAATCCTAGAATATTTATTTTAGAGGGAACACCTTTATTATTAATAATATTACATATATAAATCTAAATTAAAAAAATATTTTACATATATAATGTAAAAACAAATAAATTAAAAGGAAACGATAACCCATGCCCACTTAATTGCATCTTGGCTGAGTTTCTTCTTGTAGGTAGCTAGTATTTTAATTTTAAGTGATAATCTATTTAGAACTCATATAATATATTTTTTTTCAGGTAAAATATCAAATTTTCAGAATGCTTCTTGCCTGAGTATTGTCAACTAGGTTTTATTGGGTTAGCTCGCTTTGTCATATTTAATAGGAAGATTGAGTCAAATTTTTATTAGCTTATTGGAATTGGACCTAAATGGGTTGAGTTGGCTGGATTGGCGCCGGTTACGTCAGGTTTTGGCGGGCTGTAGCACATTTTTTTTTTCTTACTTCTCTATTCACCAAATTATTTTTAACTTTTTTTATTTATTCGCAAAATTTTTTCTCATTTTTTTACTTAGAAATGATTTACATTCACAAATAAAAATTTGGATCCTACAGTATTTTAATTTTTTTCTTACTTTCTCTATCATTTCAATATAATATCAGTTTTAGTTAAATCTTATGTCAATATAATATCACAGTTGACACGAAATTTAATAAAAAATAATATTATATTAAAATAATAAATAAAATAAAGAAAAAATGAGAGTATTATGGGGTCCAAATTTTTATTGTGAGTATGAGTTTTAAATAAATGAATTTAATGTATCAAGACTTTTAAATTATATCATTTTTAAATTTAAATAAACTTTAAAAAATAAAGATGGCTAACTCCTTGAACCCGTGACCTATTAATAAATGCATCTGAATGAAAATTCCGCCAAATTTTTGAACCGTCGGAACATAAATGGGTCTGGCTAAAAATTTACACTCTGAACCGTCCCACCCAATGGCCCACACCCTATTGTCAAGATGAATGAATTACTAATCCAACAACAATCAACATATTTTTTGGTGGCCTTTTTTCCTTAATGATTTAATATTTCAATAATGGTAATAGGACCTATATATATATGTGGAATCATCATTTCATGGTATGATAACGCAAATGCCATAAATTTCTGCTGTAATGACTCTATAACAAGAATTGGATAATTTATGTATTTTCCATAAATTTCAATGGACCCACATCCCTTTCTAACGTGAATGGACCCTTTTTTCCATTTCCAACTTTAGAATGCCCCTTTCCTTCCCTAGTATACTTGTATCATATGCGCATGCTATTGCTTTGGTTTTGGCAATTATGTTTTTCCTATTTTTCTTCATGGCTTAATTCACTTCGGATTTTTTTTTTTACTTACATAGTCAAAAAGAATATTAAAGGCTCTGAACTTGGCACATTTATTTATATAAAAAAAATTCAGAATATATTATCAAAATAATAAAAATAGAGTATATTTATCGACATAAAATTAATACCGTATCATTGACTAGCGACGTGGACTCACATAAAATGTCATTACTCATATAAAATCAACATTAAGTTTTCTTTTCTCCAAAGGTGTGTGCTAGTCGACACTTACACAATCGACTAGAGGAAACATGAGTGTATTATTTAACAAAATACATGCGACGAAGAAGCAAAAAAAAATAAAAGGAAAAAATCCTTGGAGAAAAATCGATTTCAATTAAGAAAATCCCATGAGTATATACTCAGCAAACATTTTTTTTTCCTCAAAATAAAATCATTTATTTTATCAATAAACTTATATTCATAACCAAATATATACATATAATGTAATACTTCAATGCAGAAAAATCGAAATAAAATTTTACTACATTAAACTATTCAAATGCTTGAATATTGAAAAAGAATGGGAGGAATAAACGGGAGTCATTATGAAATAATATTAAATGAAAGGGTAGCAATCTGCAAAATGTTAATTGCGTCTGTAATCCCTGGACTGGACCAACTTTTGCTCCTCTGCGGATATGACCCTTACTTTGAGGTCCTTTACCAACCCCGCTTAATTACAAAACAGTCCCACCAATCTGACTCATCCATTAACCAACCACAGGATCTTCCCAAGGGCACCCACGACATTTCCCAAGGCCAAATCACACGTATATTACTTCGTCTATTTTGTTTTGAAGGTGGTTATTTAAACTTATTTTTAAACGCTCTAACATCTTATAAGTTTTTTAAGGATTTATAAAATGTTAATTTTAACTAATTTATATGTTGTTGAAATATTATGCTAAGTGTATGGATAATTTATCATAATTTTTTTTTTAAAATTAATTTTTATTAAATATGAATATTTTATTATTTTTAAAGTTGGATTAGGGATTATGAATTAGTGGCATGATTCTGGGTGAGGAGAGTAGTTGAGTGGGAGGAGAGGTGATGAAAAAAAATAAGTTAAGATATCATAATTTATTTTTACAGCTTATAACATGTAATAAATTTATTTTAAAATTTTATATATTATCAGACATTATTATTTACCAAACATTTTTAAATATCTTAGAGGATATTTTAAAATTTTATAAATTCTACCAAGCACCCTTGCTTAAGTGCAACCGGTTCATACATACATATCCTTGTTATTAAGGATCAAATAATCGTCCTATTCCTTTTTTTTTATTCTTTCCTTTTTAAAATATTTTTAAAAAAATATTATTGATAAAATAATCGATGTGTGCGCTTAAAAAAGTAATTAATCAAGTTCGGATTGATGTGTCCAGAAGAATTGATCGAACACGAAGAAAGAACCATATCGAAGAATGCTCTGGCGAGTCACCAGTTATTGAGCTGGTGACGAGTCAGCAGCTTATAGTGAAGCAGGTAGCTGTTCAGCAGCTTCTAGTGAAGCAGACTGCTGGCCAACAGCTTTTGATGAAGCAGGCGGGTGACAATCCAATCGCTTGTATTTCCTTTATAATGTAACCGAATTCATTCGAACGAGAGATACAAAATTTATCCCATAACGAAAAGCTGTTTAAACGACGTGCTTATATATACGACCTACCTGCTTACATATAAAATCTTGCATGTATATCTATTTCAGCTTATTATTGGTGTAATTGACATGATTACAGCCACATAATCGTGCTTACGAAAATTTTAAAAGACAAAAAATGTTCTTCAAAAAATTAAAGTATTAAGGTTTGACGTCATACAATACACTTAGGCCTCATTTGGTTCGTTAGATAAGTTAAGATAAATTAAATTATCTTATATAATTTGATATTTGGTTTAATGGACAAAAGCCCAAGATTAATAAAAAGTCTAAAACTAAAATTCAATTATCTTATAAATGAAACTAATATTATCTTAGGGAAGATGTATGATATTGATAATAATACATTGTGTTTATCTTTACTAAAATATTTCTCTTATATTGGAAAGAAGAACCATAATTCACTTTATTTTTATTCATGATATAGAGAACAAAATTGTCAATTGTATATATTTTTATTATTAATCTTACAATCCAAACATTCAAAATAAAATCATCTTACATTACTAACTATCTTAATCCATCAATCCAAATATATTATTTAACTCACAAATAACAATCTGTAGATTATAATCTTGCCTAATCTATCTTGAGTTATTTATCTTGTCCATTTAACTAAATGAGCCCTTAGAGTATATTTGTTTTGGGACTCAATCCACACCTAAAAATACTTATTATACATATATAACAATGATAATATGCCTATTATATCTATTATAATACCTATAATATCATCATTATCATATCTTGATTTGGCATAAATAACATCCTATACTACCAAATTTTCAAAATAAACACATATTTTTATTATTCATCAAAATTTTCAGATCCTAAAATTTCAAAATCATAACTTGATACTAACACCTATATCTCAAAATAAACATACCATTTTATTCGTTCACTGTGACTAAATTGGTTAAATGCACGACTGATTCTATATGAAAATATCTATTTTGCCTAATTCCTCATTTAAAATATCTTTTTTTTTCCTATACAAAAATGTTATTTGGTCCCAAATTGAAGGGATGTTTGGTATAGTTGTAAGAAATGAAAAGAGTACAAGAATGAAAATAGCATGAAATTAAAGTTATAGTTCTTATATAACTGAATTATGACATAATACAATCATTCCAAACACATACACTATCGCTTTGATTACCATTAATCAATTTCAAAAGTGTACGACCAAACACCCAATCTCTTTTATTCCATTATTTCTCCACAGTCGTCTTTTATGTAATTCTCATCATCTTCTTTGACACCTTTTAGCCACTTTCTACTCCGTAGCTCAGCACCACCCACATTGGTTGGAATTTTGGTGTTCGCCGCGGCGGAGGTATCAACTAACCTACGGCTTCCTGCCGGATAACCAGCTGATGGACGTGGCACGCGCGTTCGAGCGGTGTCGCAGGTGACTCCATATTGGGTTTAATTGTGGGAAAAGAATCACATAAATAATACTCCCTCCGTCCACGATAAATGGTACACGTTGCCTTAAATGGCCGTCCACAATAAATGATCTATTTACCTAAAATGAAAAATTTATAATCATTATTTTTATTTTTTATACACATATACTCACTTTTACACATCATATCAAATACTTTTTTAATAATTAAATATTTTTTTATACTAATACACTCACTTTTACACATCAACATCAACTTTTCTTAATAACCGTGAATTGTCAAGGTAGTCCAATTTTTGTGGACGGAGGGAGTAGGAAATTAACCAATGCACGTGCGTCGAACTTCCCTCACGTGACATCTTGGAGCAATTTTCGGATGTGTCTTATTTAGCTTCCAGCCCTTTTCTGTATAAAATCACAAACACATACAGAAGCTACCTCTAGCATTAATATTAGCCACCATCTTTGTTTTCTGTGAGTGTACGGAAGCCCTAATGCGCTGTTGATACACAGGTCATAAAAGCCTGCCTTCCTTCAACCAATTTCAAGGCTTCATTTAATATCATCTTGAGCCTTTGTCTCACTCTTAATTCTGACTTTCTATCTGATTCTTCCACAGAGAAATTCATTTTTTTAATTATATATTGCAATTGTTGTATGAAGTTTCTCTCGCAAAATGTTAGTCGACGATTCCTGTAGAAATTCAGAGGAGTTGAGTTCAATGAGCAGCGACGCCACTCTGAGCCATTGCACCAGCTTTAGCCGGTTGTCATTCGAGCTGCCGCTGAGCTCACCGGAGCAGCAGGCGGCGCTGAAGCCGCACCGCTCGTCGGAGTCTTCATTTCAGGCTATCCGCCTGAAAACTAACCTGACTTTCCGTGACTTCACCTTCGTGCGGCAGATCGGCAGCGGTGATATCGGCAGAGTTTACCTCTGCCGCCTCCGGGGAGCGGCGGAGGAAGGGCGGCTCTACGCGATGAAAGTGGTGGACAACGATGTGTTGGCTTTGAAGAAGAAGACTCAGAGGGCGGAAACCGAGAGGAAAATCATGCGCCTATTGGACCACCCGTTTTTGCCTACTCTCTTTGCAGAATTTGAGGCTTCTCATTTCTCTTGCGTTGTTATGGAGTACTGTTCTGGCGGCGATCTGCATTCCCTCAGGCATAAACAACCGCAAAAACGCTTCTCTCTCTCTTCTGCGAGGTACTTAATTTTAATTTTCGCAGACTCATTGTAATTATTTTGTTGTTCGATTAATTATATGTGTAAAATGGAAGTTTGTCTCTCTCCTTCATAAAAACTTGTTACAAGAAGGCATTGAGCAAGTTCTTTGCCAAAAATCAAATTTCAGCCGCAAATTTTCATTATCACAACTTTTTTTCCTTATCCGTTTTTCTTGTTTTTAGCAAAACAGCTTATTTGTGATGCGAAATTTTGATCAAATCGGGGTCTTTCTCTATATCTTCTCCTGCACGCCATCAGAATACTTTTATTTGTGTTTCTCAAAATTTTCCTATTTACCAAAATACTGGATTCATTATTCTAACTGGTGGTTGAAATATTTGTAGGTTTTATGCTGCAGAGGTTTTGGTAGCATTAGAGTACCTCCACATGTTGGGAATTATATACAGAGATTTGAAACCCGAAAACGTCTTGGTTAGATCCGACGGCCATATTATGCTGACGGATTTTGATCTTTCTCTCTGCTCAGACGCAATTCCAGCCGTTGAATCTCCCAATTTCTCACCGGAATCTCTATCATCACTGCGGCCAGCGCGACGCCTTAAACTCACCCCATTCTCATGCATCCCCAACCGACTTTTCCGGTCTAAGAAAATCCAAACGTTTGCTGAGAACCGGATGTTCATTGCTGAACCGGTTTCGGCCCGGTCATGTTCCTTCGTTGGGACCCACGAGTACGTGGCCCCTGAGGTGGCGTCTGGCCGGGCCCACGGGAACGCCGTGGATTGGTGGGCTTTTGGAATCTTTATTTACGAGATGATTTATGGACGGACCCCATTTGCTGGCGTAAACAACGAAACTACGCTGCGTAGCATTGCAAAAAAGCCCCTCATGTTTCCCTCTGACGCGCCGTGCAGCGCGAGCGAGATGCACGCGCGGAACCTGATTTCGGGGCTACTGAACAAGGACCCGAATAGAAGGTTCGGGTCAAAGCGCGGGGCGGCAGATGTGAAGACCCACCCGTTTTTCCAGGGCTTGAACTTCGCGCTGATAAGGACCGTGACACCGCCGTCTGTGGCGGGAATCAGGAGACAGAAGACGGTGGCGTCGCGTCACGAAACGGCGCCGTTCAGTGAGTTCTGATGGGTGACTTACCGGCCCCGCAGATTTTGGCAGTTGTACTAAGTTTTAGGTGGGAAAGGAGAAAAAAATAATTAGAAAAATTATGTATATAGATGACGTAAATTATGCGGCGATATTATAAGTGGTTCCACATTATTATTGTTATGACAGTTGAATTATGAGGAGGATGATACTATTTTATTGATAATAATAATGGTGATAGTTGGGATGATACTGAGAATTTGCTATTATTATAAAGAGTTTATATTATAATTTTACATTTGATATGTACTAATTGTTATATAATCATCCGCATCAAATTAATTTCTTGAGTTAATAAGACAAAACGGATAATTAATTTGTTTATTTAGCTTATAAGGTGTGTAATTTAATATTTTATTTGGTGAACAATATGATAGTAATATATTTGTTCTCTAAAGTCCACATCAAGCACGAATTCTTATTATTATACACGATTTCCTGAAACAATTCGTTGACAGTAAAAGTTTTAAAAAACTCAAGTCCAACTGTCCAAACTTTTTTTCTTTTCCAGTCTCAAATATTTTTTAATCTTTTACATAATACTACTATTGAATGCGTTCATTATATGCACCAATTGCAATTATTATTAGATAAAAAAGAAATATTTTTTGTAGTGGAGAATCTCCTCCACTGAACTTGTTTGGAGAATCCGCAGCAGAACATAAACATGGAATATTATTAACTCGGAGATTAATTAATGTGAAGACTGAATAGAATAATTAATTTTTTTAATTAATAATAAAATACTTTTGGGGATTATTATTAATTTCTTTTTAAAAACGGTGCTTGCCCATCAATCTAAATTTCTGATACAATTGAAAACGCAGTTAAAATATATTTATTGAATTTAGTTTCACCGAAGTAGGGGGTGTAGGGAATTCATTTGCTGAAAAAGTGCAAAAAGAAATTGCAGAAAATTAATTTTGGTATTATCATCCCAAATCTCAGTGGCCAATTGGAGTTATATTGATTCGGTTATTATTTAATTTAATTTAATTTATTTTGAAATGAAAATGAGATAAATTTAAAAAAGAAAATTGTTTGATGCGGGAGACAGCGGGAATCGGCACCATGTGCCGCATTCGGGTCGTGTTTTTAGGCGTACAATGACTTAACACTGCCCACTTTGTTGTTTTTTGGCATCGTTTTTCTTTTTAAAATAAATTTATGTAAATTCGTTCTAACTAGTAGGATTTTTCTTGGCAATTGACCACTGCTGGAATATTAAAGATAAATTATGTAGACTAATTTATTTACTCACCATTACTTCTTAGGGCGGCTTGGTTTGGAATAGTGAGGTTCGAGAATGCGAATGAATGAAAATTAATGAGAATTTATTTTTATTAGTATTGTTTTGTATTATTTATTGTACAAGAATGAAATCATAAAAATATGTTAATATCAGTTATCATTACCATTTTAAATTTTTACAAAACATTATCTTAGTTTTGAATATTCATAATTTGAACACGAGTGGAGCTCATAATTTTAATGGATTTCCTGTAAAAAGAATTCCTTTCGTCCCCTAAAATTTTATAATTATTTTAAATAAAATAATGATATATAGATAAATGTGTGTATAGTTATGTAAGTGTAGATATAGATTAATGTTTTTTTTTCAATAGACGTCCAATAAAAAAAAGTATATAAATTCTTGGAAAATTAAGAAAGTACCTATTAGTTTTGGTAATTTACTATAATTAATGTTAGTTTGGTTTGTTGGATTGGGAAGAATGGAAAAATAGTGTCGAGGAGTAAATGTTCATATAACAATACATCAATTGAAATGTGCACCAAATTGAACTATTGTTCCAAACAACGTAATTCAAAATAATTATCTACCGCTATTGCTTTTATCCTGCAAAATAATCTAGGTTCCATTTGGACAAATGAATTTGAAGTATGTGGATTTCACACACAAATAACCACTCATTCAATTTAAATCAGATGAATTTACAAATAGTTCATATTCAAAATAAAATAATCAAAATAATGTCATTTGCGAAATCTCACATCTTTACCCTTCAATTTCTATCTTTCATCTACTTTTTCCCTTTTCTCACATCTCTTTACAATTTGTGATTTGAAATATATGTCTTTTAACATGTATATTTTTTTTAAATTCATTCATTTTCTAATTTATCCATCCAAATGGAGCCTTAGTTCTTAATAAATTTAGAATATGGTATTTTTCTATTAATGTATGTTGATAAATGGATAATTATTTAACAATAAGTATGTAGTCATTTGAAAATTCCATACAAATTCTTGGAGAAGTCGCACAATTTCAAAATTGGTATAAAAAATATTTCCCCCATTTCATAAAATTTTTTTAAGTTTTTTTTGGGTTGTCCAATAACAACTTCAGACTCAAAAAAAAATTCATTCATAAACCCTCCCCTCACAATATTTACATATTAATACAAAATATCTTTTATTTTTCACTTTTTGAATTCATATTAAATAAAATTCAATCGACTTTTTTCTTTTTTACATAAAATTTTGTCAAATTATCTCTCAAATTATTATTATTTTTGTTTTATTTTTTCTTAATTCTTAACATGCAAATTTGGTCGATATTATATGAATCAGACAACACATGGGTTGTCAATGTGGCCACCCTCCAACCAGGCAGCCCCACCATCCCTCTTTAATCCAGTGTCCCCTTCGTCCCTAATCCTTAGGGCCCACACAATACCAAACACACCTGGCCCACGCAGGACCTTTTCTAACTCTGACGTGGCACCCCATCCACGTGGCCGTCCACTACCTTTGCGACTTAATTAGAGATTATAGGACTTAAATTTAATTCATATTAGGTCTTACTTATAAATAAATGGACAATTGTAAGATGATATATTTTAAAATACTATTACAATATGCAAAAAGGAAAAAAAGTTTATTCTTTAACTTATATCTACGCTATTGTAAAAATATTTTTATATCAATTTAAAAATAGTATTTTAAAAAATATAGCAATTTGATACTGTTCCTAAATAAATTTATGAGTCTTTACATTTACTTTTATTATTATGATTAAATTACAATAATTACAAACATCGTTCTTTTATACAGCAATTCACTTCTTTCATAAAAGACTTCACACCTAGTGAATCACATATTTTAAGAAAAGTTGCTGAAAAAATGATTTTTTAAAAGAGTTTTAGTTATCTGAATAAAATATAGGAAAATTATACAATAGTTCACACAATTGATAAAAATTACAAATTGGTTTTGTTAAAAAAAAAAAAAAAACTTTTGTACAAGAAAAAAATACACTTCTGTGCAGATATTGTGAATCAATTTATAAATATAATCACTTTTTTGAACCAATATGTAAGTCACCCTAAAATATATCCTCGTGAGAATGTTATATTTAAGTGTTCTTTTTCAGTTTTGAAGTGTGATAAGTATGGTGGAAAGATTAAAAAAAAAAAAGTTAAATTTATGAAGTATATTATGTAAAAAGGGAATAACTAAATTTTGAGCACTCTCTTTTGACGAATTATAATCAACGGATAATGCAAAATATTGTAATTTTAAAAAAATGATATATCCTAAATAGTGATGAATTTATTCGATTAATTTAATAAAATTTGTTGTCTGGTAGAATAGCAAAAAAAATAAAATAGATAGTGTATGTCTTTAAAATTAGAAAATAAAGAATTGTTAAAATGTCAATTATGTGTATTAAGGTTGATTAACTATGTAATAAACTCTTACTTTCGTACGTATCAAATAACATAGGAATAATTATAAAACATGATCATCTATACACACTATTTATCAAGAGAAACATAAAAACCTCGTGTTACAGAAGAGTCAAAAGTGGAGTTCGCTATTAATTTTAGTACACGTGGGTGACAGTTTTTCGGCTGCTGGCCCATCTGAATTCAAATTTGAATTCAACTTTTTAAATATTTTTATTTTGTATTGCTACTGTTGTTTTTCAATTAAATTAATTTTTTTTTCAGCATTCACTGATCTTATTTTGCATGTACACCAATTTTTTTCGCATACAAAGATAAAAAAATTGAATATGCAAGAAATTTTGTAAATTGCTCTAAAATTGTAATTTTATTGGGGCAAAGTTTTATATGAAAATGATTCATGATAAGTTTATCGTGAATTAGTTTTAAAGTATCAAATATTTACTTAAGTGTATTAAAATATTTATTAAGTGTATCAATAGTTGAGGATCAATAATATTATGTTATACTGTTATAAGTTTTAAACGAGAGAATCGGGGAAGAGTCCTGAGAGAGAAAGAAGAGATAGAATGTGGGGTGTGAGTGGGGGTTCTTTTCAAATATGCAAATTGGGAATGGGGAGGGGATTTTATTTGCATGATATAATGGAAGGGTAGGAGGTGGGGTTAGAGTTTCAGACGCATTTAGTGGGAATGAGATGCGGTGATGTCTCATTTTGATTCTGTTTGTAATATGAAATTCATTTTGTGATCTTATTTATAACATAGAGTTTTGATATTCATATTTATAATTACACTTTTATAAATAACCTTATACATATATGTAATAGACCTAATATATAAATGAATGCTCCATTTAATTAACTCGACCAAGAGAAAAAAATATGATTCTAAAAGGAATATATATATATGTATTGGTATTAATTATTTTGTTAGTTTAGATAATATATATGTATGATGGGCTTCAAAGGGAGAATATGGAGCTGGGTATTGATGAAAAATATTATTCATTATAATTTTTCGTTAAATTTGTGGTTTAATTCTTCAAGATTAGTGTTAGATTGTTAGAACTATGCTTTGTACCCTCCTGTTATGCAGACATTTCTTATGCCTGTTTTCTCTACTTTGAATAAAATTATGTTTTTCTGATAAAAAAAAAAAATGTATGATGGGCTTCAATGATCAATTGAAGGCAAAAAGTTAAGAAATGAGTGATATCAATTATTAATATTTTTATTACGGAGGTGATCAATAATTATTATTATGAGGATGAAGAAAGGACTTGGGAATGATGGAGGAATGTGGAAGATATGGCTCCAAAATTATTACAACTTTTTTTTTTCCTTCATAAAAGCCAATTCCTTTTAAATATACTTTTTGTGATGGGTCTATCCGTCCACATTTCAATTTAAGGGCCACAAAATAATTTCTAAAATCATACCAGTTATTTTTCAACATAAGGTTTTCACTCATTCTAAATGGGTGTATTTTCATTTTTTTATTTTAATAAAAAAAGGCATTCATTAAAATCTAAAACATATTTTGGGTATAAGAAATTAACCAGTACAACAAACAAAGTGCATTCATTAATGGGTGTAATCGATAAAAAAGCAGGGAATAATATAAATATAACTCTATAAGGTGTGAAATCCTACTTATACCATCAATATCCACTACAAAAAAAAAAAAACATTGCTAATTGATTTATCTATATAGCAAAAACAGTCGTAATTGGGTGTCTACGATTACCTACAAAAATTTCTAGTCATAAAGACATTTTTATTCCTACAAATAAATAATTTCCTCATGAATTTTTCTAGGCAAATTGTTTGTATGTAACTTTTTATAAATAAATCATCTATTGATATATTGGTTTCGTAGGCAAATTAATATTGTTGGCAAAGTATTTGTTGGTTAAGAAATAAAATATCTATTAAAATATACATAAAATTTTGGGTGCACCGTGCACTTGAGATTTGGGTCCAAATTTATGTATGAGTTGATCAAAATTAATTTTAAAATTGAGACCCAATTAAAAGTGCATGAATGCACCCAAGTGAATCCAAGACACACTCTAAGATTTTTTATGTAAATTTAATTTTATTGGTAATTTTTTTTTATCGATAAATGTTAGTTGTTAGTACTTACAAGTTAGTTCACCAAGTCTCCCAAACACTCCAAGCCAACCATATATCTCCCTCAATATCTTCGAGCCAACCTTATATCGCCTTTAATTCGTTCCCAAAGAAAATCGAACTCAGACCACTCACTCAAGTGAGGAGTCCGGTGATCAGGTGACCTGGTTAATTTTATTGGCAATTCTTTATTTTCTTGTATTGATCATATTCAACTATTTTATTTAATAAGGTAAATTATGATATATTTTTTTGATAGTATATTTTAAAAAAATTTAGTTTGAAAACCCTAGATTTTGAAATTTTAACCAAATTATTATTCTGGAATAGAGAATTTATATCTGTTTGACCTCTAATTTTTCTCAATCGAAGCCAATTTTTTAGAAAGTGGATTTTGACTTTGGTATGCATAAATATTGGTATTTTAAGGGAGGAGGCATTACTGGGAACTTGAAATAGGAGGGAGGGTATCGACAGTTTTGGTCGGCACAGCAAGGAGCGGTAGATACCATAATAATACCATTAACTCTCTTCTTTTTTCAAACTATGTTTACTCACAAATTCCCATCTCAGTTGACTTTCTTCTATAAAAAATTTTAATGACTAGTATAATAATTCTGATTCACATAAATTTAAAACTATGATACACTAATATATACTCCCTCCATCCCAACATTTTTTTTATAGGTGGAGTTTCACGCATATTAAAAAAAAGTGAAATTAAATAATAAAATATAAAAAGTGTACTTTATTTACTTTTGTGAGTGTGAGTTGTTTCCTTTTTTGGGGTGTGAAGAAAGAATTGAGACATCCATAAAAGGAAAGTGTAAAATTTATCTTGGGACAGGGGGAGTACTAGTTTTTTTAATCGATAATGTTAGTTGTTAGTTGTTACAAGTTAGTTCGTCAAGTCTCTCAAACATTCCAAGTCAACCTTATATCTCCCTTAATTTATTTTCGAAAGGAATAGAACCCAAGTCATTCACTCAAGTGAAGAGTTTGGTGGCCAGGTGAACTAACCCACCTGGTTATATATAGGAGTAGTAATAATATTATTTCGATGCATGATTAGTATATCACATTTTCGTGTTACATTTGATCGAACACATATTTTTATTAAGAATAATAATCAACCATATTTAAGTAGCAAATCAAATTGAATATGTGTATTTAAAAAATTAATCAATTGGAAAAAATGATGTGAATAAAGTGGAATAAGTAAATAACAATGAAAAGATGATGTTGTCTGTGAGGATGACAAAATCTACATTACAGAGCAGGGTAGGCTCACCAAACAGTATCTCCAATAATTAAAGAAAAACGAGTGAAGCTGAGATTGTCACGTGAAGTACTTTGCGCTTGGTAACTTGTGCCTAGGCTAGGAGGATGAGTATGAGGGCTGGTTGAGTACAAATTAATAAAATTAAATCTGCAATCACTTTTCCAGTTATTTTGTCCTATTTCTGTCCAATTCATTCACTCAATTTTCACAAGTTCATTTTCACATTTTCTGGGAGAATTTCCACATTATTCTTCCATTTTGGCTGACTCAAATTACTAATCACCCCATTTATTTATTTATGTTGATAGATATTTTAAGTGATTTATAAAAATTAGGTCTTAAAATATACAGAGTTTTGAATATCTAAATAAATGTAACATGTGAGGTTTTTTATTTTTTATTTTTAAATAATTTTAGTAGTGTGATAGCAGATGGATAGAGTGGTAGTGATATTTCTTTAATCAGTTCTCGGAACTAGGAGAAGCACTTTTAGTTTTCAAATTTTAAATCTTGATTTTTAAACCCAAAAATAAAAAAATACTAGGAGTATCAACTATTGAATAATTATGACTGTTTAATTATAATTATTCAGAATAATTAACTTTAATTGTTTAATATAATCAACTCAAAATGCTTAAAGAAAATATTTGAATTGTATGGTACAATCAACTCAAAATACTTAAAGAAAGATTCAGTAGATTGTATAGATTGAATCTAGATAAGGAGGCGAAAGTGTGGGACATGTGTGTTTGGAGGGAGGGAGTTTGGGTATGGGTTTGGAGGTGGAGGAGGGACTTAAATAATAGAGAACTAGAATGTTTAAATGAATTATGTGCTATTATAAACAGGTCTTTACCAAGATTGGGAGAACAAGATCAGTGGAGATGGAGATATGCTAGAGATGGCGGATACAAGGTGAAAGGAGTGTATGAAATTATGAATGGTTGTTTAATCTAATGTTTGGATGAAGACTTGAAGAGAAAGAAGACTTCAAAGCGTTATGGAGAAGTGTTGCACCTTTGAAGGTACATATTTATGCTTGGAAGGTAGTTAAGGAAATTCTTCCCACGATGGATCTATTACAGAGGAGAAATATAATTCCGTCTTCGGTTAACAACTTTTGTACTTTCTGTAAATCGAAGCCGGAATCAAGTAGACACTTGTTCTTCGAATGTAATGTTTCACATATTTCTTGGATGAAGTGTGCTACTTGGTTAGTTGTTAATATGGTTTCACCGTCGTGTTCGAGATCAAATTTTTTATACTTTCGCAACCTATGGAAAGGTAATTGGAGGAAGCGTTTGACAACTTGCATTTGGGAATGTGGCGTGTGGCTTTTATGGCGAAAGAGAAATGGAATGATTTTTAGAGACGAAGAGTTAGCAATGGACAATGTGTTTTCAAACCTCAGAGCTTATTGTTGGAATTGACTCAAGGAAGATAATCATTGGGATAATAGATCAACTTTTGCAAATTGAGAGTTAAATCCTTTTAGCTGTTGGAGAAGTAAATATAGTTAGTTTCTCAACTTTATGTTATTTTGGTACTTGGAAAGTAATTTCTGCTGATTGAAGTGGTGTATCTCACCCCAAGACTGTACTTGTATTTTTATGGGTCGATTTTAATATATTTTCTTTCCTGATAAAAAAAAATGCACAAATTATCTACAGGTTTATTTTAAATAAATTTATTTTTTTTGGCCCACCCAATATAAATAGTACACTTTTCTAAGAACACTTTATTTTAAAATATTAATATATTATCATTTATAATTTTACACGCAATGTATATACTTTTTAAAACTCGAGTAAAAACCCTACTTAAAATAGACAAAACGAGTTTTATTTTCCTAAGAACAAGTATCATATTATTACATGTACTAGTATTTTCGCATGTGCATTGCACGGTTTAAATATATATTTTTTAATTAAACTAATTATATTCCATGTGTTTATTATAAATTATAATAAAATTTTTATTGTTAATTAATTTTAAAATTAGTAAATATATAATTTTCATAATTATGCATATACGTAAATTATTTATATTTAATTTTTAAATGGATAATAATAAAATAAAGACAGTAATATAGATATAGAAATAGAAAAACTTATTATTTGTATTTTATGTTGTCCTCATTTTGGAAATTTATTCAAATTTATATTTAAAAAAAACTATAATTATAATATAAATGTAGGCTCATAATTTTAATTGTAAGAAAATTATGTTAATTAATATTTGAATAATTAAATTAAAAAATACTTTAATAAAAGTGTGAAGAAAGAGTTGAGACGGAGGTAGTAATATACTTTGAAAGTAGAATAAATTTGTTAATTAAATTTAATTGCATCAATACTTTGAAAGGTCATTAAATCAAACTATGAATTGGATCATTAATATCAAAGGTTTATTAATTATACATTAAAATTAAGAAGAAATGAATTTTTTTAAAGTACAGTGTTATCAAATGAAAGTTTAAAATTCAAATTTAAAATTTGAAGTTATCTACAAATCAAATTTAAATTTTAAACTTATCACATGGTAAACTTTTCATAAAACATTTAGTGATAAATTTTTATTTATTAAAATATACTTGCTTTTTTATATCATCATAATTTTAATTCAACAAACTAATAAAATTAACAAAATTATAATTAAATAATATAAAAAAAAAGTGTATTTGCCATGTTATAAAAAATGTAATAAATATTTATTAAAAAATACACTCTTATAAAAACTATTAAAACACGCCTAATTTGTTCAAGATCACACTTATTTATTTATTCTTTTTTTTTTAAGTGTGTGATCTCATATGATAAAAGTAGTTATGCACCAAATTCTATAATAAATAGTTTTAAGAAAAAAATAAAACGAATAAGAAAGTTAGGCGGAGGTTTCATTAATGACCAATAGATTATTTTTTATACTAAGCTCATATCTAAACATATTCTCTCTCTTACGAGTTATGAGTTAGCCATAGATTTTCAGCGGTCAGGCACCACCTCCTCCTCCTCCACCCTGACGCCGTCTCCACCGTGCATCATTCCATCGCCCCAGCACAACCTCCTAGCGATGTCAAAGTCTTAAAAAAGAAAATAGAATCTCTTTCACCCCTCTTTTTAGATCTCAATCGATTTTAAAGTTTGATGGACGTGTGGCTTGCGCTAGAAAAGGTAATCAATAGTCATTTTCTCTTTCCTTTATTTTCTCTGTATTCCAGGATTTTTTTTCTCACTGGTCTATCGAGAAAGGAATAGTTATTGGGCGGCGGTGGTTGTGCATTTTACTGGACTGTAAATAATTTTTGAGGTCACCAAGATTTAATTTTGATTTGTGTTTTTTATACTATTCATTCATTAAAAATGAAAGGTCACTGAGATTTAATTTTGATTTGTGTTTCTTATACTATTCATTCATTAGAAAATAAAAGGTCACGGAGATTTAAACTTTGGTGGAATAGGCGGTGCACTGTTGCAGAGACTGATTACAATTTTAACATCTCAGTAACACGTGAATATCACGAATGAATTGTTTGGGCGAGTGGTGCCCACGTATAAATTATAAGCACTCTATAAATTTTTTCTTGCTGCTGTTTATATATATATATATATATAGATTTAATGATATTATTAGATTAAGTCACTAATATTAAATTTGTATATTGAAATCACAGCATATAATGCTATGATATTAGTGAATGTATGTAATAGTTGTTGTGATAAAATTATTTCATAACCAATCTACAGGCGAAGTCAAGACGACATTTATAGTCTTAAAACCTCGGTCTTCGTATTGTATAGAGAATGTAGAAGTTAAATTAAAGATCGATCGAGCTTAGTTAGGAAGGAGGGTAATTATAACAAAGGTAGTACATATAAATCATACGCAGAAAATTCTTCCACGTAAGAAGGTCCTATGACACCGTAAATGACTCTATGCCACTGGCCGCTAATTAGCCACAAGGACAGATTAATTTGAAGCAGAAAAATTCAAGTCTAAATCAATGGCCAGCATTTAATGTATAGATAAGACAAGTTCTAGAAAGACCAAATAAATGATCAAGAAAATAACTGGGTGAGTTAGCTCACCTGGCTACTGGGCTCCTCACTTGAGTGAGTGACCTGGGTTCAATTCCCTTTGGGAACGAATAGGAGGGAGTTATAAAGTTGGCTTGGAGATATGGGTGTATGAGACTTGGTGAACTAACTTCTAACTACTAATTACTAACATTTACCTATCCAAAAAAAAAATAAAAATCCAGAAAATACTTTAAATTTGAGCCTAAAGACACTCAGCAATTCCTTGTGCATTTATTGCTTTCATTGTGTTCTTTGTTCAGTAGATTCTTAAAATTTATCCTACGACACCGAAAAAAATATGCTGAGTGACCTTTCTAAAACGTTTTCACGATTATATTTTAATTGCTCTGAAAAAATGATACAACACATGGTTATGGTATGCTATCCTCGTCTCGCACTAACCCATGGGGTAAGAAAAAAGTGTGGGAAATCCAGTCTCAGGCTATGAGAAACTACCAATATGTATTTTTTTTGAAGCAATTCTTGAATATGTAGAAAAAAGATTATAATAATAACATTGCTAATAATTACTCTTTTACTATAGACTTCTCATAAATTTGGACACACCAATTAAAATGATTGTTAAAATAATTAGTCATCCCATATATATATATATACAGAGATGACAGAAATCTTTTGAAAATTGCTAATATTTTGGTTGGCTTCATTTAAGGGCAAAAATTACCAATAAGTTTCAATTCTGAAGCTTTGACTAATTTCATCTTGCCAATAAGGTGCAAGCAACTCTTCCAAATTGCTAATAATTTGAATGAAATAAAAGAACAGAATCTTCATTGATCATGCTTAGGAATCTTGGGCATATAGAAAATCCACTGTATATAATAATGAGGAATCATATATACATGATGCAATTGCCCGAAATGACTCATCATACATGTATACATGTATATGCAATGCAAGACAGAATACAAATCTCTGTATAAGCTTTCTATTCTTATATTTTAGTGCGTCCCACTTCAAACTTCCTATTTTACTAGAGAACATTATATGAATAGAAAAAAATATCTAAATTGTGGCTAACAACATCAAATCCACATGAAAATTGATATAGAGAACATGCTCTCTACATATACACTAGAGAAAGTCAGGGCCAAAACATAGACAACCAGTCACGAGAAGTGGAGTTGACGGATGTTTCAAGCCACTCATCGTCATTGATGAAGTCGAAAGGGCGTTTCAAATCTTGTATAAACTCGTCACATGTTTTGCCTAAAGGTCCACGCAGATCAAGATCAAAACATCTGCGGAGATCAAGTGATTTGAGGTTGGGACAGCCATCAAGAATGAGTTGTAGTGCCTCATTAGTAATGGGCTCATCAAAAAGGCGAAGGTGGCGCACGTTGGGCATGTTTCTGGCAATTGCTAGGGCACACTTGTTGCCACTTGGCAGTCGCTTCGAGATGTGTTGATTAAAGGTAAAAGACTTCAACTTGGGACAAGAAATGCCAATGGTTTTTATATCTGAAGGTTGGTCTAATTGCGTGACCACAGGGTGTAACTCTTCCAAATGTGCAAGTTTTTTAGCTGCCTCAGCCAAACCTTTCCCGGATATAAATTGCAGCAAAGAAGCGTGAGGCGACATGATCTATTAGAAAAGCGCAACATTATTTAGAACAGATAATGGGATTGATTCTCCATTAATTTGATCTATATAATGCTTATAGCTAAATGCAGATGAACATAAGAAACACCAAAGGAATTTTCAGCATAAAGAAATAAAATCCACAAGAATGTCAACATATATCACTGAAGAATGAAAAATGAGATATACAGGATGTAATTGCACTATATATGAAATTGAAAGAAAATACAAATAATTATTAGTGAAAAGCATCAAAGTCCAGTCCACATTAAAGTAAAAATATGCCCTAGAAAATTAAATCATATCAAATATTTAACTAAATTAAAACGCGAATTCCTCCAAAATTAATTTAAATATTTTTAATTCAATAATAAGCCTCTTTATATAGAATAATAGTAAAATATCAAATCAATTTATAATAATATACGTCTTCATCAATCAATCAAGAACAATAAAACTATAAACATTGATTAAAACTCTTCATAAATTATAAATATCATCACAAATGTATAAAAAATTGTAATGCGGGTAACAAGAGAGAAAGTATATATACCGATGAACAATGCAATTTAGCATGTCATCATCTCCGAAATAAGCTAGATTAAGATCGAGCAGGCTACGATCCGTTGCTCGACGGCACATGATAGTCATGCGGTGGTCTCCACAATGGGGTTCCCTCATGTGAATGGTCCGTCGGATCCAGGCAAAGCCTCCTCCACCTTTTCGAGTATCTCTACGGGGCCAACTTTTTGCAGGCAAATCAATCCACTGTGGTATTGGCTTTTTCTTATTCAAAGTGGCCTCCATTGAATTCAAAGGATAGATATATCAAATGAATATTGCGAATCAATATTTTGAAATATCTAGAATAAGATTTTATATGTATTCAAATTTTAATTTTTTTATTTTCAGCTCCTTCATCTCCATCTCTGAAACCAACGCCGAAATCACTCTGAAAGTCGAGGAAATAAATTCAACACTATTGATGGTTATTTGTTCTCAAACATATGCGCAAATCATCATCTGTACTAAAAATTAATTTAGGGCTTTTGTAGCTTGAATTGCTTATGCTCTGTTTTCTCCATATACGCGTGCAGTTTTAGAAGGAGGGATAGGGATAGGGAGAGGAAGGAAATACTCTCTATCGTATTCGCTGCAATTTAGGGGAGAGAGAGCAAGGGCTCCGCCCTGCCGCCGATGGTGGTGGTGCTACATTCTTTCCGGTGTGGCAACGGCAGGACTTTGCCCATCGATTTTGGGAAACAAGAGAAATATTCATTCTATTTTAAATTTAATAAATAAAGGGCATTTAAATTTTTTTAAGTCAACAAAAATAAATATTTTTATGAATAAAGTAAATTTACAATAATAAATATATTTATAGTTATTGTTTTTAATTATTAAATATTTAATACATTTTTAGAATAATAATGTTTAAAATTGTTAAAAATCAACTACAAATATTTTTAAATACAATTATATAATGTACAATAATTTATTAAAATATTTAATTTAAAATTAATATATGATTAGTTTATGCACTAGTTAAATCCTATATTTAAAAAAAATTAATCTGTTTTGGGCCAAACAAGCCCGGACCAAAATGACCCAAGTCTATTTGGCCGGACGGGTCAAGCCAAGATGACCCAATTTTTTGGGACATTATATTTTGAGCTCAGCCCAGCCAAAAATCGAGCAAGTTGGGCCGAAATTGTCAACTCTAAAAATATCTCATCCCATACAAGATTTCCTCAAATTCTAATATCATGTCTCTGTCTCAACATTTATAGGTTTTTTCTTGGTGATGGAGAAAATGGAGCGGAACACAGTGAAAAACCGCCTACTCCGGTTCACCCGTTCCATCCTAAGATAGCTATCAGACGTGGAATGTTGGCATCAAATTGTGCAGATGCAATGCAGCAATCCTTCAAGTGAAGGAGAAAAGAGGACAAGAAAGGTGTCTACAATGTAATATGCGGGCTGTAATTATGTGTGTTATTAATATGCATGCATTTGCATATGTGTAATATGTACCAGTTGTGTTCTATTTTCTACTTTCACTCAATTTGAGGATTTCATTATATAAAAGTGTTCATAACTAATTTAATTACAACCGATGAACATAAGTTCTCATAAGTTAATAATACTCTTGAAAGCAATAGACCTGGACAGAAAATTTGTGTAGATTATAAATCACAAAATAGTTAAGTATGAGTATCTACAAAATATTGAACTATTCTTTTAACACTAAACATCTTTCGGCGAGCGTGACGACAAAATCCAGAACTTGTCCTTCGTTGAAATTGAACGAAGAAGAATGTAAAAATGTATTAATTTTATAACTTTTACTGAATTTATAGCCTACCAAACTGGTGAAAAGAAATTTATATAACGATTTCTAGGCTACCAAATGTTACAAAACATATTTTATTTATAATTCAAATGCATTTTCCAATATTGTGATTCTCTTTACTAAAAAGTTAATTATTTACACTAAACAATTATAGTTGAACAGCGCAACTGTTCAACATAAATAGATAGGCTTGTCAAAGGGGCGGGGCGGGGACGGGGGGCCAATCCTCATCCCTGTCCCCGCAAACTTCACGGGGAAAAATCTTTCCCCATCCCAGCCCCGCCGGGGAACCAGTTCCCGCGGGGATTCCCCGTTCCCCGCAATTTTTTTTTAATTTTTAATAATTTATATTTAATAAGTGTAATTAATTTTTTAAATAAATAAAAATTAAAAGTATTATTAAAATTTAGTGTGCATAAAATACATTATTTTGATATATTATAAATCATATACATATGAATGGTTAATTAGTTATATTATATATATACATATATACTTATATATATAATATGTTAATATATAATAGATATATATAAAAAAATATATATATATGTATATTATAAATATATATATATATTATGCGGGGCCCCACGGGGAACGGGGCGGGGAATACAATCCCCGTCCCCGTCCCCGTTTCTTTCGGGGATTCCCCGCCCTGTTCGGGGCGGATCCCCGCGGGGGTCGGGGATTCCCCGCCCCGTTGCCAAGCCTATAAATAGACATTCAATATAAATAGAAGGAACTTTTCAGTGAGTTATATGGTACATTGATTGCATATAAGACATTGACATAATGCCAAAAATGGTATTTTAAAACTGCAAAAGAAAATTTGAGGAACATCAAGCAAACATTGATGTATTAGTTTAAATTTATAATTATTTTCAATACAAAAGGCGGGGAGGGGGGATTGAAATCCATACTCCTTATAGTGAGATTTTACAGAAGGTTGTATTTATGATTTGGAGTGAGATTTTTCATATATTTAAAAATTCACCTTACAATATGGAGTAAGAAAGCCAAAAATAAGTGATTTTAGGCCTTATGAAATTTCAAAAACCCCTTTCATGTTCATGTCACGTCGAGCAAATACAGAAAGAAAAATAGCAAAATTTGATTCAGTTTATCGTAGTTAATATGTTGATTAACGTATGTCTTTTCAAATTATCTATCAAGTCATGATAAAATTCAACGAAAGATAAAATTAAATCTACTATTTGTTTTACGTGGCTCATATCCAAAGTGCGATGTTGCATGTTTCAGTGACGGGATTTCTAATATGAACGACTTGCACATGTGCGGGTCATGGTAAATTTTCCGCCATGTGCAATTTCCAAAACGAAATCAATACTAGGCCAATTGATGAGACATCTCAATTGTTTTAATATAGATCATAATTCTCAAAATTAACGAGTCACTTTACCCTATCATATCATATAAAAATAAAAAAAACCACCAAATAGCAATGTAGCAAGTACTAGAAAAACCTCTTGAAATTGGTTTTTATGCACCAAATAAAATATTGAGCAATACATTAGGTAAAACAACCATTAAATTTCATCTCATAGTAAAATGCAAGAAAGCATTACAATGTTGAGTAATATACTAGGCAGGACAACCATTAAATTTCATTTCATAGCAAAACGCAAGTAAGAAAGCATTACAAAGAAGATGACATACAGATAAAGAACCTTCCCAACCTCAAATTTAGTCAAGGTCAGATATCTATGGCGAACCAGCACAATAATCCCCGGCAAAAGTAACACTTCATCCCAAAAAAAATAAAAAATTCTATTCACCAAGAAAATTTATTTAGACCGAAAAAAGTGGCTATAGCAAGTTGAGTTGAATTATGAATTATCTCTTGTGGCCCATCTGGGCCAAATTTGAGTTAGGGCCCATTAAATACATTTATGAATATGCAATTAATCCTTAGTCTAGTCAGTTAGAAATCCCTGCGCTGAAATGCAAATGACACAAGTGCAAAGCTATCGGAATTTTGCTAAGAATAATAGGGTGACATTCTTAAGTACAAAAAGGTAATCGCTGCAGCCTGCGAATTGCTAATAAGTTCTTAATATTAGAAGTTTGAAAATACCACAAACAAGGTTGCACAGACATGAGAGAGATCCAACAAACCCAAAACCATTCAAAAACAACAACCATCCAGCAACCTAAACTCGTAAATGAAAAAGAAAAGGCAGGAACATCATTATCTATCTATGTCCAGGGCCGACAATCATTGTATCTCATGGTAAAACGCAAGAAAGCATGGCAGGGAAGACGGCCCAACCTATGATCAACCTGCTCCAAGCTCAAAAAATGTCATGGCCGAAGATCCACAGTTCATCATCATCCAAAAAACTGACATCATTGAATGGGTTAGTGTAGTCATCATAATCATCAAAATACCCAAAATCAGCATAACAATCATAATCAGAAATTTGAGTGCTATATAAGTCGTCATATGGGTCATCAATGATCCAGTTAATATCACTGATTGAGTCGGAAGGATATTTCATGTGTTTTATCTGCTCAGAACATCTTTTGCCTAAAGTCCCTTGTTTCATATTAAGACAAAAGCATTGTCGAAGATCAAGTGACTCGAGATGGGGACAACCATCAAGAATTGCCTCCAGTCCATCGTTTTTCAACCAATTTGCAAAAAGGACGTTAAGATGGCACAGATTGGGCATGCTTTTTGCAATTGCTAGAGCATACTCACTATTGTTTCCAGTAAACTCATTTCCTAGGATTCGGTGACAAGACACACGACCATTAAATGAAAATGACTTCAGCATAGGACACGAAATTCCAATAGTTTCAATATCTGAAGCTGGCACCTCCTCAATGAAATTAAGGTGCAACTCTTCCAAATGTGGAAGTTTTTTAACTGCTTCAACCAAACCTTCCCCTGATATGTCAATGCAATTCTGAAGTGTAAGACGCTTGAGAAGACTTGACCTGTTAAAAAGTAAGTGACATTAGACCAGACAGTTGATTCTTAGAAAAGAAGAATCTGTGAAAGTCAAAACTCCAAAGGCATAAATTTCTAAAACCAATAACTTCATTGGTCTACCTAGAGAATGCTCAAGATGCAACAACACCAATAACGAGACAAACACCAATCTTCAGCATATAGAAAATCCATACAGAGAATGTCAAACCCAACAAAAAATAATAGATATATGATGTAAATTACCATATTATACATAAAGGAAACAAGATAAGTAGAGGCCAGGATAAGACCCGCGCCAATGCTATTTAAAACAAAGCACATCAAACAAGAGCTTTAATCCCCTATAACCAGGGGAACTAGTGAGCAAGTAGGAATCAAACACAAGAATAAGCACAAAAAGATAAATAAAAAGCTTATTAAACAGTTGTGGTGTCAGATGAATGTGATCTTGTAATGGCCAGATAAAATCATCAGGAAATAAATGAAAAAAAGCTATTTTTAGTAATAATTCACTCTGTTTTTATGGAATAGCAATACCAAATATGAATTACAGATAATTCTTATGAACGCAAAAATGTTCAATCAAGTAAACACCCGATTCTATCGACTAATATGTTACACAGCTTCAGAGGAGTACAAAACAAACAATATCATTGCCTCATAAGATAAAGAATGACAACGAGGGATACAATATTATTCATAACTTCAAAACAATATTTAAAATATGAACATACAAACTCATAACTGGTCATCAATCTTAACAGTTCCAACCCATTAAAGGTTAGCCCAACACAGATTGATGCAATCCCTTATTACGCACACATTAATTCTTTATGTTCAGTCATCAAAGTGTAAGAAAAAAAAAATGTGAACAAGAAATGAAATTATGACGAAAACTAAACCAAAGGTGATTTAAAATCAGGACCAAAAGGGTGATTTCTTCGGTACGGCTAGTGAAATTAAAATTCATTCAAGAGGCAAAAATATAATTATTTACACAAAGAATTTTTTATTTTTTCCCTTTTTACATTTTTCTATTAGCATATGCTTTTGTGCTGATTCAAGAAGCTGCCAAAATACAACCAAATCAATTCACTTAAATTATCCAGAAGACAGAAGTTACATAAACACATTATCAGTCAATTCATCATGTCTTACATTGCACAGAACAAAATAAGTCATGGACAGGTCTCAAATAGAACCAAGTTTTGCAGAGATTAAAAACACAATTTGATAATGTGAGAGGAAAATTGTACCTATCAGCAGCGTAGTTTATCAATTCATCGTCGCCGAAATTATTAACACTAAGATCGACCAATTGTCCCTGGCTACGATCGACCGCCAGACGGCACATTAGATCGTATTGCTTCACTAAAAATCGGGGGTTGATCAACTCAATAACTCGCCATATGGAGGGATCATTGCAAACTTTTCGCCAGGTGGTACACACTTTCTGTGAACTTTTTAGAATCTCCTCAGATCCGAGCCTTTTCAGTATATTAGCCGTGATATCTTCTGGCAGTTCAATCCACGGCGGCGGCGAGGCTGAGGATGATGCAATTGTGGCCGACGATTTGTTTTCCTTTTTCGGGCGGTATTTGAATTTCGATTTCATTCTCCTCCCCATTACTCTTTAGGGTTCTATTCTGAATCAAGTAATACGAAACGGGGTGGAATTCAGAATCAGAAAGGAGAAACTACGTGACCTTTCAGATTATTATTTTCGAATTCATATTTTTTCAAGTGGTTTGTGTTTTTGTTTGTTACTTAGATTTTGCCCGTGCATGCTTATTAGTTTTGCATTAGGTAAGTTTAATTTTAACTCTTTCTTTTTTATTTTAAAAAAAAAGAGAAAATACACTTTTTTTTTTTTTTTTATTCTATAAGTTTCGTTGACTTTAATTTTCTTCCTTTTAAATTTTGAATTTTGATATTTGTCTTTAAAACAAATAAATCATTAACTCTTTCACATCTTGTGGGGTGAAGAGAACGTAGTTTCCAGCATCAACAACATTTGCAACATAAAATAGAATTTTCTTCATCCCTGAAAAAAGTTGTTCAAGGTAATGGAATCTTCTTCATGATTTTCTTTAATAACCTTAGTCTCCACATGATGAACAGTATTGTCTGTTGTTACAATAGCACCATGGCCACTATACTTTTGAAGGGCAGAGACCTTAGTTTTATCTCCAGTAAGATGATGCCCACAATCCAATAGTTGTCAAAACCATAGCATCTATTTCTGCCACGAAACAATTTCCCCAATCTTCTTCACCTTCTGCCATGGTGCTTTCATTTAATTTAATTTTGCTCGACAAAATCTCTTAATGATAGCATTTGATAATCTTCTTAGCAGATTTACTAGATGACTCTGTTCGAGCTTCAGTTTTCTTGTCTTTTCTTATCTTTAAAATGCCCACCTCCATTGATAGCCATCTGCTTTACTAGGGACTCTTGAGATGACAACAGATTCTCAAATTCCTCCAAGGAAGGTTGTTGAGCCCAATATCAATAACCAAGAGTATACAAAGAAATGACTACCTCACAAAAAAAAAATTATGATTTTTTTTTTTTTGTTCACACAAATGTACATAGCATTAATCATATTTATAGTAGTCAAATAAGAATTCTAAAGACTTATTTAACGTGGAGTATATAGTAGAGCTGTCTAGAAATTAAGACAAAAAATTTAATTACTTTATAGAATTCTAAATATTATCTAAAGAAATCAACTTTAATTTTTCATAGATCCATGACATCATGTCATACATATTATCTCCTACCTAAATCATAGCAATTCACGTGCAACTTGTAGGGTTTGGTTACTATTACTAATATATAGGTTCATGAGTAGAGTGATAACACAAAAGTGATATGCAAATTAGATTAAAATTTATTAAATTAGTGATTTAAAATAAATTATTGAATTTAAAATATATTAGTGATTTAAAATTATTTAAAATTTGGTTGTTAAATTAGAGTGAATTTAGATGAGTTATGAATATAGCCGTTTTTTTTTTCTTTTTCTTTTTAATTAAAAATCAAATAATAATAAGATTATTTAAAAAATTAAATTAATATGTTATTAAAATTTAAATATAATAGAAATGTCAATATTTGAAATTATTAATTCAAGATAACTATGACTTAAAAAGTATTTTATTTTCTCTTTAGATTTTACTAAAATTTATAGCCATATAAAATGATAAAAAACTTTTATTATAATTTAAGAGTTTACAATTTTTTACATTCTGTAACTTTGCTCTACTTTGATTTCGGTTCTCATGAAATATATATTTTTTTAAATTGATCCTGTAAATTTGATATCTTTTTTGAATTTGGTCATTTTACCTGCTACAGCAGGCAAGGGTGTAAATGGCGGTCGGCGGTCGGTGGGCGGCCGACCACCTTCAAGCGCCAAGGCCGCCTAGGCGGCGCCAAGATTTTTTAATATATTTCTAATTATTTTTAAAAAAATTCTAATAATATTAATTTTTTCTAATAAAAATATACATTTCACAATAAATTGTAAACTTAAAATAAAATATAATTAATAGTTTAATATCCAAATGCATTTTTCACAAAATACTACAAGTCCACAAAATGCTAAAAAGTAAAAACCATCATAAAATGACATGTTCATCTTCTAAACAAAATACAAAATACATCATACGAATAAACTATCAATAGTTTAAACTAAATAATCATCAAATAACTTAAAAAAAAAAAAAAAAATCCCTCCAAACCCGCCAAACCCGCCGTTTTCTTGAAACCGCCGAGACCGCCTAGGCGGCGCCAAACCTGATCTCCGCCATTTCTCATCGCCAAGGCATAGTCGTCGGCGGTCGGCCACCGCCAAGCGCCTAGGCGGCCGCCATTTGCATCACTGACAGCAGGTAACCCATGTTATTTTTTTGTTTTCCTTTTTTTTTTACTAAACACATGACATATGTATATACAATCATAATTAATTAATAATTAAGTAAACTATAATTAATTTACATATAACATATATATACACACATACATAATATATAGCTATGTATGTATGTATATATCTAGCTATATAATATAATTAAAACTACATTTAATTTCTAAATAACTATTTAATTCTAATAATTTTACTAATTATATAATTATTAAACAAATAACAAACATATACAATCACATATATATGGACACACATGTACAGATTTATATATATCATATATAAATAAATAAAAAATAGAAGATAGCGTGATGAATAATACCTGCATTTGTGAGTTAGATTTTTTTTTGAAGAAGATGAATAGTGTATGTGTGTCTATATATATATATATATATATATAGCTATTTTTTAACAATTAATATATAATCAGTGTAATTATTATGATTATATTTCTCACGCCACGTGAATTACTTATAATATATTTTATGAATAATAATTATGTTTTAAATTAAATAAATGGGTTAGAAAAAATTTCGGATGAATTGTGTATTGGGTCGGGCTAAAAATTAAAGAACAAAGGTTAAACAGCCACACATTTTGTTATACTTCATTAATTGGATTTTGCTCTACGCCCCATTGAAAATATTTTTTACAGTAAATTTTCTTGTTTCAATCGGTTAAATAATTTGTTGCATATGATGTATATAAATTTATATATGTCTATATATATATATATATAAATATATATATATATATATATGTATATGTGTGTTATTTATTTAATAATTATATAATTATTATAATTAAATAGTTGTTTAGAAGTTAAGTGTAGTATTTATTATATTATAAAACATTAATTAATCATAAGGCTAGATATATACATATATATATATATAGTTATATATGATGTACGTGTGTATATATATGTTATGTTTAAATTAATTATAGTTTGCTTCATTATTAATTAATTGTGATGGTATATATATGTCATGTGTTTAGTAAAAAAAAAAATTTAATCATAGGGTTACCTGTTATAGCAGGTAAAAAGACCAAATTAAAAAAAAATATCAAACTTACATGATTAATTTAAAAATGTGTATTTCATGAGAACCGAAATCAAACTAGAGCAAAGTTATAGAATTTAAAAATCTTTAAATTATAATTTAAAGATAATATAAATATATTTGAGATCTCTTAATTATTTTTTTATTTATAATTTTTGTAAGTAATGCACATTGTAAATTTTTTTATTGTATACATTTAATTTCTTAATTAATAAATTCTAACCTAATTTTCGTAATTAAGAGTTTCACTATTCATACTCCAAAAATTTCTAATTTGCATAATTTTTTTTCAACATATGAAATAAAGTTTAATATATTTTAAAATTTAATTTAGTGTGACTGTATATGAATATTATTTATTCATAAATTAATATTTAAGTTTATATTTTAAAAATTTAACAACCACATTTCAAATAATATTTTCTGTTGACTCTTTCAAATTTTAATAACTGAGTCTATTTAAAAACTGAATTTGCTAAAAACAAACATACGAAAATAAAAATTCTATTAATTAGATTAATTTTTCAGTTCCTTCGTTTAATTATAAAAATAAAAAATAACAATAAACTCATATTTATTCTCCCTATTTTGACAATTTGTATTGAAAAGGTCCTTATTTAAATAAATTAACTATCCTATCATATCATATAGAAGAAAAATAAAACCAGCAAGTAGCAATAAAGCAAGTACCATTTGAAATTGAATTTTGATGCACCAAATAAAATATTGAGCAATATACTTAGTCAAGATAGAAAGCATTACAAAGAAGATGACATCCAGATGAACGGTCACAAACTCAAATTCAGTCAAGGTTAAAGATCTATGGCGAACCAACACAATAATACCCGACAAATGTAACACTTCATCCAAAAAAATAAATCTATTCACCAAGAAAATTTATTTAGACTAAAAAAAGTGGCTATAGCAAGTTAAGTTGAATCACATCTTGGGGCCCATCTGGGTCAATTTTGAGTTAGGGCCCATTAAATACATTTAGGGCTCATTTGGTTCGTAAGATAAAAATATCTATCCGTCGAAAACATGCATGTTTATTACGAATAGATACTTTTATCTTACGAACCAAATGAACCCTTAGTAATATGCAATTAATCGTTAGTCTAACTAGTTTAGAAATCCCTGCGTTGAAATGCAAATGACACATGTGCAAAGCTATCAGGATTTTGCTAAGAATAATAGAGTGACATTCTTAAGTACAAAATGGTAATCACTGCAGCCTGCACATTGCTGATAAGTTCTTAACATGAGAAATTTGAAAATACCACAAACAAGGTTGCACAGACACGAGAGAGATCCAACAAACACAAAACCATTCAAAAACAACCACCATCCAGCAACCTAAACTCGTAAATGAAAAAGAGAAGGCAGGAACATCATTATCTATCTATGTCCAGGGCCGACAATCATTGTATCTCATGGTAAAACGCAAGAAAGCATTGCAGGGAACACGGCCCTACCGATGATCAACCTGCTCCAAGCTCAAATAAAGTCATGGTCGAAGATCCACGGTTCATACTCATCCAAGAAACTGACATCACTGTATGGGTAAGTGTAGTCATCATAATCTTCAACATACCCATAATCATCATAAGAATCGTAATCAGAATACTGAGGGCTATATAAGTCGTCATATGGGTCATCAACGATCCACTTAATATCACTGATTGAGTCGGAAGGATATTTCATGTGTTTTATCTGCTCAGAACATCTTTTGCCTAAAGTCCCTTGTTTCATATTAAGACGAAAGCATTGTCGAAGATCAAGTGACTCGAGATGGGGACAACCATCAAGAATGGCCTCCAGTCCATCGTTTTTCAAGCAATTTGCAAAAAGGTTAAGATGGCACAGATTGGGCATGCTTTTTGCAATTGCTAGAGCATACTCACTACTGTTTTCAGTAAACTCATCATCTACTAAATCAATTTCTAGGATTTGGTGCCTTGACCCACGACCATTAAATGAAAATGACTTCAGCATAGGGCAAGAAATGCCAATAGTTTCAATATCTGAAGCTGGCACCTCCTCCATGATATTAAGGTGTAACTCTTCCAAATGCGGAAGTTTTTTAACTGCTTCAACCAAACCTTCCCCTGATATGTCAATGCAATCCTGAAGTGTAAGACGCTTGATTAGACTTGACCTGTGAAAAAGTAAGTGACATTAGACCAGACAACTGATTCTTGGAAAAGAAGAAACTGTGAAAGTAAAAACTCGAAAGACATATAAAATTTCTAAAACGAATAACTTCATTGGTCTACTTAGAGAATGCTCAAGATGCAACAACACCAGTAACGAGACAAACACCAATCTTCAGCATATAGAAAATCCATCCAGAGAATGTCAAACCCAACAAAGAATAACAGATATATGATGTAAACTACCTTAAATGACCATATTATACAATAGGAAACAAGATAAGTAGAGGCCAGGATAAGACCCACGCCAATGCTATTTAAAACAGAGCAAATAAAAAAAGAGCTTTAATCCCCTATGAACTCGTGAGCAAGTAGGAAGCAAACACAAGAATAAGCACAAAAAGATAAATATAAAGCTCAAGAAACAGTTGTGGTGTTGTTAGATCAATGTGATCTTGTAATGGCCAAATAAAATCATCAAGAATATATGAAAGAAAGCATGTTTTTAGTAATAATTCATATGGAATTGCAATACCAAATATGAATTGCAGATAATTCTTACGAACGCAAAAATGTTAAATCAAGTAAACACCCGATTCTATTGACTAATAAATTACACAGCTTCAGAGGAGTACAAAACAAACAATTCATTGCCTCATAAGATAAAGAATGACAATGAGGGATACCTCATATCACAGTTTCGCAGCATCAATTTTAGTTCTTTCTCAGAAACAATATTATTCATAACTTCAAAACAATATTTAGATACTGATACAGGCATAAACTTAAAATATGAACAAACAAACTCATAGTTGGTCATCATTCTTAACAGTTCCAACACATTAAAGGTTAGCCCAAACAGATTGATGTAATCCCTTATTACGTACACATCAATTCTTTATGTTCAGTCATCAAAGTGTAAGAAAAGAAGAACCGGGAACAAGAAATGAAATTATGACGAAAACAAAATCAAAGGTGTTTAAAAACCAGTACCAAAAGGGTGATTTCTTCGGTACAGCTAGTGAAATTAAAATTCATTGAAGAAGCAAAAACATAATTTTCAAAGAACGAATTTTTACCAAGTCAGAAGTTACATAAACACATTATCAGTCAATTCATCATGTCTTACATTGCACAGAACAAAATAAGTCACAGACAGGTCTCAAATAGAACAAGGTTTTGCCGAGATTAAAAACACAATTTGATAATGGGGAGGGGAAGCAAATCCTAGGCACAGAAAATTAATGTGTATACAATAAGGAAAAATGTACCTATCAGCAACGTAGTTTATCATTTCATCGTCGCCGAAATAATTAAGAGTAAGATCGACCAATTGTCCCTGGCTACGATCCACCGCCAAACGGCACATTAGATCGTATTGCTTCATGAAATACTCAGGGTTGAAAAACTCAATAACCCGCCATATGGAGGGATCATTGCAGACTTTTCGCCAGGTGGTACACACTTTCTGTGCACTTTTAAGAATCTCCTCAGCTCCGAGCCTTTTCAGTATATTAGCCGTGATATCTTCTGGAAGTTCAATCCACGGCGGCGGAGGCGGTGGCGAGTCAGAGGATGACGCAATTGTGGCCGACGATTCCTTTTCCTTTTTCGGCCGGTATTTGAATTTCGATTTCCTTCTCCTCCCCATTCTAATGTATTCTTTAGGGTTCTATTCTGAATCAAGTAATATGAAACGGGATGGAATTCAGAAGGGAGAAACTACATTTTAGGTTTTAGCCTATAATTATGTGACGTTTCAGATTTTTTTTTTTCCAGAGACTTTTCAGATTTTTCATGGGAATATTAGAGGGCTCTTTCATTTTTCTTCCTCACTTTTATACATAAAATTTATATTTATGGTGATTACATTATTACTGTTAATATGATTTTTTTATTAGTTATGGTATGGGATTTGATTCAAAAGAATGATTATAAATATTAAATGGAAATAATTAAATGAGAGTAATGATTATCTTATTTTGAAGAAAAAATAATATTGTATACCTTATTTGTTCTTATTACTTATTATAATTATATATATATATATACCATTGAAAATTTTCATATCAAGTATCCCTAGATTATATTAGTACTCCCTCCGTCCCTTAACCAATTTGCACACTTTCTATTTTGGGTTGTCTCAAATCAATTTGCACATTACTTAAAAGGAAAACATCGATTTGTGTGCACACTCACAAAATTTTCCACATATTTACCCATATACCACTACTTTATTTAAAAAATACATTTTTCTTAAACCACATGTCAAGCACCCCTGGGATGGAGGTAGTACTCTTTTTCGCACCTAGTAATGTACACTAAACTCAATTAATTAAAATTTTGGTTTTATAAATTTAAAAGCACTTATTTAAATTAATAATATGGAGTATTATTTATTTATACTCCTTCCGTTTTGATACAAATTTGTTGTTGCTTTTGGGTACACATATTAAAATAAATATTAAAATAATAATTATAGTATAAGTGATGTGATGAAAAAGTGTAAAAGTAATGAAAAATAATACTCCCTTCGTCCATGATAATTGGTCTACCTTATTTGTGCATGGTTATTAGGAAAAATAGATGTTGATGTGTAAAAGCGAGTGTATTAGTATAAAAAAATATTTAATTATTAAAAAAATATTTAACGTGATGTGTAAAAGTGAGTATATGTGTATAAAAAAATAAAAATAATGATTGTAATTTTTTCATTTTAGGTAAGTAGACTATTTATTGTGGACGACTGTTTAAGGTGACGTGGACGGAGAGAGTAGTATTTTCTCTATCCCACTATATGTTTCTCGTTACTTTTTGGCATAGATATTAAGAATAGTATAAGATATTAATGTAGTACACATATATAGTAAAACATACAAAAATGATAAAATGGAAAATATATAATGAGACAGAAATTAAAATGTTCAAAAAAATACATAGAAAGTTTATATAGGAACGAATCAATAATAAATAGAAAATTTATAGAGGAACAAACCGGGGGAGAATGGAAGTTGAAGTCATTAATGCAGTCAAATTCAAACGTATTAAAAGATTACTGAGCAAGTCTCATGTGCACGGTGCACTTATTCAACATTTAAAATAATTTATAATTAAAAGTGAATGTTGATTATACAGAAGAATTACATGTTGATATATTGAAACATTTATACTAAAAAATCGATAACAATGTAAACTTTTCAATATATTAACCCATAACTTTTCAGTATATTAACTGCAACTTTTCATTATAAACAACTTAATTGTTAAGTGAGTGCACGGACACCAATTACATACAAGACATTCCCAAGATTATTATGTCGTTGTACTCCGTCTATCTAATTTAATTTAGACACACTTTCTATTTTCATTTGTCAATAAAATTGATCATATTAAAAAAAAAATACTTTATATTATTAATTTATAATTCATTTTATTTTTACATATAATATACTTACTTTTTAAAGTAAAATTAGTAAAATAAAATGGAAGATTACATAATTAATATTTTCATAATCACAAGATAAACAAAATATTAATGAACTCTACCATTAAACTTGGAAATGAAACATAAATAATTCATTCCTCCATCTAAATTTCTCAAATATTTTAAACAATAGATAAAAAATAATAATAAAATATTATAATAAAAAATAATGAGAATATAAAATAAAGAGTAACTTGCCAAATGAAAACAAAATGCGGGACGGACCAAAATGGATAAATGAAAATTTTATAGAGATACAGTAGAATACTATTTTCATTACATGCAAAAGATGTTGATTAGTTCTTCCTCTTGCATGAATTAAGAAATTATTAAACTATTAGCACATGGGAGGGAGGGAACCAAGTATTAGTTTGTCAAAGAAAAATTAAACTAGAGCCAACCAAATAGCACTACTTATCCATCAATTGCCCAAATATCAACTGCAAGCACAAACCATTCCCAGCTCTTACAAATTACATACAGAGACTCACAAAAACACATAAAAGAACCATAAAGGGGTACAAAAGCCATTATGATCAAGATTGCATGGCCACCATCTCTACTAGAATGGATTATCAGTCATCATCTGATTCATATTCAGAATAGTCATACCGTCCATTATACCCCATACTACCAAAATACGCAATTCCATCTGAATCATCAGCCAGCCACTCCATGTCACTGATCGAGTCGAAAGCGCCTTTCACATGTTTTATCTGCTCATAACATCTTTTGCCTAAAGCCCCTTGTAGATCAATATAAAAGCACTGGCGGATATCAAGTGATTCAAGGTGGGGACAACCGTCAAGAATGGCTTCTAGTCCCTTATTTTTCATTGTGTTGCAAAATAGACTAAGATGGCGCAGATTGGGCATGGTTTTTCCAATGGCTCGAGCATGCTTATTACACTCGACATCATCTGGAACAAATGACTCTTCGGGAAACTGAAACCCCAGTTCATTAAATGTAAATGACTTCAGCATAGGACAAGAAATGCCAATAGTTTCAATGAGTTCAGCTTTGACTGGTGGCATGACAGTGAGGTGCAACTCTTCCAAGTGTGGAAGTTTTTTAACTGCTTTAGCCAAACCTTTTCCCGTTAGAAAAATGTATCGGCATCGATGAAGTGTAAGGCGCTTGAGGTGAATTGACCTGATGAAGAAATACAGCATTAGACCAGAAAAGTGATTATTGGCAAAGCAGGTTAGTGTATCAGAATCAAAAGTCAAAACAAAACAAAAAACAATCACCAAATGAAGCTTCAAAATATAAAATCCACCTAGAGAATGTGAACATCACAAGGTAAACTACCTGAAATGAGCACATTATCATTATACAAAAAGGAAACAAGACATATTGTGGCCAGAAGAGAATAGTGAGCGAGGAGGAAACACAACCAAGAATTCACAAAAATATTAAATATATAGCTCATAAAACAGTAGTGTTAAAATACAGCAAACTTGTAATTGCCATAATCTTCAGTCAACTATTCTCTTGACTGGTCAACTACATAGCTTCGAGAGAGGGAGAAACAAAAAGACATAAATTAAAATAACAGTGAGATACCACATAATCTAGTTTCTCAGCATGTGTTTCAGTTCTTCCTTGAAATAAGATATTGCATCTGATACTAAATGTTTTTTAGTTATCAGTCTAAACAGTTCTAACCCACCAGACATTACTTCACACAGGCATCTTCTGATAGTAATGGCTCAAAGGAGGGATTGAAGATTGGATAGTGATCAAAGATTTTAGCCCAGTGGCCCCAGTCAGCATTCCATGTCGTCCATACATCCACCTGGTATGATCAACTTGGAACGGCACACCACTCCTACTTGCTGTCTCTATAGGGGAAGACAATTCTTAGGTCAGACTCTATATCCAGAGACTAAGTGTCAAAGGTCAGATCCTCACGGCTTGCCAAGTGTCCAGACATCTGACCAGCTTGCCCGGAGTCAAATTATTTCACGTGAGGACACTTGGTAATCAAGCCATCTTTCATGCATGTATGACAACTCGCCATTTGAGGTATTAAAGGCAATGTCGAAAGCATTTTCAAGGGAGAGCTAGATTTGAGAAAACGATATGCAGAAGCTGAAAATTTGAGAAAAAAATAGAAAGATTGTGTAAGAGAACACTTTGTTGAAATAAGGTTCACCCTGAATGCAAAAAGGGCAAGAGAATCCTTTGAAAGCTATAGTTCAATCAGAAATGAAGCCACTTTTTAACATGGAAATAGAGTATTTAAAATATTTTTCTGGGATCAAATAAAAATTGTTCACTTCTTTTTTAGTTTGGTGGCATTATTATGTTTCACATCCCACATAGCGAAAGAAGAAAGCAACGACCGTCAACAAAGATCTCACAGACTTACAAGTTCTTCATTAGAAAGTGCAAGCAAGAAAAGTGCAAACAAGAAAAAGAAAGAGCACGGAAAGTTTGAAGAAAGTCGAAGACAATTTTAAATCAGAAGCTGATCCCCTGTTAATTATCGTTTAGGAATTGGGATTTCTTCTGTAGAATAATAAGATGCAAAGGTCACTCACCAAAGCAACTGCAAACTTTGGAATACTGTCAATCTGATTATCCAGATTTTCTTTGCATACTCCTTGAATCCTATGCTACTATATGGAGATGATTTTTAAATTGTACTACCTCAGTCCCATAATTGTTTTCACACTTTCCTTTTTCGTCCGTCCCACAATTGTTTTCACACCCTATAAATGGAAACTATTACTTTAACTTTATCCTCACAATCCAACTAATCTCATTATTTTAATAATATAACTTTACACAACACTATATTTTTTCTTAAAAGTTGTGTCATTTCAGAGGTGAAAATACCTCTGGGACGGAGGGAGTACATGTTAAGGAAATTCAATCAGAAATTAATTCGAGAACAGAACAAACTAATTCAGTTGAAGATATGAATCAAGACTAAACTCAAAATGAAATTCTAGGAACTAAATCAACACACAGACGATTTACATGTTCGGTGTTGGAACCTACCTCAACGGGATCAAGAACACCTAAAACTTCACTATATGATGAAGAATTTACAAATTACAACTCAATTGCACTCACAACTAGGATTTTCCCAAACTTCTGACTAAGAATCCTAATTTCAGCAATTGACTAATCTCTCTTCCTCATTAATAGAGAAAGTTACATCAATTTATACTACTTGTCAGGGCGATGAAAGCTCAGTATTCAATTGGTGGTTCAAACTAATTCAGTTAATTAATTTGGGCACTTAATCATTCCAGCTTGCGCGAGGTAAAATTATGTTACAACGGTGAATTAGCTAAGGTTCATAGCTAACGATCCATGGAATGAAACTGCTCAGCAAACATCCGGTTCACAACTTAAGTTGAACCGGCTTCAGGTCAGATGACTTTGGAATCAGAGACTTAGTCCTCAGTTGATCAAGTGACATCGTACTCAAGTCAGTAGACTACAAGTCAGGCGACTTCAATGTTCAGGTCAGCTGACTTAGTCTCACACTCAAGTCAGCTGAGCTGACTTAGTATGACCTTTACTTCAGGCGAATTCCTCAACAGCAGCCTTCCTCCAAACCTAACACCTCTCCTTTAGGTAAATACACTCATCAACCAGATGAACTTCTCCACTAAGTCTAACTAATACCAACAAGAATAAACTCTAATACCAATGTCTTCAACCACTAATACAAAACTAGTTTGATCACTGAGAATACACATATTTTGAACAACTCTTCACAGTACAAAGAAACTGTGAAATCTTTGACCGAATGCAAATGCACAGAATCATCCCTCCAAAATCAATAACTACACCTTCTAAGCTTTGTGAAACACGGCGTCAATCTACTCAAGAAATAAAATAATCACGCAACCTTTCCATCCGTCAACACATCACATGTAGCCTCAAAAAAAGAAACTAGTAGTACTATTGACTACACTCAAAGAAAAAAATAGATAAAGGGCAGTGATAATCGAATCATAATAAAAAAAAAGGGGGGGAAATTGTACCGATCGGCAATGTAGCTTAGCAATTCGTCATCACCGATTCCATCAAGGCTAATTTCCAGGAGTTGTCCCTGGCTTCGATGGACTGCAACGCGGCACCAATCATCCTCGTCGTAATCGTGATCGGTGACTCTGAGGTGAATAACTCGCCACATTGCGGGATCCTGGCAAACCCTCCGCCAGGCAGTGCATACAAGTTGAGCTCTTTCGAGTATGTCTATGGCGTCAAGCCTGCTCAGTATATTAGCTGTTATGTCTGCCGGTAAGTCAATCCATTGCGGCGGCAATGTAGCAGCATCAGTTGGAATTCCATTTACTTTTTTCCGCCTTTTGTTTTGGGATGCCATGGTTATTCACTCTAGGGCTTTCTCTCTGAAACGCGTGACCGAGCTAAATAATGATGGCAACTTTAATCACTTTTGATTAAGGCTTGCTGATTAATACTAACAGCCTCCGTCCTTTTGTTTGATATTGCTCTACTTTCTTTGAGCCTTGTCTTAATTCTACATATAAACAGTAAGAAAAGGAGAAAAGGGTTTTTTTTTTTTTTAATTAAGCCCTCGCATTAACCTATTTGTCCTTTGTTTATATTTTGGCACCCACACCAAAATATTCTCAATATTTATATTCATTATACATTCATTTTAATTTTAATGTCCAAGATTTCTAGCAAATAATGTAGTCCTCGAATAAAGCTTTCATTTGATATATTATTGGCTCAATTTCATTTCTGGGGTGTTTGACGAATCGAATTTTAAATTTTATTGTAACAAAATAAAATGAGTAGAAAGATAAAAATCTGTATGAACCTGGATTTATCAATTATCACTGTCATGTGTATACATTATCATTGTTATGTATATTCACTATCACTGTTATGCATTATTACTGTTAAAAAATTAAGTATATTTTTTATAACAGTGATAATATATATGAATAACAGTAATAGTGATTGCACATAACAGTGATACGAGTTTATATGAATTCGAGTTCAGAAAAGACCTATTCAAATAGAAAAATTAAAAATTTTATCCTATATTGAGAAAGTGGTTATATAAAGAGAAACCATTTGCTAGTGAGACAATTATGAAAAATATTCTTTTACTGCGTCTGCGCTTAGAATTTAAGAAAAAATAACTATATTATACATATTTTACATTGTACTCCCTTCGTTCCAAAATATATTGCATACTTTCTATTTTAGTTTGTCCTAAAAAAAGTTTGTATGTCTAAAAGTGAAATTATTTATTAAACTTTATTCTTACAGTACACTATATAATTTTTATAAAAATAAATTTATTTTACTTTTTTCTTAAATTGTGTGTTCGTAAAACACTGTAATATTTTTGGGACGGAAGGAGTACAATCAACAAGTAAATCTTATATTATAAATAAATTTCACAAAAGTACTGCTGATAATCAAAATCAAACAAAAGATACTTAATGCTACAATATTAAGGAAAGAAAAGGTATTATGTACTCCCTCCGTCCCAAAACTACTTTCACACTTTCCTTATCTGGACGTCCCAACTCTTCTTTCACACACCAAAAAAGAAAACTTTTCTCTCTCACAAAAGTCAACAAAATACACTTTTTCTTATTTTATTATTTAACTTTACACTCACATATTTACTTTTCCTTGGTTCGCGTGCCTGGAACTACTATGAAAGTAGTTCCGGGACGGAGGGAGGTAGTACATATTATGTACAGTAGTAATAATAGTTGGGAAAATTTATAAAATAATTTAAAATAATAACACTAATTATAATTTTATGTTATGAAAAACAAATTATATTTTTGTGTAAAAAAGTTGTAAAAGAGTTATACTCCCTCCGTCCCCGGGGGTATTTGCACCCCTGAGATGGCACACGGTTTAAGAAAAATATATTTTTTAAATAAAGTAGTGGTATATGGATAAATGTGTGGAAAATTTTGTGAGTGTGCACACAAATCGATGTTTCCCTTTTAAGTAGTGTGTAAATTGATTTGAGACAACTCAAAATAGAAATTATGCAAATTGATTAGGGACCGAGGGAGTACAATTTATCTAAATATTTTGAATTAATTTATAAATATGTTTGTGGATAAATAGTAATTTATGCTGAGAAGAATGAAAGAGTGACCATTTGTATACCCGGTGCAAACGAAGTTGATTAGATGTTGGGCATGCATGGGGATTGATAAATTTAAAAGGATTAGTAAGTGGAATGAATGAGTTTGGCATCCAACTATTTGTCTATCAAATTCAAAAGTAAACTTGAGCCAACCAAATTATCCTACTTTCCCAACAATTGCGCAATTATCAACTGCCCAAACCATTTCCAGCTCTTCCCAATTAAATACACAAGGAAGAAATTAATTGGGGGAGAGAGAGAGAGAGGAAGGGTTGGACTCAAATGCAACCTTTCCTCTTTTGATCGATACATCACAAATAACATTTTCTTCTTCTCCTCTTTTTCTTGATTATCATCGCCCTTAAATGTATTAAGCAAATCTGATAATTAATTAATTAATTAATCAAATCTTGCTTGATTAATCGTTTTTCAAGGAAAGCATGAACGAGGGTCGAGCACATTCTTCCCCTAACTTGTCTTCGGCGGCGACATCAACCTTCCAACAACCGTACGATGATTCTGCATTAGAAGGTAATTAAAATCATCCATCTTTCTTCCTTAGCCATAATAAATCCTAAATTTATTTTGGTGGTTTCAGGGATCGCAGCAAACATAAAGTTAATGTTGAAACTAATCCAAGATCACAAAGATGCATGCAGTAAAGGGAAAAACGACAGCCGGAGGATGCTGAGGGTGGCCACAATGATGACAATTCTTGATAACGTCAGGACCAGAATTCAAAAATGTCAATCATTCGGCAACAAGAGATCCGAAGCCGCTCTGCGGCGGTGCAACACCGACCTACGGCCGAACCACCCCCCCAAGGACAAGAAAGGAGAGGCGGTGGTGGACGAGAAAGAGAAGCTGAGACGAGAGCTTGCTGCATGCATGGCGGCTAAGAAGAGTCTGGAGATGATGTGCTCTAGTTTAGGGAAAGAGAAGGAGATCATGGCTAAAGAGCTCTCCAGAAAAGTACACGCATTGAATGAGATGGAGGAAATTGTCAATGATCTCAGGGCACAGAATGAGGACCTGGTTAGGAGACTGCAAAAACGTGGGGAAGGACGGTCGGACCAGACAGAGGCCATGCAGGAACGAATCAAGAATCTGACGGAGCTGCTTTTGAGGTCGAATGATGGGTGTCGAGTGATGAAGAAGAAGCTCGAAGAAGCGGAAGAAGAGAGCACGACGCTTTGTAGTACGATAGGCGGTATGGCAGCAGAAGTTGAGGCAAGTTTGGAGAGAGTTAAGAGGTTTGGTAATCCAGGTGTTGATGTTCAAGATGAGATATTGGCTTTGGAGAGTATGCTGCGAAAAATGCATAGTTTATTGAAATAGAGTTAGATCAATATTGGTCTTCTGCAGCGTGGGAGGACACAAATTTTGGGACAGGGTTGAATGAAATGAATGTTTGGACACACATACTAGTTTTTCCTCTGCCTTAAACGATTGTGTTGTGTTGTGATTACACGATATAAACAAGTGAAAGACAGAATCTGTATGGAGAGATTTTTCGAGTCTAGAGTTCATAAGAGTGATTTATAATGTGATAGTGAATTTAGCAAGGAATTAAGACTCTCTTTTCCGAACTCACAACACTAATCGACACATTAGATTCTACGAAAATTATCTGACTTCGTGTTTCATTTCACATTTCCATTGTTAGAATGCCACCACATGTAATCCAATGACTAGAATGGAAAAATGAAACGCAAAAAAGCATAAACAACTTATAAAAAGATCAATCTGTGTTATCTAATTTCTACATTTATAGATATAATCTCAATAGAGTTAATTTATTCTAACCAAAACTCATAAATTAAACTATAATATAGGGATGAAGCAACAGATTCATTCTCCAATTCCTGGCATTTTGTAACCTGCAATGGAGTTTATAATCCACGAGTTGCTAGCTACAACTGCTCCAACAGAACTGGCTAAAGCTTCTGCTTGACGACGTCTATGGTTCAAGACTGTTCCTTCGCTTGGCGTGCACTGCTCAGGAAACTCGACGCTGTAAACGATGAGAGTTTTTGCAGAGCCTCCCACAACAGGCTTCCTGTTAAGAATTTTTCCTCCAGCAGCAACCACAAGATCGTGAAGATATCCTTTGTATGAAGGCGTAAAATCACCCATGAAATAGAATGTGTAGCCATCAAATAGTTTTGGCTGCTGCTAAGGCCACAGAAAAAGGAATGGTGTAAAATGACCTTAAAATGATCAAGCAGCAAATAGAGAATGTACAGAAAATAACCTTGTTTAGAGATCTTAATCTTCCAAGCTTGGGTCCATCCCTGATTCCGTGAATGTCAACTGAAATCTCATACTGCTGCTCATCAACTAAATCTCCAGCTTCAATGCAAGCTTTGATCCCTTGAATCAGTGAAAGAAGGATGGATATTAAACGGAAATAAATCAAATTATATTGAGCCTTTCTTGACAACTTTGGATAAAGACATTGTGTTAATTCATACTAGATAATGAAATACTCACATTGAACACTCAGAATCCATTTTCCTTCCAAGATGCCCATTAGAAACTTGAGTGTCCGTCTGCATGCCCCATTCTCATCTGTAGATGCAATTACATGGGTGACCATTGGTTTCCAGTTCTCAAGTATTGTTATCCCCGATAAGTTCTCAAATTCAGCAACAATTTCCTGATTTAGGCCATGGAAATTATAGTCATGATCTTATCTCTTCTGATTTTATACAGAAACTATATAACAAGTAACTATTGGTTTGTTTACCTTCTCCGCATTGGTGAGAGCTGAGCAACATAAAACAAAATTCTTCATCTTTTTCGCAGCTTTCCATTGTATATCTGAATGACTTTTGCATCCATCAGTAGTTTTCAATTGATTTTGAAGTGTGCATGATTTTCTGGAAGAGAAACACATACATAAAACAGGCCATAATATAGATTATGCTTATAAGGAATATTAAATCAAAAGAGGTGTGAACCTATCCTTATATTGCCACCAACAAACCTTTCAGCAGAAGATTTTCTTTTCTTCATAGATTGAGGGACCTCATTTGGCAGTTGAGATGGAGAATTTCCAGAAAATGCAACAAACATTTCAGTAGAGGATTTTCTTTTCTTTGTAGATTGAGGGACCTCATTTGGCAGTTGAGACGAAGAATGACTTGGACATAAAATAACAAAATTCTCCTGTCACATCACGTGAAATTAAGAACAAATGTTAATTAAATTTTGTTTCTTTTTTCAGATTCCAAACATCAGACTTTTTAGTTTACACTTACAGAATCCCACCGACATTCTGGAGTCATCCTAGCACAAGGAATGTGAAAGCTTTTGCGACAACTGTTTTCAAAACACCCGAGAGCAGCTCCTTTGACACCACAGCAAGAGCATCTGATTCTCCGACTTCTAGACAGTTCAGTATCAAGGTTGACAATATTATCACCCTCAAAATACACATTAGGCGCCCTGCAAGGGATTTATAGCATTATTTTGCATTATAGTACAACAGAAATAATATCATTAATTAGTAAATGAACAGTGTGATGCAATTAGTTTGTGAAACAAACTAGATAAAAAGACATTTCAAATTCATACCATTCTGCACAACTTTTGTGCACGTATATGGCATTTTTCCCTGCATCATGATTGTCTGCAACCAGCTTACCATTGAGATAGTGAACCATGATTCCTGAAGCCTGAAATTATGGATCTCATTCACATTAAAATATGCCATGGCTTATCAAGAGAAAAGAATAGGCTATATTTCAGAAACAGGTGTACCTCAGACTCTTCAGATGATTGACAGAAAGCACAACGGATTGTACTAAGAGATGTATTGCATTTAAGCAAAACGCAGCCATTGGAAGAGGAAAGAGATTTATCAACTTTTCCAGGAACTTCTGGCTCTAACTGATCTCTAGCACCTTGAATGTCACCAAATGACTGATCCACTCTTGTATCCTCATCATTAACACCTAAAGATGTAGCATCACAATTGTCCTTGGATATGCCTTCTTCAATAGAGAATTTTACCTTCTTTAAAGAATCTGAAATTTCCTTTTTTTCTTTATAGGTTTTTTTATTACGCCTAACTGAAACTTCTTTCTCATTGCCAAGTGGTAACAAATCAGTACGTGACTGAGAAATTAAACCCTCAATTTTTTGCTCAGCAATTGAGCAACATCTTTCAGTTTCTGTTCTTTGTGTTATTACTTCACTACCAAATTTCTGAGGCTGAGCGAGTGCCTTCTTGGCTCTTTCTTTACTTTTACCCCTTTTCTTCATGTTCTTACGCCCTTCACTGTTTTTTCCAAGATCTTCAGAATCTAAAATCTGAGCAAATGCTGTTTTATTGTTGTTGGCTAGATGCTCTGCCCCATCACACAGAGTTGGAACAGTTTTCGACTCAACAATAGCCGCATCAGATGGAACCTTTTTGCTTTTTCTGGACGTTCGTTTAGAATCCAATGAGTCGTCTTTGATTCCCTCATGCACTACTGCAGCTACTTCACAAGTTTTGTTGATTCTCTTGTTTTTTCTGGGCTCCTTGGCAACGGTAACTTCTTCAGATGCTCTTGTTCTATCTTTATTATCAGCCGTTTTGTCTTTCCTCATAACCCTACCTTTTCTTTTATTGGATTTAACACCAATAGTTTCAGTCACGGCGGCCTCTGCCTTTTCAGGAATTGCATTCTCTTCAATATGTTCAATCTAAACAAACATAATTAGCAGAAGCCTGGTCATGATTGGGTAGTGGAAAGGAGAAAATATATAAATGCTTCCATTCATTACTAAAGTACCTGTAATGCCTGAGGGCTTGAACAAAGCTCAGGAGAGCAAGGCCTTTGTGTCCAATCAAACATTTCACTGTCAACGAAATCTACATTGTTGGATAAGATACGGGTTCCCTTCTGTGCAAAGTAAAAATGGAATATGAAAAAGTTATAAGTTAGCAAAACATAGCAAGGTTTTAACCCAAAAAAAAAAGGATATTAATGGTAATGATTATACAGCGAGTCTACACAAACAGCTGGTGAAGTGTTGTAAGAATCGAATAGAATGATATGATCGACATATCATAACCAATGAATTTAGAAACATACTTCTGTTGTTTGACATTGAGCGTCATCATCTGAGTCATTGATGTCACTGAAGCAAGGAACTTCTGGCGGTGTATACATGATACAATTGTCATCTGTCTGCTGGCTTAATTTCTCTAAGTCCTCTTCCTCTCTCAGCCAGAAAAATGGAGTAAAAACTGGTTCTCCTTGTTTACATGTAATGGGCATTTCTTTTTGTGAAACAGGACAGTTTTTAGATTCATTTCTGTCAATTTCACCACTTCTAGCATCCAGTACTTTGTGCTCCGTTTCAGTCCCTGAATCACTATACCTTGGTCCCTGCACCCTTTTCTTGGTAGGAAATGAAGGTTTCACTAAGTTTGATTCAGAAGATCTCTGTGAAGTCATTGATGCACTTTTTGGTCCTTCCCTTCGATGTTGCTTCTGATTCCTACAGTCTAAAGCTGCTTCTTTGGTTTGGTCATTGTGTTGGACCCCATACATATCAGCTTCAGTTTGATAGTCTTCACCTATATATATAGCAAACAGTTTAATGAATGACAGGTTAGAAGGGTATTCTAATGTTTAAAGTGCATATTGAAAGTTTCTTATACCATTAATCTCTTTTCTAAAAACTGTTATTATCAAAGTTACATTTCAGTGCATTAACATTTTGAACATTCAAGTTAGAGGTTATATTAAAGCCACAAAAATTAAATGATGCCGGCCTACTAGCTGCACTTAAACAAGTAGAGAAAGTCCTACTTTTATATTCACAAACATGAATTTAGTCAAAACCTAGAAATATATCATGGCAATTCAACAGTTATTCCAGTAAGTTGGCCTTCCGAGTTTTGATTCTTCCAACTTCCATATGAAGTTTGAACTATTTGATTTATAACAATAGCCTGGCAGATTGCTAAACTTTCTAAATGCTGTCTGTGTTCGACCATCTTAACATATTCATAAAACTGCTTTTGATAGCCGGGTTTGTAACTTTTTAGACACTAAGCATTCAGAGTACTAATTAGTAATAACCAGATAATTTAGTAGCTGCAGTTTGAGTGACGAAAATATTGATTCCAGATGCTACTTCCATGCTTTTGTAGATGCTGACCAAGTTATCCATGTGAGGAGCAGGCCTAATTTCTGTCAAGTGAAAATCATAAGTAGATACGTAAGCACAAGTTAAATTATATGGTAAAAAAAGTCAATCGCTTCAGCCTATTTATTTAACTCTGCCATAACAAGCTAACACTTTAATTGTTAAGTTACATGAAATACTTGTTCACTATCACAAGAAGGCAAAAAGGCTTCACGATATGTCAAAGAAAATAAAGCGAATTAGACAAGGGATATAAAGATAAATCTTAACATGCATCACTTAACATGGCATAAATATTAAATCTTAATAATCTGACCAATTATGCAACACTACATGCATTTACTAGGACTAAAAATATGGTTTCATGATCACCTGCAAAATAAATGTTTTTCCCTAAATTTGGTAATCTTACCTACACTCAAAGTCAGTAGGCATAGCAACTACAACACTGTAACCCTTGAACTATTTTATTATTAATGTCATAGTCATCAAGCAAAACAATTACTGAGAGTAACAAGGCTTGTCTAAATCGTATATATCTGAATTTTATTTAAGCACACTTGGAAGAAGACTACACATGATTTTTACTTACTAGAATTCATGAAACACAAGTTAAAAACTAAAGGCAGTCCTAATCCTTTCTCCAGATGTGATAAATTCACATACCAACAAAGCTCAATGTAATACCACGGTCATCATTATGAACACTTCTAGTTCCAACTTCCTTGACTATTTGGCACTCAAATTTTTGTCACTAGGTTTAGGTCACCACAATTTATTCCTCATATTTAGCTAAACAGAAGAGTATTTGTATATAATGAAGAACAAAAAAAAAAAAAAACACAATAAAATTCCATACCTCTTCGCCTGTAGGGAACTTTGCAAACAGGGCAACTTGACGCTGCTTTCATGGATTTCTCGATACACGAACTGCATCAATTAGGATGCATAAAAGATAGAATGATCGGAGTTAGGCCAAAAGTTTCACAGATATATAACATTGAATCTATTAAAATTAGGTAAGTTGTCTTACTTGCAAAAAACGTGATTGCAGGTGAGCGAAACGGCGGAATTCAAGAGACTCAAGCTGTTGAAAATAAAAATCACAAGGGATAACTTAAACTGCTGATCCGATTCCCCCAAATCCAATCAAACCTAACATCTTAATTCAAAATCAAATAAATCAAATGCAACGTTTTACCATATAGGACACTTGAGCTCCCTCCCCATTCTTTCCAGATTTGATGCGTCTGCCATTCTCCCTCTCTCACTCTCTCTCTCGTTATTTCTCTGTGCTTCTGTATACGTAGTAATTGAGACCTGATAAGCGAGAAGTAAATGTAAATCATCTTAATTTTTTTGAATTTTTTAAACCGCGCGAAAATATTTTGGATGAGTAAAATTTCTATTTCCCGCCGGCTGCGACTGCTTGTAAGCCCTTCTACAAATGGGCCCAAGCCCACTATGATTTGCTAAAAGCCCAAAATGAGTCGGTGGCCCAATATCACCAGATCCATTTCACTTCTCCGCTGTTTCTCCCACCAATGGGGATTGGGGTTGGGACACTTTCTTTTGACTTTTTGAGATCTTTCTCTTCACCATGAGCTTCACTACAGCTATAAGCCCTAATTTTAATTTCAATCTTCTGTTAAGAATATATTACCTACAATGGAGCAATGGTCTTAGGGTTTGGCGGCGGAGTCGCTCACGATTGATGCAGCGGCTATTCGATTTCCAGGCTTTCGCAAGAACACTGCTGCATCTCGTGCGCGGCTCCATCAAAATCCCCCTTGGAAGTGCGTACGTCTTCAGAGTCTTCAATGGCAAAGACGGCTAACATAGGTGGCATCGTTGCGAGTACAGTAAGAAAAAGAAGTTTTAAGTTTGTTTTTCTTGCTTAATTTGATGCAATGTATCTTGTCATTGTGAAGTTTATTATATACTGTTATTTTCTTTGATTTCATTGAAACATGACAAATCACAATATGTATGTCCTAATTGTTAATCATGATGTGGTGAAAGACGAATATCGACTCCAGGCTGCATGCTTTATTTAGAACAATGATATTTGGAATTCTGGACGCATCAAAGAATATACCACTTCATTTCGACCAACAAAACATCCAAAAACGTTTCATGCTTTGCAAGATTTCCGATTCGACTATCAAAATACATTCTACCAAGCTAATTGGCCGTAAGTGTGTGTGTGTGTGTGTGTTTATATCTTATTTCACTAATGATATCTCTAGTTGGTAGCACATTTCGAATTGAAGTATTGCTGTTCATGCAATACGCATTTATGTAACTGTGATGATTATACATGTTTGCCAAGAAGGGATAAATATCACACTAAGGGGATGTTTGGTAGGCAACATTAGGAGTTATAAATTTTGTAAGTAAAATCCATATAATGTTATTTGGTAGGGTGTAATAGAAAAGTTACATAAAATTAGTCCTAAAAAGTAATCTCATTTGGTAGGGCATAATATAGAGATAGAAAAAGTAATTTCATTTGGTAGAGTGTAATATGTAGATATATAAGAACAAAAGTTACTATTCAAGTCATACAAAAATTGGAAGTTGGAAATGGTGAGATAATTTATTACATTGTGAACAGTGAAAAGAGTGTAATATGACCTCTTCTTTTACAGGGTCGGCCGTATAAAAAACGGGTCACCATAAAATTTGTACCCCCTACCATACAAGATAAGTCAGTACAAAAATTCATATTATATCGATAATATACCCTACCAAACACCACCTAAGAGAGATATTTCCTGCAACTTTATGAGAGACATGCATAACTAGCTACAATAAAAACATCCTGATTTTATTACACAGCATGTTGATTTGATTGTCCCATTTAATAGTTTAAGCCTACTCATATCCGTTGAATTTACATAATCATGATTGCTTTCTCTTTCTTTCTCTCCCCCTCGGTTTGTAACTTGGATTCTTAGATTGGCTACAAATACTGATTATTCAGTTTTAATAATTATTTATTATGTGAATGCGGTCTGGCTCTTCGGTTTGTTTCATTATCTTTGAACTGGCATTTTAGACTGCAGCTGTTTTGTGGGACATCTTGTGCATATCCTAAGAGCTTTCATCTTGCTTACTCTTTTAAATGTTTAAGTACCTCATCCATGTATTTGTGACTTGTTCACTCTAAGTATGATGTTGTGCATACGACTATTGACTGTTCTGTCTTGTGATGATGAAATATATTATTTCATCTTCTTGACTAAAATTCTTTCTTTTCGTCCATTCATAATTTGCATCTCACCTTCACACACTTTGTCCTCTCTCTAGAATCTGGATTGCCACATGAAGTCGGAGAGAACAGATGCACTCTTGGTAGGTTATCAACATAAGTTTGGAGAGGTCTTCTAGTGGACCTTGGATGGAAGATTGCTCTCTTAGTTTCTTTCATGGTATTCTTATTCTGTCACATATTGCTTAACATAATTTCCAATATATAATATCTCATTAGCACCTTTTCCCTTCACTTTTCCGAATTCTGAAATGATCTGTTTCCCCTTTCCCTTACTTTGCAGAGGGATATGAGGATTTTACATTTGTTCTGTGTGTATTCACTGAATATCAGAGCCTCACGGTGGTAAGATTTTCTCGTGAGGTTTAAAGCAGTGATATAGTATTGGAGCTATAAAGATGCATCTGATCTATAAAAAGATGAGTCGATGAATGTGTTGAGTAGACACTGGCTCAAATATTTCGAATCTTCGTCGTTGATTAGTGTCCATATATTTGCCTCACCATCATCATCAACAATACTTGTTTACGTTCTTCATCGTCATCAAAAACATGCATTTGCATTCATTCAGTTTGTCACATCTTTTTGTAGAGCTTGGGACTATTGCATCTTTGGTAATTATTACGTACCAGCCATCATTTATACATGTCTGAAAAGCTTGATTGGTCAGCGTTTGAACGAACGTTCTATGCCACGATCCAACGGCTACTTATTTTTGGTTTTCAGCCATTCGGATTTATTTAGCTTTTGGATTAACTGATAGAACATCCACAAGTTTGACAAGCTCTATTATTTCACCTAACTATAGTCAACGTATTTTGTACATTGCCGTGCATCCTTTTAAAAATATTTATTTGGTCGGAATCACAATCATTATAAGAGGGGAATCACTTAAAATTATAACTCTGATCCGCATCGTAGCTGGAACTGCAACTTTCAAGCGAGGGGAATTATCATCTCACCACGGGCGGGATCACTGTAAGAAGGAATTAATTTTTCTCTATAAAGAGGACCACTGCACAAGAGAATAAATTTGTTCATTTTCAATATTTGTTTGGTAGCAGTTGAAATGTAATCTTGTTTATTTATCGTCATATTTCCGCCTCTAGATTTATAGCCAGTGAAGGGAGCTGACTTAATCAGCATTACTTTTATATATATGAAATTAGTGGGAAATATGTGGGGGTTCCAATATACACATCGAAGCTATTTAATTATTTATTTGATCTATTTCGTGTCATCTTAAAACTTTATTCAGAATTTTTTTAAGAAAAAAAGTAGTATATCATTAAAAGTGCGCACTCTCAGCATTACCTTTACATGTGGTGGTACAGAGATTCAGCATAGTAGATTAGATCTAGCCTTATTTGGTAATATAATTATTCATTGATATTAATATAAATTTGAATTTGTAAAATTGTATAGGGAGATAAATTAAGTTTAGATATTTCGTAAATTTTTTTTATAAAAATATTCACAATAAGTTTATCATTAATTAATTTTTTCATTAAGAATATCAAAAATTATTACTTTATATTTTTTAATTACATTTTTTATTTTTTATTACATAATTTATATTATAATTATTATTTAAATATTTGTTTTAAAACGTGTCTTCAAAAATAACAAAAAAAATTATTTAAAAAAGAAGAAGTAATACTTTTAGGCCTAATTAAATTACTATGCTACATTGTGAGTGGCACCCATTATTAGAGAAAGTACATTGATTGAGTGTTATAACTCCCGTTTCTCCTCCACCTTCTCAATTATTCTAAATCCCTCCCAGAATTAAAAATATCAAAGAACTTAAGCCTTAAATAAATAAGCAGTCCAACGTAGAAGCTTCTCTATTATTCTAAATCCTTCGGAGAATTGAAAATGTCAAACAAATTAAGCCTTAAAATGTAAACTAGTCGAATGTGGAAACGCCAGATGAAAAATTAACATTTAATTATAAGTAAATAATTCAATCAAGCTTAAAATATGTCTATGCTTGGCTCAATTTTTTTTAAAATAAGAATAAAAATATAGCTTTCTCCTAAATACCTGTATGTTGGACCAAAAATAAAAGAAATAATTACAGGTTGATAAAAAAATAATGCACTATTTTCAAAATAAAAAGGGACACGCTTAAACTTTAAATTATAAAGAGGAGCAAGCATGCAAAAAATTATATTTCTTCCGTTCTATTATAAGTTGCACATTTTGTCATTTTCGTCTGTTCCACTATATGTTACTCATTTGCATTTTTACCTTTTTAAGAAATTACTATTTATTTATTTATTATTATTTTCAATATTTTTTACACTATTCTCATTACTTTTTCACTTTTTTCCATCATATCACATGTACTATATTAATATTTTTATACACTTCTTAATACTCGTGCCCAAAAAGTATAGGCGACTTATGAGGGAACAGAGGGAGTAAAAATTATACACCCAAAAGCACATTCAGATTGAGTGTGCAAATATTTTAAAAATTTCACATTTGCCCCTCTTTGTAATAAACCTAAAAAAAATATCCCTATTTATAACGGCCCCTAATGAAAATTAATTAAAATGGATAATAATTATCTGATTTAAACATAAGAAATAATACCATTATTTATTATTTCTTGCCTTCATTAATCACAATAATTATAGTACACTCATGAAAAATCTCTCCTACCTAGCACTTAATTTGGTGTCAAAATAATACTATCAATTTCAGTTATTTAACTGTCGTTATATGCATAAATTGTAATTTGGGTGTCTAATTAAATGCATTGTCCCGTTAATTAAGGTGGATATATCTCTGTCTCATATCCATCTCTCACACATATAAAGTATGGAATTTAGGGGAAAATATTTTTTTTGTCCTTTAAGTTTGCCTCTTTTTGATTTTGGTCCTACTAACTTTCAAATTTTGATTTTCGTCCTGTAACTTTATCTCCTTTTGATTTTGGTCCTATTAACTTTCAATTTTTTTATTTTCATCCTATAAGTTTACCCCTTTTTGATTTTGGTCCTATAACTTTACCTCTTTTATACATGAATGGGGTGTCATAGGACCAAAATCAAAATGAGGCAAAGTTACAGGACGAAAATCAAAATTTGAAAGTTAATAGGACCAAAATCAAAAGGAGGTAAAGTTACAGGACAAAAATAATAATTTTCCCTGGAATTTATGTCCGAAACTTGAGAGTCTGAACGCATTAACAAACACGACTTTTCCAAGATTCACTTTTTACTTTTTTTTTAGATTAGTTGAGCCAACAATCTTTACATTTCTATACACGATTTATGCCTTAACGAGTACGACTTTCAACTAATTCAACCTCTTATGTTGTGTTTTTCTTTTCTTTTCTTTTTTTTTTCTTTTTTCTTTGGGCAGGGAAATATCAAGCAAAGTTTGAACACATGAACGTTTCTTGAATTATGAGAGGGTTTTGGATTGAGAAACCAAATGTCAATGGTCAAATATCCGCATATCAAAGCTCGTAATTTAATTCATCTAATTTGTTTTTTTTTTCACGTATAATTCTGGGAAAGAAATTAAAAGTCAAATTGTTTAAATGGTACTCCCTCCGTCCCGCTATAAGTTGTTCGTTGTTTTTTGTCACACGAATTAAGATAAAAGTAAAAAAATATAAGTGATATGATGAAAAAAGTAAAAAAATGTAAGTGATGTGATAAAAGAAAGTGAAAAAATAATAAAAAAATAGTGTAAAAACTATTGAAAATAATAATAATTAAGTGAATAGTAGTTTTTAAAAAAGATAAAAAAACCAAATAAGCAATATACAGTGAAACAGACAAAAATAATAAAATGAACAATTTATAATAGAATAGAGGGAGTATTTCATAAAAAAAAACATGTTCCACGGGAAATTTTAAGAATTTTTTATGCTTTCATTTGGTGAATATATAAGTATGGCCATTGAAGAGGTACAAACTTACCTTTATTTTCAAGAATTTTGAAAAAAAAAATAAAATTGAAACACAATTTTTTATTAAAAAAATATTTGAAAATAAGTTGGGGGATTTCACAGTTTTTCAAAATTTCTAACTAACCCGTTCCCATTCCCATTCCGGTGATCAATCTTGACAAATAATTTATTTCTCCCACCTCCACAAATATAACATACGACTCAATCTATCTTTTAATATATTTGTAATCAAGATTTGAATAGTAATAAACACTTTTTTTTTAAATTAGTGTGACCCAACTTTAAAAAAAAATTGTTTATCACTATTCATTAGTGGTTGAAAACATGTCCTTCGATACATTATCAACAAACTCCTCATAGTTCAATCCCTTAATAAATTAATATTTTTTCTTTTTTTACTATTTAATAAGTATATTTTTCTAAAATTAATTTTTATCATATTAATAAAATGATATATTAAATTATTTAATATTCAAAAAGCGTACATATATTAACAAAAAAATTACCATACACTTTAAACAAAATTACAATCTCAATAATAAAATTTAAATACAACACTATAAATAAATATATCAAGTTACAAATAAATTAAGATTTGAGCACAAAGATTTAGATCTGAGCAAATAGGTTAGGATTTGAGCACAAAAATTAAGATCAAACTACATAGGTTAGAATTTAAGTACAAAGATTAGACCTGAGCACATAAGTTAAGAATATGAGATAAAAGAGTAGGTCTCTTGTGAACTCAGAGTTCATACATATTTTTGTCTAGATAAAAAAAATTGGTCTCTAATTATAGATAAAAAAAATTACAAATTTTGATATAATTTTTATAGATAATTATTTAAAATATAGAATTTAAATAATTAGTTATAACAACCAATTTATTCTTGCATGTGTCAAAATCTTATAAACTCTCATTCTTGAAAATTGTTCTCTGCCTATTTGTAGTGAAGAAGTGTTCATGTGCAATTCTTAGAATTTTCATTTTTCTTTACTTTTTTTTTATACCTCCATGTGGTTCGGATAAACCAACCAATAAAAATAAAAATAGTCATATATTAATATTAGAAACCCGTGGGTTACTCACCTGGTCACTGTGCTCCTCATTTAAGTGAGTGACTCGGGTTCAATTCTATTTAGGATCATTTGAGTGAGTGAACCGGGTTCAATTCTCTTTAGGAACGAATTTAAAAGGAGATATAAGGTTGACTTGGATTTGGAGTGTTTGGAGACTTGATGTACTACTACTAACCTAACTACTACTCCCTCCGTCCCAGAGGTGTTTTCACCTTTGGGATGACACAGCTTTTAAGAAAATTGTAGAGTGTTGTGTAAAATTATATTATTAAAATAATGAGATTATTTGGATTGTGAGGATAAAATTAAAGTAATAATTTTCATTTATAGGGTGTGAAAACAATTGTGGGACGGACGAAAAAGGAAAGTGTGAAAACAATTATGAGACTGAGGGAGTAACAATTAACATTTACCGATAAAAAAAATAATAATACTAGAATGATCTTTTTGTTTATAAATAATGTGCAAATATCAACAAAATTGGTGCCAAAATCGTGCGCACTGAGTAATGGAAAAGACAAGACTTTGGGTGTTTTTAATATCTATCTTCACTTGTTTAATTTGTTAATCTTCAAAGGAAATCGATGGAGAGTTTTGCGAATTTTCTCATCCTTTAATTAATCCCTAAACACCAATCAGCTTTTCTACAATTAATTAGTTGTAAAAAAGAAGAAGAAGAAGAAGAAGCGTGTATATGGTCCAATACCGAAACTTTTAGGTAGACTAATGATAAAAACGTCACTAACAATAACAGTGATTCACATACGCACGTAACACTATAAAATTTAAATAATACAAGAGTCAAATGACGAAATACAATAATCCCAGCTCAATCTTAACCTTTTTTTTTCTTTTTCAAAATATTTCATAATAAATTTTATTTTTCAAAAAAAAAAATTTCTTACAAATCCAATTTTATTTTAAATTATTCTTTATTTATCATTTAAAAAATTAATAAAACAGTTTTTCTCATAATATGTGCTAAGTAAAATGTAAAGTTTATCTCGCACGTGTGGGAGGAGGTATTAATTTCTGTCAAATTAATTAATTTATTTAGGTGGCAGGCACTCTTCAGAATATAGCTATGTGTCCCTTAGTTAGCTATTTTATCCAAGAACAGGAGTTGAGGACAATGACACTTTTAAGCTATATCATAGTCATTTTCACTTGCAGCACAACATACGTTATGCATCAATATAACCACTTGGCAGAACAACATATGATATTTATCATCGAATAAAATCATAAATGCTGCTCCTGTTCATACATTAAGATATAAGTAATATAACATGAGGGAAAAAAAATCATAATAATTGGATAGGTACTTTCAATCGTTACAAATGACAAATTTTTTTTACAGCAATACAAAGGGCTCATTCGACCTAGGGGTGTAAATGAGTCAAGCCGACTCGTAATTTACTTGTGCTCGACTCGTAAAATGATCGAAATCGACTCGAACCAAATCGAATCGATCTCGAGTTCGAGCTACTCGAGTAGTTCTCGAGTTCGAGTTTATAAATACTCGGCTCGAGAGGCTCGCGAGCCTAATCGAGCTTGAACAATATTTAATATTTTTTCATTAAATATTATAAAAAATATTAAAAATTGAAATCAGTAATATTATATTTTAATTGTGACGGATTGGTTTGAGAGATTGCTAATCAATCTTATAATAATATTACGCATTCCTCATTATTTGGGATAGATTAATTGGTTTACTCAATTAGCTAGGGGCAATTGTATAATTTTCAGAATATTTTTTATAATTTTTTTGTGTGCATTTTTTATAATTTTTGAACATTTGTCTCTCTTTGTAATTTAAATGGAAAGTGCACCCTTTTTAATTTTATTTCTCTCTCTCTCTCTCTCTCTCTCTCTCTCTATATATATATATATCTATATATATATATATATATATATAATACGCTGTAAATAAACTATCAATACTACATATTACTCCCTCCGTCCACAAAAATTGGACTACCTTGATAATTCACGGTTATTAAGAAAAATTGATGTTGATGTGTAAAAGTGAGTGTATTAGTATAAAAAAATATTTAATTATTAAAAAAGTACTTGATGTGATGTGTAAAAGTGAGTATATGTATATAAAAAAAATGAAAACAATGATTCTATGTTTTCCATTTTAGGTAAGTAGACCATTTATTGTGGACGACCATTTAAGGCAACGTGGACCATTTATCGTGGACGGAGGGAGTATAACTAGTTATTAGTATGTATAGTGTAATTTATTTTAAGGAAAGTGTTAAACATGTTTATTTGGACACTGTTTTTCTTTTTAATCACCAAATCAAAAGGTACACAGGAGGTCCTAACCTACACCGACAAACCTGGACACAGGGAGGAATCAAGAGGAGCTACAGGTAACAAATGGTCCTAACCTACCCCGACAAACTCGGACGTAGGAAAGAATCAAGAACTACAAGTTGCACCACTTAAGGTGGGCGAAAATCAAACAAATAAAAAAAAACACATCAAATCACGAAAGAGATGTCAACTGTGAAACTAGCCGACGACCTCTGACACTGGTTTACAATAGTTACTCTTAGTAAAATAATTAATACTTTTTAATAAAATAATTATTACTTCTTAACTAATATATTTTAGTATATACTTCAATAAAAATAACTAATATTTTTAATAAAGTAATTAATACCTTTCAAATAAAAATTCACCGAGAAATTTCTTCACACAAATTATAACATATGTACTCGCTTGGCTTTCAATAAAAATTTGGAGTAATGCCAAGTTACTTTTATTTTTTATTATTCAAGGGGTAAAAGGGGAAAAAAGGAAATGAGGTAGGTAGGTGGGCACGTGTTCTAGGAGAAGGGCAGATGGCCGGACTCTCTTGGAATGTGTATATCAATTTGCTAATATTTTATATGTAACATAATACTCCCTCCATCCCAATATTTTTTTCATAGGTGGAGTTTCACGCATATTAAAAAAAAGTAAAATATGTGAGTGTGAAATTAAATAATAAAATATAAAAAATGTATTTTTTTTACTTTTGTGAGTGTGTGTTGTTACTTTTTTTTGGGGTGTGAAGAAAGAGTTGGGACATCCATATAAGGAAAGTGTAAAATTTATCTTGGGACTGAGAGAATATTAGATACTCCCTCTGTCCCAATATTTTCTTCATAGATAGAGTTTCACGCATATTAAAAAAAAATGAAATATGTGAGTGTGAAGTTATTTATAAAATATAAAAAAATATACTTTATTGACTTTTGTGAGTGTGAGTTATCTTTTTTTTTTTTGTGTGAAGAAATAATTGGGACGTCCATATAATAAAAGTGTGAAGCTTATCTTGAAACTGATTGAGTATATTTTAGATTAAATGATGTTTTTTTTTTTTAAATGTATATATACATACATGTATGCCGCTAGTCAATCCAGTTATAAGTACGTGATGTAACATAAACAAAACATCAATCTCACTCAACTTTCAAGATTTAAATAGTAAGGAGCGTTTGTTATAATAGTAATACTCCATCCGTCCCAAAACTACTTTCACACTTTTTTTATTTGGACGTCCCAACTCTTCTTTCATACACCTAAAATGAAAACTTTTCTCTCTCACAAAAGTCAACAAAATACATTTTTTCTTATTTTATTATTTAACTTTACACTTACATATTTACTTTTCCTTGGTTCGCGTGCCCGAAACTACTATGAAAGTAATTTCGGGACGGAGGGAGTACTAAATATACTCCCCACGTCCATTAAAATTAATTCACGTTGTCTTAAATAGTCGTTCATAATAAATAGTCTATTTACATAAAATAGAAATTTTTTAATCATTATTTTTACTTTTTTATACACATATACTCACTTTTACACATAATATCAAATACTTTATTAATAATTAACATTTTCTATACTAATACACTCACTTTTACACATCAACATTAACTTTTTTTAATAACCATGCACAACTAAAATAGACTAATTATCATGAACGGGGGAGTATATAATACTACCTTTGTCCCGGAACTACTTTCATAGTAGTTCCGGGCACGCGAACCAAGGAAAAGTAAATATGTGAGTGTAAAGTTAAATAATAAAATAAGAAAAAATGTATTTTGTTGACTTTTGTGAGAGAGAAAAGTTTCTTTTTTTCGTGTGTGAAAAAAGAGTTGGGACGTCCAAATAAGGAAGGTGTGAAAGTAGTTTTGGGACGGAGGGAGTAATAAAAACTGATAAACTCAAATTTAACGTATACTCATGTTCAAAAAAGATTTTGGCCTGTTGAATTTTAACTTAAAAATAGAGTAAGTCTCTTGTGCACCAATTACACCGTCCAACTCAAGTTTATTTTTAAAAAGTTGCATAATTTATTACTGAAAAGTTACACAAATTATTACTGAAAAGTTACACCATTAAAGATATATTTTTCAGTAATAATATGTGTAACTTTTCAATTGAATTTTATGTAACTTTTTAAAAATGAACTTGAGTTGTACTGTGTAACTGGTGCATACAAGACTAAGCCGTAAAAGAGTAAGTCTCTTGTGCACCAGTTACACCGTGCAACTCAAGTGTATTTTTAAATAGTTATACTATATATTACTGAAAAGTTACACTATTAAAGATATACTTTTCAGAAATAACATGTGTAATTTTTCAGTAGTATTTTATGTAATTTTTAAAAAATAAACTTGAGTTGCCCGGTGTAATCAGTGCATTCAAGACTCAATATTTTACTTTTATCTATAAAAAGAAAAAAAAATACAAGTCAACACCCAAGGCGGCGCAGGCTGCAGACACCAACTCCCAGAAGGAAAAGGTACAAATTTGCTTTATGCGGGTGATAAACATGTTACAACTTACAAGTAACAAGACAACTGCCAATTTTTTTTTTTTTTTTCATTGGTTTTTTTCTATCTATATCTATATTTATCTTATAATAAAATTTAAACAAAATTGAGCAAAAAAATTATTATTTAATTATTTATAAAAATTTAAAATCCCTAAAAAATTATTTAACTCAAATGGTAAACTTTAATTTTTTTTTCGATCGAGGTTCAAGGTTTAATCCTAAAATTAAAAAGAATATATTAGTAAAAATATAAATATATTTTTATTAATGGAAAAAATAATTCAAATTAAATAAAAATTCCTAACTTTTTCAAGTTAAAATTTATTACTCCCTCCGTCCCAGAAGACATTGCGGTGTCTTTTGGGCACAGAGTTTAAGAAAAAAATATAAAATGTACATTTTTATGAATATTATATGTGTGTTGTGAGAGTGGAGTTTAATAAATAGTTTCCACTTTTGGATATGCAAACTTTATGTGGGACGGACCAAAATAAAAAGTATGCAATGTCTTGTGGGACGGAGGGAGTAGTAGTCATGTCATGCATCTCACGAGAGAAACATCAAAATCGTGCATCGCACGGAAGAAATAACAGTATTGTTTTATTCGTCCGTCCATCAAAAGTATTTTTTTTTATGAAAATCGTAACTTTATTAGCATTTTTATAAAAAAATATTTTATTTACAAGTGGACCCATAATATACTCACAATATCTTATTTTATCTATTTTATAAAAAATTTATGCCCAAACAATTGTGCATTCTTTTAAAAGATAATGTGGTGTGAATATAAAATTAAATTATGAAGAATTAATTTTTATACACGTAAATTATTTTATTTTAAAATGAGAAAAAGAATTAGAACGATCCAAATTAGAGGAGTATATATTCACAACCAGGTGGGTTAGCTCACCTGGCCACCGGGCTCCTCACTTGAGTGAGTGACCTGTGTTCGATTCCCTCCGAGAACGAATTGGAGGGGAGGAGCAACTCATACTAACAGCAAAGAGTGACCATCTTATTTCCTTTGTTTTGGTGTTGAAGGCATTGCATAGTTCTTGCATGAAGAAAAGCAACGAACAACTCCTTCATTTGGGGTGGCGAGCAACTTTGACACCAAGTTGCTTGCTTCCTATAACACTTAGGGTTCATTTGGTTCGTAAGATAAAACTATCTATCCGTCGAAAATATGCATATTTTCGACGGATAGATAATTTTATCTTACTAACCAAATGAGCCCTTACAAGACAAATATTCTTCTTCTCGTTTTGATCCTCTAACATCTCTAATCCTGGTCCCTTGCAACTGATTCCATTTGTCACGACCTTGTTAATCTTTTGCATCAACACATATAATAGTATCAATGAATGTATATAATAATATCAGTGTCATACTATGAACTAAATTTCACAAGAGTCCTATTTTTTCGACTAATGTAATTGAATGATGAATTTTCTAATTTTAAATCATGCGAGTGTAAAAAGTACAAAATAATAAATATAAAATTTATATTTTCTATTAGATGTATAATTATGATTTTTAAATAATTAAACACAATTTCTCCCTTCGTCCCGTAGGAATTTGCATTCTACGGAATAACACATTTTTTAAGAAAAATATACTTATTATATATGCATACGGATAAATATGTGTATATATTTGTATGTGTGCATGCAAATCAATGTTAGTGTGCAAATGTACAGGTGACGTCCAAGTAAGGAAAGTGTGCAAATTCTTACGGGATGGATGAAGTATATTAATTTATAAAACAAATAATAACTAAAAAATTAATGCCAAATTTGGTTGAAACAAATAAGAAAATGTATTTTAATTTTTAGATTAGTTGAAGTTCATTTTTATTTAACTTTAGGATCAAAATCTGTTTATTTATGCCAAAAAATACTTAAAAGGAAAAATAAAAGATTGACGGCTTGTTAGAACAAAAAAATAGTTTAGAGTTATAAGTTGTATGAAAGCAATAATTTAAGTTGATGATTGTACTTATTTTCTACATTAATTAAGTCTATTGTGCACCATTACCATCATGCACTTTAAGAGTATATTTTAAAATTTATCATTGCCATTATCAAACGTTTATCCTTATTTATATTGAAAAATTAATTTGATTTGAAGTAATTTTTTCTGTAAATTGGAATAACATATCAGTAATAACATGTAAAAATACATTTGAATTGCACCACGCACCTAACATATCCATACATTATTAAATCACATTAATTGTGGATATACAGAAATTATTATGCCTGCCTTAAAAGTTTGAATTATTATAAAATATAGAATTGATTTATTTATATTATATTTCTAACACTTTCTCTAATTATCAACTGAATTTCAATTTTTTTCTTTAAGGATCGGGAGACCCAATGAATAAAATAATTTAATATAAATGAATATTATTTTTAAAAAATATTTTAAAATATGAGTGAGTTAAGATTTAATACCACGAAAAAGTTCGAACTTTCAACTAAATGTCTCAAAATAAATTAATAGTTTTATAGTATGATTAAATATTGGGTAACTTACATATAAGTTCAAAAAAATTACTATATTTATAAATAGGTGATGTGCACAAAAAAAATGTGCTTCTATGCAAATATTTTGAACCTATTTGTATATATAGTGATTTTCTTGAACTTTTATGTAAATCATCCTTAAATATTTTATTGTTAACTATTTTGATTAAATAGTGTGTGCTTCCCATTAATTTCAATAATTAATACTCCTATAATTATTCCGAAATCATAATTTGGCAAGGCAGGGTAGTGTTTTTTTTCATAGATATTAATTACTACTCATCTATATGCCTAGGCAGAAACTACTTCTATTATATAAAATCCAATTAGCCTTGTTAAGCATAGCCATACAACATCAGTTAGACCATTAATAACTCTCAAAAAGGTGAATCAATTTTAATAAAAAGGGTGAATCAATTTTAATATAAAATCAATTTATTATATTAATTATCGGGCCAGTCACAGATTATAAAAGTAATGTACTGTTTTTAGATAGATATAATATGCAAACAAATAACTCTATTATTCAACTTATATTTACACTAATATACAAATATTTTGTATCTATTTGAAAATATTATATTATTTTTGTATCAAATTGAACTGTTTCTTAATTATTTTATTTAAAAAATATTAAAATATACTTTCATCATCTCATAGTAATATTCATACTTCTTTAACTTTACAAATAATTTTTTTTAGAAAACTATGAAATTTATTATGGGACGAAATTAGCAATATTTCATACAACATGAAGATTTACTATTGGAATTTGAGGAAATCCAATCTTTCATCAACTTTTTGGACAGTTTATAAGAAGGCGTGGAACAACAATTATTTTATTGTACGGAATTATTTTATTGTAAGGATTGAAGTATTCAATTACTCCAATTTATATTATAAAATATTCTTTAATATTCCAAATAAAATAAATTTTGGTTTTATTTAAATAAAATAATTGATTCTCCACATATTAAAAATGCATTTCAATATTCCCCTGACATTAGTTTACTGCATAACATCTCCTAATGGATAAAAACTTATATAAATTCGAGTTTAGTATCGTCAATTTTCAGTGTTAAAAAATTAAGCATATTTTTACAATAATACTATCATAACAACTATATTGAATATATATAACATTGATACTAATTCATGTAAATTCGAATTTACAAGAAACATTCCATCGTAAAATCGCACTTCAATTGGATTTCGTGTTTATTTTGATAGTGCACATTGAATATATGTGTAGCTATATATGATTAGGAAGGAAGATGTTACGTTAATACTCTACTATTTTAGGTTCCTAAATAGGAGGTTGGAAATTTGGAATTTTAATAAGCCACTTGGTCAATCTGTGTACACTTCAACACGACACACTTAACGAAGTTGATTTAGCTCCTAAATAACATTGACAATATATATTTTTAGGGAGTTATTAAATTAATGTAATTTAGGTATGACTTATTCTAAGCATGACTAAGTGATGTTGCAGATGGGGCATAAGGCCACACCTAACTCCTTTAATTTATAGTACAATTCTTGAGTCGTGGGCTTCACACCTCATTAATTCTCCAATCATATATAACTCATGCATATCTAATATGCCGTTATTTTTACCTTTTATTTTTAAAAAAATTATTGCACATGTAAAAAAAAAAAAAAGAAAATCAACCCTAATATATTCTACATATGTTTAAGAGCATCTCCAACTGTTGCGCCACTCTAGCGCAGAATTCGCACTAGAGTGACGCAGAATTTGAAATTCATCTCCAACAGTTCGCACTATATTCTGCGCTACATATATTTTTCTTAATTTTTAGTAAGTTTAATTTAAATACTACCTCCGTCCCGGAACTATTTTCATAGTAGTTCCGGGCACGCGAACCAAGGAAAAGTAAATATGTGAGTGTAAAGTTAAATAATAAAATAAGAAAAAATGTATTTTGTTGACTTTTGTGAGAGAGAAAAGTTTCCTTTTTTGGTGTGTGAAAGAAGAGTTGAGACGTCCAAATAAGGAAAGTGTGAAAGTAGTTTTGGGACGGAGGGAGTATAAATTAACAAATCACAAAAAATATTACAATTTAAATTTAAAAGTATTACAAAATATTATATAAATAAAATTATAAAAAAAATCTAGTGCGGGTGAATAGTGTCATGCTGGAATCAGCCGACACTGTTCACAACTTTCATGTAGCATTGCGTTGGAGGTAAAATTCATCTCTACTCTAGCGCAGGGTTGGAGTTGCGTTGGAAGTCAAATTCACATTTTTTTTTATTTAGATTTGTCCCAATTTTATTTCAATACCATTAAAAAAAGAGAAAATTCAATATAATATTTATAATATTTCCACTTTATACACTAAAAATATAAATATTCAAATTTTATTTGATCGAAAAAGTCAATAGAATGGGGAGGAGTATTTGATAGCTCAGTAACATAATAAAGGTAAGGTAAATAAAAGATACAAATCCTTTATTTACACGCTTGGCAATCAACTATATTATTAAAATAACAAAGAGAGAAATATTTTTACCCCACCGTTGGAATTTGTAACGTGACACGAAATTCATCTATACACTAATATCATTAAACCGTTACATTGCATAGTTTTGATTGTCAAAAAAATCACAAACTAAAAAAAGGTACAATTTCTTGCATTCAACATTTCAAAAGAGAAAAAAAAAAATTTATTAATAAATCTGGACATGAGTTTTAGTAGAGGGTGAATCAGGAGCTGGTTAACAGGGCATTTGCATGTTCTTGGACAACTTTCCACGCAAAATTGATGTGCCTGTTTTCTGTCAGACTCGCTCCAACTGCAAATCGCATCACATATACTCCACCAATCACCGCGTGAGTCATGTAAATCTGCCCAGCTTCATTTATTGTTTCCAGCAATTTCGCGTTCACGTTGTTCGCCGCTTCCTCCTTGGAAACGATCTGGTGGTTGCCGCCGAGCTCCATCGGAGAAATGCGGAAGCACACGGTGGCGAAGTTCCTCGGCACCACCACCTCGAATCGCTTGTCCATTCCGATCATCCCCTCGAAATTCTTCGCCATTTTGATGTGACTCCGGAGAAATTTCCTCAGATTCGCGACGCCGTACGATCGGAGGACCATCCACAGCTTCAGCGACCGGAAACGCCGGCTGAGAGTGATCTGCCAGTCTTTGTAGTCGACGACCTGTTTGGATTCCGACGCTTTGTTTCTCAGATACTCAGGATATGTGGATAAAGCTTTCACCAACGCGCCTGGATCTTTCACCCACAAACAGCAGCAGTCTAAGGTTGTTAGGAACCATTTGTGCGCGTTGAAGCTGAACGAATGGGCCTTTTCAACGCCGTCGAGGAAATGGCGGTATTCCGGCAGAATGCAAGCACTTCCGGCGTACGCGGCATCGACGTGCACCCAAATTCCGTATTCCGCCGCGACATCGCAAAGCGGGGACAACGCGTCGACGGCGGTGGATGACGTCGTGCCTATGGTGGGGCAGAGGAACAGGGGCACGAGTCCGGATTTGACGTCGGATTCGATTGTGGCCCGCAGGGCCTCCGCCGTAAGCCCGAACGCGTTTGCTCTTGTGGTGGCTACGGCCCGGAAATTATCCGGGTTGATACCCGCGATCTGAGCGGCCTTCTGCAGGGCAGAGTGAGTCTGATCCGACCCGTACACGACAAGCTTGTTGATATGTTCCCGACCGCCGATCTTTTTCAGCATCTGATCGCGGGCGGCGACCAGCGTGCAGAGGATAGCTTCACAGGTGGTGCCCTGCAGAACGCCACCGCCTCCGCCAGAGAATAGGAAGTCGGATGGAAGCTTGAGCATTTTTCCAAGCCAATCCATGACTATGCTCTCGAGCTCGGTGGCGGCCGGGGACGACATCCAGTTGAATCCGACGACGTTAAAACCGGTGCTGAGAACTTCTCCGAGAAATCCGGCAATGCTTCCACTGGAGGGAAAGTAGGCGTAGTAATTGGGGCTCTGCCAGTGCGTGATCCCGGGAACAATATCTTTCTGAACATCTTTAAGAATATCCTCAATGGGCTCCGGGTCGTTAGGAGCCGAATCGGGCATCCGCTCCTTGAGATAACCGGGTCGGACCTGACTACGAACCGGATATTTCTCGACATTCTGGTAATAATCCGCAAGAAAGTCGATGACTAAATGACCCTGGCGCCTGAACTCTTCCGGGTCAAGAGGTTTAATGATTCCGGCGGATCCAAATTCGGCTTTCTGGAGGCTACCCATTGGGATTTTATTTTCTTCCTAATTTGCTACAAGTGAAAATACACTTTGTAGAAAATTGGAAAGGAGAGGAAGAGGTTTTGTTGGAAAGCTAAGGGATTGCACATGGTATATATATATATGAATAGAAAGAGTGAGGTTGGAATTTGGAAAGAGGGAGGAATTGAGGCTAAGTGGTAGATGGGGCTAGCAAGTTGAGTTTTTTCGTTGACTGGAAGGGTTGTTGGACTCCTCCTTTTTTTTTTAAATTAAATTAAATTTATTACTCCCTCAATCCACTAAATTATATATTTCCTACTTTCTTCTTCGTTTGTCCACAAAATCTTTTTCATATATTCACAAATAAAAGTTTTGGCCTCAAAATATTTTTAATTTTTTCTTATTTTATTTATTATCTCAATATAATATTAATTTTTATTAAATTCTGTGCCACTTTACTATGGTGTGCGGAGTGAGTATTAGTTAGTACACACGTGTGTTTTCATAGTTCATACACGGTAACATATAGTAGTAATTTTTCTAGTTGTTTTTCGAACTTTTACCTTATCCATTATTACCCAATTTCATTAATTTAATGATTTCGACGCGCAATGCTGCTAAATAGTAAAAAATTAATTGAGAGTGTCTGCCTTTTCCCATGGAATCTTTCAGTTGTTAGATCAGATGAACACTAAAAAAATAAATATGTCACGAGTGTATAACATGTGTGTATCTGTATTCAAAAAAAAAACATGTGTATTTATGCCAACGCTTTCTGAGTTTAGGTTAGCATCACGCAACCTGTCTGGTGTGGTTCATCACCTTCTTATAATTTGCCAATTATGGCAAAGAAACAAAAAGAAGAAAAAAACACGAGTAGCCATTGCAAAATCCAGTAGAAAGAATGAAGTTCTAAATGAAGTAAAGAACTAGTAATCACTTAAAGAAATCATTTTGATAGTAAAAAAATGTCAGCTTCTGTAACAATATAAAAGTTATGTTTTTACAAAGAAATATTGTAAGTGGTGCTTTTTTTTTTCTTTTTAAGTTTTAAATTAATATTATCTCTGTCCGAAACTTAATTGCTATATATTGTTAAAAAAGTTTATTCCATACTCAACTGTTGTATATTTCCATTTTTTTTACAAAATATTATGCGCACAAAATAACTATTATTTCCTATAAAATATTATGCAAACAATGATAGTTTTTGTTGCATAATAGTGATAATTATAATGCATAACAATGATATCATGCGGCATGACACTTACAATGTTAGTGCATGATAGTGATACTGACAGTCGAAAAGTATGATAATAATGATAATGGGAGTTTTTATTGCATGATAGTGATAACTATGATGGATGACAATAACTATCGTAATGCATAACAATGATAGTTATAATATCCGAGTCGCAGACTTTTCAAATGCAATCGCGCAAGACTTTTGGGTATTTTTTTGGTGAGATTGTTTTTGAAATATCAAATCGGAATAAGGACGTGAGAACGGAAAACATATTTGAGAATTCGTTAATTTCCTTTTTAGGTCTGAACTTATTTACATAGCCAACAATACTTTTCAAACCTTCGCTCGTTCAGATATACTATTTCCATACATCCGTCTTGACATAGGTAGTGTCATTGTTGCTCCTTCGATTCATTGATTTTCTTTATCTTTATAGAAGGAGACAAAAATGATAGAGGAATATGAAATCTGAATAAAAAAAAAAATTGCAAAAAAACACACTGAAGGATTACACTCGGGTAGGGGTGGCATACCGTACCGTACCGCCCATATCGTATACCGTACCGAAATTTTCGGTATGCATTTTTGCATACCGATACCGTACCGAAATTTTCGGTATACCGGATTTCGGTATACCGAAATTTCGGTATACCAAAAATGCATACCGTATACCGTACCGAAAATTTCGGTATACCGTACCGATATTTCGATATATACCGATCTATACCGAAATACCGGTCCATACCGAAATACCGACTATGTCGGTATACCGCCCATACCGGTATATACCGTCATACCGGTCCATACCGAATAATTTAAGTATAATTTTAATTAAATAAAATAAAATTTAATATTAAATTTTAATATTAAATTACAAAAATGGTATATACCGGTATACCGAGATACCGAAATATTTTCGGTATACCGAAAATAATCGGTATACCGGAATATTTTGGTATACCGGTTTATACCGAAAATATTTCGGTATTTCGGTATATACCGGTATACCGAAAATTTTAAAATTCTATACCGATACCGTACCGAAAATATCGGTATGGTATCATACCGTACCGAAATTTTCGGTATACCGAAATTTTTGATAAATTCGGTATTTTTCGGTATGGTAAGTACGGTATATCGGTATTTTCGGTATTTGCTCCACCCCTACACTCGGGTTCACTATGAACTTGAGTGTGTAAAAGTTTTATCTTTGGTCAAATTAATCAACTATATATGAATATATATATATATATATATATATATATATATATAATGGTTATTAAATAAGTATAATTAACGTGATCTCCGTTGGGCCTTAGTAAGTAATCACACATGGTGGTTTGAACAGCATAAGTAGTTGGAATTAATCGCGATTTACTGAGTAGTTAATTTATGCTAGGGATTAATGACCGAATTAGAGCGCAATTACTAAATAATTAAGGTGGAGTAGTTTGGCCCCACGCCAGCCATCAACGATCATCCCCCAAACCAAGCATACATTTTCTTACTTAAATATTAATTAATTATTTTAAATGATTAATTTATAGAGTAAGCTAGGCTGGCAACAAAACAATAATGGCTATATATCTGATCAGGCTCATACTTAATTAGATTCTTTGTCTTCTATCTATATATCAACAAATTGGTCGAACATAAAAAATTATATTAAAACTAATTATATACTCCCTCCGTCCCAAAAGACATTGCATACTTTCTATTTTGGTCTGTCCCACAAAAAGTTTGCATATCCAAAAGTAGAAATTATTTATTAAACTCCACTCTCACAACACACATATAATATTCATAAAAATGTACCTTTTATACATTTTTCTTAAACACCGTGCCCAAAAGACACCGCAAGGTCTTCTGGGCGGAGGGAGTATATTTTTAGAGACAAACCCAATTTTACTCGATCCAAGCGGGTTGTCATACCATTTCCCCGAAAAATCTCTCTCACTTTCCAAATAAGTAGCGTCAGGATTTCAGAGAGACAACTGTGAATCTTATGGCATGTAACGTCGATTTTGTTAATGATCAATGTCTACTAACGTGACATTTTATTTCAAACTTTTTAATGTCAACGAGAATAGGAATGAAAATGTTTTATTAACCATCTTTTAGATATATTGAAAGAATAAATGTTTTTTGATGGTTATATTATCACTATTATTTTCTAATTTTTAATTAAAATTTTATAAAAGAAGTTTGTTGGTAGAATTGAAAAATGATTAATGAAAATCGTTAGTATAAAAGGAAAATATTAATCAAATGAGAGTACTGATTTTTCTATTTATTACCGGAAATAGTATTACTGATTATTTTTTATTCTTTACATATTTATATTACCACTCCAAAATTTCCAACCAACCATTCTCTATATTTTTCTTGTACTTAGTTCTTATATTTTGGTAAACACTTAAACATCAGTTATGTGGATTAGGTGAGTAACTTTTATATATATATATATATGTGAAATTGCAAAATTGTCTCTAAAATCAAAGAGATGAGTAAAAAATTGTTCTATTTATATTTTTAAAATTGAAACTAATTAAGTCCAATTAAAAGGCTTGTATAAATTGGCAATAAACTGCGATAAATTTACCATAAAAATTACCTGCATTCCACGTACGTTACACTCACAATTTGTTAATCTTGCTAATTAATTCTGTCCAGTTTTATCATTTGACCTCATTTTTACTGTGACTTCCTTCTTCAGGATTCACTGACTCGTATAAGCAGGAAAAAATTATCAAAACAATTAAAATTTTGAAACTAGTTTTTAGGAAATTGACCAAAACTATCATTTAATTAGTTTTTGGCTGTGTTTGGATGGAGGAATGTGTGGCTATGAATTTTAAATTGAAAGTCTAAATCCATTCTACTTGTATGTGTGTAAGATATTCAAAATTGACAAATTTTAAATAATTAGTTAAATCTTAGTTCAAATTGAGAAAATTTCAATTACTTGATTCAATTTTAGTTCAAATTGAGAGTATTTTAAATAAATGGCAAAACTATATCATTTAAAAATTCATGAATTATTAAATCTATTCACTTTCAAATCCTATAGATTTCAAATGATTCTAATCAAACACATTTTTATAGTTAATTGAGTAAGTCTTAGTGAGAATGTTTCATAATATGAGACTAATACTATATCATTCACTTTTAACTTAAAATAGGTCACTAATTGATTAAAAGCTTGTCACTTTTAAAAAGTGGTAAAATTTTAACTATAAACGATACTACAGTACATTAGTTTTTCTTTCTTCAGAGAACTAGCACAGAATTTAAGAAAAAACAGTATTATAATAAAAAGATAGATATAGTAACAAAAAATTAGAAATATAGTGGGAATCAAAATTTTAATTTGTGAGAATTTATTTTGAAAAAAGGAAGAATAAAATTGATAGACAAAAAAAAGTGGAAATAAAATTGTTGGATGGAGGAAGCAACATTTTTTTTCGAAAAAGAAACATATATTATATATTATTTATAATTCTATTACTTTAATCGATTTTATATTATGAAGCAATATCTCTAGTTTATTTTCCCCAACCCAATATTAATACTCTCTCCGTCCTGGTATAAGTTGTTCGTTGCTTTTGGGCATACGGATTAAAGTAAAAGTTAAAAAGTATAAGTGATGTGATAAAAAAAGTAAAAAAATATAAGTGATATGATGGAGAAAAATGAAAAAGTAATGCAAATAGTGTAAAAAATATTGAAAATAATAATAAAAAGTGAATAGTAATTTTTGAAAAAAGTAAAAAGATAAATAAACAACATATAATTAAACGGATGAAAATGATAAAATGAGCCACTTACGTTTGGATGAATTGAGTAATTAAATTTGAAGTGAGTAATTAAAATGGGATGTAGTCAATATCCGAGCAGCCGTCAAATTAGATCCATTTGCATTTACGCGCAAACTCAAAATGGACCCAACCCTTTGCAATTTAGTTATCTTATTCTTGGTTGGTTCTAATCCCACGACCAAATTAAGGTTGGGTCATAAAGGCAACTTTCCAAATTTATTATTCCATCCCTCAACAGCATAAAATAAGAAAAATGAGTTATGATTGAACTTTTATAGGATAATTTTTAAAAAATTTATGTAAAAAGTAAATAAAATTAGTTGACTATGTATATGGGTGAGTTTAGAATTAATGATATTTGATTGTAAATTTTTTGCACACTCAACTAAAATCAACACGCAAGTGTACATGTATAATCATAGTAGGCAAATGTTCAAGAGAAAGAAAATGACTAGTCTAGCTTGATCCTAAAATGTTGTCATGCTTTTTAAAGATAAATGAAAATTGTCGGGTAATCTTGCTTAGAAGTGCAAGGTGTATGAGTATACTTTGGGTAATCTTTAATTATGCATTAAGCAAACCTAATTCGATTTATGATCATCATATATTTTATTGAAGGATTAAACTATATCTTAATAATTTCATCCAAACAACAAACTCTCGTTTAGGTACCTGATGCTTCTCTTGGAATGTTTTGGACTATCTAACATCTCTCGATGCTTTTAGAAGTCTTGGTGAAAGCAATTAAGGTTCACTACATTCAACTAAACACTCAATTAAACTAACTTCATTCTTATTCATTGTCAATCCAATCAAAGTGCAAAATCTCAAGCAATAAGCCATTAAAGTTCTAGAATTTACCAATTAAGAAATTCAATCTTTTAAGTCAACACAGTCAAGCCATATATCAAATTAAAAAATCAATTGACATATAATTTCATATACCCAAAGCATAATAATTTTAGCACATGGCTCTGTAAGAGATGCTCATGGCTAATTGAGCTAATTCTACCATAATAAATATAGAATTCATAAAAACCAAACAAAGAGAATTAGAAAGAGAGAAACTAGATTTAATCCTTCAAAGCTTCAATCAACACTTCAGTTACAATTAATTGTTTACTTCAATTCATAAATTAAGAGAAATTATAGAAGAACTTGTATAGACTGCTAATTCCTATAAAACTTTTAAAAAAAAAGAAATTAATAACTACCTAATAGTTTAGGGATCTAAGATGAAATGAAAATTGGTCTTAAAAATAGGAAGAAATGGTATTTAAAGATGTCCATAAGTATCTTGATCGAATTTTTACATAAAAGCCCTAGAAATAATAATGAAATTATATTTTTGCCCCTGAATCGTTGCTCGGCCCCAGTCGGGTCCAGTTAGGTATGATCACCTCTATTCTTGCCCAGGCCAAAGGAAAATGGCTTACTAGATTAATTTTAGTCTAGTATGTATTTAATTGACACGGTTTTGGTCTATCTTAACTCCTCAATAAGATTTTCGATATTTTTTGGTTCATTTCAAAAATTTTAGGTCTTTATTCTTTTTACGGACTTGATTTAGTTTGAACCGTAGCTTGATCATGGGATACAACTCTAATATTGCTAACATAGATGCTAGACCATTTATTTTTAGCTCGTTTTTTTCCCTCATATAATGCAACATATTCTCCACAACATGGATTAATAACCAAATGAATAGTAATTAGCACTAGCCAAATCTCATACATAATATTATACGAATCTAGGGTCTGTAAAATTATCCATATTAAAAAATTTATGAATCTTGATCGGATCTGGACAATTTCTTCTAAAATCTCGCACAAATAAATTTTAGAATTTTTGCTCCCAATTTGTATTACTATATATGCAGATACGTGTTATTGTAAGGCAAAATGTGTGTTACCATTTCATTAAATATTATATATATATTCCTTTATTTTAATAAAAATAAATATTTTCGTACAATGTAAAAGCAAATGAGTTTTACTATTAAAAAATGGGTTTTCAGTTTTCACAAATATTTATTTATTTTTATAAAAATGATTATATTTTTAACATGTATAAAATAGTAAATAGTGTTTTACTACATGAATCAATATACATAGATTTTAAGAGATGACAATAAAATTGAAAAATACATATTTGTCCTTAACAAAAATACAATGCTAATGTAATAACACAAATTGAAAACAAATTAAATATGTGTTACTATTATAGCAACTATTATGAGTAAAATAGGTAAAAGTTTACACTGTGTGATTGAGGTAGAGCTTCAGTGAAAAATTAGTTGAGTTAAAAATACATGAAAGTCATGGTAAAACTGAGGTGTACATTTTAATTAAACAAAAATTTACACTGTATGATACAGTATAAATCAACAATACTATTAACTGTATGATTGAGTTTTTTTATTTCCTTAATCATAGAGTTTTGTTGAACTTATGAATTAATTATACACCTTCACGTTTATTGTTTCTTTTTTTTCATTTTTTTTCTTAATCTTGTATGCCCAATTGCACCGTGCAATTCATGTTCATTTTTAAAAAGTTACACAAAATACTACTGAAAAATGTATCTTTAATAGTTTAATTTTTCAGTAATAATTTGTGTAACTTTTCAATAATAAATAGTGTAACTATTTAAAAAACACTTGAGTTGCACTGGTGCACAAGAGACTTACTCTTTTTCTTACAGATTTTTATACAAATCTACTTCACCCATTCTGGATTTTTTTTTTTTTTTTTTATTTAGCAACTATTAAAGACTATAATTTTAGCTTGTGATTAAATCGACATTCAACCTAAAAAAGTAAACATGCATATATAGAATTAACCTTAATATAAAACACGATTGTTGTCTTAGACTATATTTTCGTGGAACATAATTAATGTAAATATATAATTTATACACTAAAAACTTGTAAAATACTTAAAATAAATTTAATCAAACTGATTCTTTCTTACTCATATACCAATTGGTTTTTATTTATTTTCAATTTAATATATCAAATTTTGATAGGTTTCATACGGGATAATTTTACAAAAGAATGTGTCAATATTTTAAAGCAAGATTGTGTCCATCATCTTTTTATTAGTGTTGAAATTAAATAAATGTGTAATATAATTGCAATTGGTTTGATAAACACCATCCCAATTCCCAACCATTATTAAAAGGTAAATACGTAATCATTAGCAGCACATAGAGTTGGAGCTGGGATATATATACTATATTTTAATAAAAAGAAATTATTACTTGTAGCTCATATAAGAATATTTAAAATAAAATTTTAAAATTAAGGACGGCACTTTACTTCGTCGGCCGCCATGGTTATGGAAATGTGACATGTTGGTTACTAGTAGGGTCATTTCATAATTCCATAACACCTATAGAGAGGTCTACATTGAGAACAGTACATATAGGAGCCAAATGTAGGCTTTTTACTCTACGAAGCTTCATTAATTAGTTGATGTGACAAAACAGTATGAAAAAAAGAATAAACAGTATTATGCTAGCTTCCTTGAAGAGACTTTGATGTGACGTTGATGTGAATGTGTACCAAGGCTAGAAGGAAAAAAATACAATTTCAGAAACCTAATCCAAGTTACATTCTTCCCTTTAGGAAGCCGGAGCGGATTTACATTCCATAAACGAAGACGCTTGAGATTTTGGGTAAGTACTAGGTTTATGTTTGGATAGGTATTTTCTATTTTGTGGTGGGTGACGTAACATACGAAGAAGTTCATTTCGGCCAAATTTGTGTATTTTTTTTATTTGTTTTGAAATTTAGGATTTGGGTTTGGATTTAAGTCATGAAACCTTGGATACATGTTGGATGTTGTCTTGAAACCTTAATTTTTGTCTTGAAATGTTGGATTTTGAGTTGGGTTCCGTGTACTTTATTTTATCGGCGTATTATGGTGGTGGTGCTTATATTCTGGAATCATGTTTTAAAACAGTTGGTGTACCTGTGCGACCGAGATACAGTAAACAAGGTGAAATATGGCTAGGAGAAGACCACTGGGAATGCGCCTGGGTGGACAAGTCGGTGGAGATGTGGATGAAAGACGAAGAAAGACGGATACACGAAGAGATATGTTTGACCATATAATGATTCAAGTGGGTCTGTATATTTTGGTATATTTGAACATGTAGTTTGATTAGAAAGGTGGTATGTGCTCGTAATGGGGTAGGTGGAGACAACTGGGGCATTATTGTTAGATGTGTACCACGGTGATGATAAGTGTACCATATGATTTACATGTGTACCAATTAGTAGACAGACAGATTGGGAAGGTTAATGTGTGCCTGGTATGTATATTGGCTATGAAGAATGATGTCTGAGTTTGATGATGCCTTTCTTTTTTGCTAACTGTATATGACATTGTTATGAGTGAAGGAAGATTGATTGTATAGTTATGAATGAATGTGCAGGACGAATGGTACCAAGTAACCAGAGTTCGACACTAGAGACAGGTAATGTGTAGGATTATAAGTTTGAGGGGGAAAAAAAACATATTTTTAGGCATAGTTTGATGATTATGCAGGAATTCTGGGTTTTATTACGAATAGATTGTAATGTATACAAGAAAATTGCAGACGTACATTCACCAGTAATACATCGGAGAAGGAGCGATAAACAGAGGGGCAAATGAGCCGGCCAAATAAGGAATCTGCAAGGTGTGTCGGTGAATAATATTTGTTTGGTGCAAATATGTTAGGAATCAAGATTAAGTACTTTATATGTTTTTGAGCAGGTGAAGAACGCGGGAAAGGAAAGGGCTTAATGGAGGATATACTATATGCTTCTACAACGGACTCCAGCGACACTGAGAGGGGGCCGAAGAATTGCTTTGGTATGTAGAACGCGTATTATAAATTCAATTTCTGGTACAATGATAGGCATAAATATTGATGAATCTAATGAAAAATATGCTCTTTTCTGAAACAGGTAGTAAAGTCTGCGATGATGGGCGGAATTGTTTTCAGAGCAATTTGATCACCCCTATGAAGGAAATCCAGAGCCTCACTTTCAAAGAGGTGCACCTTGCTGAGATTAGGAGGATGCCATTCTGCCTATTGTTCGACGCACTACGAACAGCTGATTATGAACAATACAGACTAATGTGGCAAAAAAATGAGGAGGATATCAAGCACATTATGAGCACGTTTAACCAACCATCGGGTGAATTTATGTTGGGGGTGAACGGATAAGTGTGACAATTAGAGACTTGCAGTTAATATTTGGAGTTATATGTGGCACACATAAAATACCACTCCGTATGAATGAATACATTGTGCCAAGTTGGGTAGGTAGGTGCTTTTTGAATGGAGGCAGTGGGGATAGGTTGACAAAAAGTAGTGTGTATTTAGCACTGAAGACCAAGCTGCAGTTGAACGATGCAAGATCTGTGGGAGACGTAGCGAGGTTGGTACACCTATATCTGATGGTTGTACTGCTAACCCCAGTAAGGAATACATCAGTTCCGAAGCATTACACGGTATTTCTAGAACGTGTGGAGAATATTAAAAATTATGATTGGAATACGATTGTAGTTAGTGTGTTACTTGGGCAACTATCTGAGAGTCATAACCTGAAGATTGCGGGCTGTGCTGCATTACTGCCTGTAAGTTTTTGTAATTGACTAATGTTTGTGAAATTGGTTTGTTTATTACAAAGGCTCACATGGTTCAAATAATGTTTACAAATGTAATGCAGTTTTGGCTATGTGAGCATGCTAACATGATTGAAGCTACATATGGTGCTGCTTTTCTACGAATACTGAAGTGGGATCTTAGAGAATTGAGCAATGTGCTAAAAGCAATACGACTCAGTAAGCTACGACCTGAAGACGTAAGAATAATATGAGATATATGCACAGTCCCAGTATTAGGTTTTTAATTTTATGTATCACTAACATTGTAGTGCATGAATGAAATGTAAACAGATCCACAGGGTAGTGTTGAAACCTACGGCTTGTGAAAAAGAACATCTGCGGAAACTGGAGAAAAGTTGGGAGGTTGAAGAGAGAGTTGGGATAGATGATGTTGACATGAGTAAAGGATATATATCAGACCAAGAGTCAGCGAGTGAGTCCGATGCCTTGGAAGAAAGATTTGAGCGGAATGGTGGGGAAGAACCAATAGAGTCCGACTACTGTGTGTACCCAACTATACCGATAGGGACGCGGGAGGTGGATGAGGAAGAATCTGGAAGACAGAAAAATGCATATGGCACACATATCACAGCTACAGGAAAAATGAATCGATCAGCACATGATAGTGACCGTAAAAAGACAGATGAGAGAAGGCAGGAAAGTGTTAGGGTTGTGCAGAAGGCAATATTTGGAAGTATGCTAGACAGCGAGCCAGGGAGCTCGAAGACTGTGGAGGAAAACTTGAAATCACATACAGGAAATAGTTTAAAGGCGACTGCAGGAGACACGGAGAACAGCAAAAGAGATTGGGTGGATGGCAGGCGTGTGGGTGGCTGCGAAGCTGGTGAGGAGAAAGGATGTGGGCTAGACAATGTTAGGGAAGAAGTTTGGGCAAAGAAGATGGCAGATAATCGAAGAATGGGGGATGAAATAGCACATCTAAGGACGTTGATAGGGGAGAAAGACAGCAGGATTGATGTTTTGAAAGAACAACTAGGGGAAAAGGTCAGGAGTCTGGAAATGAAAGTTGGAGATTTAGAGGAAGGGAATCCAAGTCTGGAGGGTGAAATAGCAAACGCAAAAATGGTTGCACATGATAAGAATGTGTTATTACAGAAGCTATCTCAGCAGTATGAGGAGAAATTTGTGGAAAAGGTGAAAAAGATTGCAATTATGAAAGAGGAGACTGGAAGAATAAGATGTGAGCTGGAGGAGAAAACAAAAGAACTTGAGACACTCGCAAATCCCACAACCACACAGTTGCTAGAGGATGAGAGGGTGATGGAACAGATTGATACCATAGCAGAGCTGTCAATTACGAAGAAAATGAAGAAGAAATTGGAGTGTGAAAATGCTACACTGGCAGACACAATTAAAACGTACGAGCTCATTGACAGAGGAGATGATAGTAATGAAAAAAGCCAGTCACCAGTAGCGAAGCCCAAGAGGGTTAAGAGGGTTCCAGAGCCTAGCACGATAACTAGAGTGGTGAAGGCGAGAACGCGAGGTGATGACATGAAGGCTCTAGAGACATCCCCACAGATGAACACAGGGGAGTTGGTGGCTGTTCATGAAGGGCGGGACAAGCAAAAGAAGATGAAGTGGGAAACTGGATTCAACGCAGTTAAGAAAACATATGCTGAGGTGAAACGGATAATTGAAGAATGTTGGGAAGAATGAGGCGATGGGTAAGTTGTGAAGGTGTAAAATTATTTAGCTAGCTGAGTAAAATGTTATTTATTTAATTTACAAAGATTTTGGTTGAAGAGTTAGATTTAGTACATGATACATTAATGACTATAAGGTTTGGTGTTGCAGGTTTGTAGCATGGGGTAACAAAAACGCAATGGCGGTCGTGTACTTAAAGGATATTTTAGCTATACTCCATCATGACAGACTGTCAACTGGGGTAAGTTATATTGACTAAAAAGAGAAAAAATGTAAACGGTATGCTGAAAAATTGTTAATGTAGTTGATAATATGTGATATATGATTCTGTAAAAATTATAACAATTTGGGAATCGTACAAACAAATTGTTGGTGTGAACAGGTTATTGATTCAAGGGCTATAATGTTGGACAAGAGATATACTACCAAAGATCAAAGTGGACAAGTGGTAATCTTCTCTGCTGCATGTTGGGTAAGTAACCCATCCCTTGTATGTGGAGCTAGTGTTTGAAGTCTGGATGAAGTTGAAAAAATTGTGATGTTTTTTGCATACGTACTTATGTCTTACCCCTCAAACGCAGGAACTGCTTTTATTAAATAAGAATGGGAAAAATCGGACGCTGGTGCAATTAGTTGACAAGAAATTGGAGGGGTTAGGTATGACTAATACGTTATTGTTCCCACTGCTGACAAGAGATACACAGAGCAGATATGGGAAAATGGCGGATCATTGGACAATGCTGAAGCTGGATGTTAGGATATATGTGTTAGATGTTTTGATGATATAATAAACCAATCAGTTTGTAATAGGACCATCTGAACCTGTTAGTCAGTTGATGAGTAGTTAGGATTAGATAGGTTCGAGTGAGGGGGAATCTACCTTGCTGCCTAGAAGATCCGAAGCTATCATAGAGAAGAAGACCAGCTGAGACCTTGAGGACTTAGCCGATTTCAGACGACAGAAGATTTAAGCAGCTGACATTGGAGTATCAAGAGCAGATCATCAGAGGAGTTAAACATCAACTGATATCAGAAAAGTCAGATTAGTTGATATCAGAAGAGACAGATCAGCTGACATCAGAAGATCAGCTGATCAGTTGAGAGCACGTCGCAGACAAGACAAAGACCATGGATAAAAGACGTATTCAGACGAAGTCAAGAAGACCAGCTGAGGTGCACACCAGCAGACCCGCACATCAGCTGAGGTCCAAGTATCAGCAGACTGGTACACCAACTGAGGAGACAGATCAGCTGAAGTCTTGTGCTCAGCCCAGATTCTTCAGAATCATTCTAAGGGTTGACTTGCGACATAGAAGGAAGATTCCCAGAATAGAAGATCAATCAATCAACGGGACAAACTTGATTGATTGTAGATCGCGAAGATTGACGGGAATCAAGATGGAGATTCAATCAATCACAATGATTGATTGAATACGAGATTATAGGATCTCAGATTTCTAGTCCATTACAACAACTAGTTATTTGACCCTATAAATTAGAGTAATAGTGATAATTTCAGTATCGAATTTACACGCATATTAAGCTAGCCGAAACTCAGTTAGAATTATCACTTGCACTCAAAAACCCCATTCATACTTATTATTTGTAAAAGCTTTGTAGAAGCTGTGAGAAGTCAATTGTGTTTGTAGCATTGACAAGTTGTAAGAGAGTAGTACTCTCGAACTGTGTAAGTGAGTTAGTGGAGAGCCCCTCAAGTCCAAGTTGGATTGAGGAGAGTGGATGTAGGACAGTTGGTCCGAACCACTATAAATCCCTTGTGTCTCGTCGTATTTCTTTCTGCTCTTAATTTGTGCACATCACCTAAAACTGATTTTCATTAAAAATGTTTCCGCACTATTCACAGCGCACTACTTTCAAATTCAGACTACCTCAAGTAGTCTGCTGGTTTTCTGAATAAGCAAGATAATTTGAAAAAGGTTTTTGAATCCTTACAAGTCTATTCAACCCCCCCTTCTAGACTTGTTCAAAGGTATTCTTCCCTAAAACCTGCCTTTGGGACCAACAAGTGGTATCAGAGTTGTGTGTCCAAAAGACCACAGCCTGAAAAAGCTTTTGGTGGTCACCTGGACAGATCCCTGAAAATCTATTTTTAGAAATTTGTGTGTGCTTTTTATCTAATCACTTAAAGATATGTCTTCCTACAAGAAGAGTGGATCCAAGACGAGGAAGTTGCCAGAATTCTCTATAGAAGACTATGATTACTGGAAATTCAGAATGGAGAATCACCTTGGAGACATTCATGATCGAATGCTAGATGTTCTGGAGGAAGGACCAATCAAGTTTTTCTGGGAAGGAATAAGTGATGGCAAGACTCCAGAAGCTGAGATCAGCGAAAGAAGGAAGACAGAGAAGAAGAAGAGTGAATTAAACGATGCTGAAAGGAAACTCTTCAACTTAGAACAAGTGGTCAGAACAGAAATCATCGAGACTCTCTCCAAAGAATATATAGAGAAAATTAAGACGTACAAAACCGCTAAGGAGATGTGGGAGAAACTCTCCTTGATGTGTTAAGGGACAGATCAAATCAAAGAGAACAAGCTTCAAGCAGTTCTACATACCTTTGACACATTTAAAATGAAAGCTGATGAAACCATTGATCAGCTGGATATGAGGCTGACAAACATACTGAATAAGGCAAGCTCCTTAGGAAAGGATTACTCGGAGAAAGAGATTAATAACAAAATTTTGAGATCTCTTACTCCAAGATGGAGAGTGAAGGTGACAGTAATTAAAGAGACAAAGAATCTATCTGAGATGAGTCATCATACACTGCTATCTCATCTGAAGGCACATGAGTTCGATATCCAAGAAGAAGACCAAGAAGATGAGACTCCAACTTCATAAGCCACAAAGAATGTCGCTTTCTCTGCTGCAGCTGATAGTCAAGAGAAGTCCTCTACTCCAGAGGACATGAGCTTAAAGGAGCAACTTGCTTTGCTGACCAAGAAGTTTGACAAGATGTCAAGCAAGTTCCAGAAGTATAGATCCCATTGGAAGAAGAATAAGAGTGATTCTTCCAGAAGATACCAGAAGTCATCTGATGCCCGAAGACCATCAGATGAACAGGAGACCAGATACAAGTCTCCAGAGAGAATGAGGGAACCAAGTCCCAGAAGAGGAGGAGATGGTGTTTGTTTCACTTGCAACAAGCCAGGACATCTCAGCTATGATTGTCCTCAGCTTACCCCTAGGGAGAGAGAAGAGAAGAGGATCAAGAGAGATCGCAAGTTCGCTGATAAGAGAGCTCTGCTGGCAGAGGAGGAGAAGCAGGATATCAGCTCATCCTCATCCTCATCTGATTTTGAATCAGAGGATGATATCTGCCTCATGGCTAAGGTAGAAGAGGTAAATTCTCCTACCCCATCTGTTAGCTCATCTTGCTCCTCTACCAATTCTATGGAGTCAGATATACACAAGTTGTTATCTGATCTCCAATCCTCCTTAAAAGTTTGTTCTAAGCTGGAAGAGGAGAACACTAGTCTGAAAGCTGAAGTTCTAAGCTTAAGACAGGATCTGGAAAATGCTAGACTACCAGTGATATCCTATGACTCACAAGCTAACAAGTTTGCTAACTTAATAGCAAAATGTGAGGAACAGGAGAAGCTGATAGAAAAGCTACTTTCTGAGAATACTGTTTTGAGTGAAGAACATAATCTGCTGACAGCTAAGTTCGATGAACTCTTCAAGCAGAATGAACTGACAATCAAAAATTCACAAAAGCTTCAGCTGAAAGTGGATCAGCTGACTAAGGCAAAGAATGCCGTGTCTGAAATAGCTGAGTCCTCACAAACTGTGAATGACAAAAGGGGTCTTGGTTATCCCAAACCCAAACCACAAAAGAAGAAGAAAGGTGACAGTGGACTAATTAGGGATCCTCGAAAGGGTAAAGGGCCAGCTGAGCCTGTATCTGGATCAGAAGGGCAAAAGAGCAGAGGGACAGAAAAGGTCCCAGCTGGACAGAAGAGCTCCAAAGCTCAGAAGTCTGCTGGCGATCACAAGGTTTCAGCAGAGCAGAAGAGTACTAAAACTCAGAAGCCTGCTGACAACCAACATAAGTCCAAAGCTCAGAAGCCCCGAGACCAGAAGAGGAATCCAAGTCATAGCTCAGCTAAGACAAGGAGAGCTCAGCAGAATCAACAGAGGAATGATAAGCCTGGGTCATCTCAGCAGAGTAAACCCAAGCGAAACACACCTCAGCACTGGGTTACTTTTAATGTAACCAAAGTAGGCAAGCCTTCACCGGCTAAGGTATATGAGTCATTCGGAGGCTCAAGCCAAAATTATCCTTTTGAGCAGCCCACCTACAAACCAGCTGTTATCACTCATCGCCCCAGAAAATATCCTCTGAGGGAGATGATTTTTGTGGACAAATATGGTAGAAGGTTGAGATCCCCTAAACCTCATAAGGATGATCTCTACCTGTGGATCCAGAAGTCGATACTAACCAATCAGGACCCAAAGATAGGGTACCTAAAGCCTGAGTTTTAATTTCAGGTAAACTCTTGCCCTATAGAAAGAGGAGAAGCCAAGGGCCATGTCTGGTACATTGATAGCGGTTGCTCGAAGCACATGACCTTTGAGAAGCATCTCCTCCAGGACTTTGTAACGCTTGATGGGCCTAGAGTTGTGTTCGGTGACAACAATTTTGGAGTCACCAGAGGAGTAGGCACCCTGCTGATCAAAGCAACAAGAGTAGAAGAAGTCTACTATGTAGAAGGGCTTATGCACAATCTTCTGTCTGTATCCCAATTCTGTGACAAGGGATATTCAGTAAGATTCTCTAAGAACTCTTGCCTTGTTATTAATGATTTAAATGAGCAGGTGCTACTAACTGGCCTCAGAAGAGGTAATATGTATCTTGCAGATTTTGCAAGTTGTCCAGCTGACTCATGTTTGGTTGCTAAAAGCTCATCAGAGATCAGCTGGCTCTGGCACAAAAGACTAGGTCATCTGAACTTCAAGACTCTTAACAAGGTTGCAAGGAAGGGTCTAGTCAGAGGTCTACCAAATGAGGTGTTTGCATCTGAGCAAAAGTGTGATGCATGTCAGAAAGGGAAGCAGACTAAAGCCTCATTCAAAGATGTGCAGAGTACTTCAACATCAAAAGCACTCCAGCTGCTTCATATGGACTTATTTGGACCAGTCTCACCTCTTAGCTTCAGTGGAAGGAAGTGCACACTGGTGATTGTTGATGACTATACAAGATTCACTTGGGTAGTGTTCTTGTTCAAGAAGAATGAGACTATGGTCAAGATGTTGGAGTTGTTCAAGAGGATTCAGAAGGAGCTGGACCTCAGCATAGTC